>JACEVL010000595.1:77500-260000 GCA_020284085.1 Aporrectodea caliginosa
TGGTCTATATAATTTTATAGTCACGTTGTAACAGAATTACTACCGCTCATGTAAGTATGTATGTATGTATGTATGTATGTATGTATGTATGTATGTATGTATGTATGTATGTATGTATGTATGTATGTATGTATGTATGTATGTATGTATGTATGTATGTATGTATGTATGTATGTATGTATGTATGTATGTATGTATGTATGTATGTATGTATGTATGTATGTATGTATGTATGTATGTATGTATGTAACTATGTATGTATGTAATATGTATGTATGTATGTATGTATGTATGTATGTATGTATGTATGTATGTATGCATGCATGCATGCATGTATGTATGTATGTATGTATGTAAGGAAGTATGTATGTATGTATGTATGTATGTATGTGTAAGCATGTATATGTTATATAACGACCAAATATCAATAGATGCCACTGAGCATCAGTTATATCGTTCGGCACCAGAGTGCGGTTACGCAACTGGTATAATAAAAAATATGCTCACTTACTTACTTAATTGTGAATGAAGGCTTGTTCAAGGTCTGAAGTTCCCTACAAGTAAATATCTCAGCGGAGGGAGGGGTGTGTGTGTGTGTGTGTGTGTGTGTGTGTGTGTGTGTGTGTGTGTGTGTGTGTGTGTGTGTGAGGGAGTGTGTGTGTGTGTGTGTGAGGGAGGTGTGTGTGTGTGTGTGTGTGAGGGGAGGTGTGTGTGTGTGTGTGTGTGAGGGAGGGGTGTGTGTGTGTGTGTGTGTTTGTGTGTGTGTGTGTGGGAGGTGAGGTGTGTGTGTGTGTGTGTGTGGGAGGGAGGGGGTGTGTGTGTGTGTGTGTGTGTGAGGGAGGGGTGTGTGTGTGTGTGAGGGAGGGGTGTGTGTGTTTGTGTGAGTGTGTGCTCTGAGTAAGCACGTCATTATGTTTTGTTTCAAGTGTATCTATTTAGATCGGGCATAAAAATGTCTCACGTGAGAGTGTGCTGTTCTGATGATGACATTTAATCGTCCGTATATGAGGTCTGCACGTATTCGCATCACTCTCCAACGACTCGTATAATTTTAGGTTTAATTAACTTTTCACTGAGGCATAGGCACGAAAACAATCCAGCGTAGTACAGCCTAGCTTTGCAATTTACGCAGCTATTAAACAGTTATTGTCAGCTTAACAATAGGTACTTATAAACATAGCCAAGACGACCGCACGTCAGCAGTCGAACACGTATCTACATTAAAAAAAGATTAATATTATAATTGCAATCTACGCAGCTGTTAAACAGTCATTGTCAACTTAACATTAGGTACTTATAAAGACAAAGCCAAGACAACAATCGACCATAATTATAATTACATTAAAAATTCCTACTATAATTATTTTATTGCATTCGTGTTTCTATAATAGTCGTGGGATACGGTACACGATTGGTTAGAGCCAATGAGATAGTATTATTAACGCTAGAGGGAACATCTCCCTTGTGGCGGTTACTGTGCAAGGACCTTGAACAAGGCCCTGACTCACAATTGCTCAGCGCCATCGAGTAATGCTTCGTCATTAAATGGTTTGAATGGTGGCGCTTAGTAGGCCTATAGGCGTAATAATAACATTAAAATAATAGCCAGTGTATAGTAGATTAGTGATATACAATGCAGTCCATGCCCACACCAGGTGCATTATATTATGTGCAAGACTGGAGAGGATGGGTGCTTCTGTTGGTTCAAATGAGCAGTTGCATAAATCTACCCATTGTAACGGAATGGCTGTGTTACGGCGCCATATAAATTGTCGTCATTATTTGTATTATAATTATTCAAAGCACCTTGTTGTATGTATGTATGTATGTATGTATGTATGTATGTATGTATGTATGTATGTATGTATGTATGTATGTATGTATGTATGTATGTATGTATGTATGTATGCATATGTATGTATGTATGTATGTATGTATGTATGTATGTATGTATGTATGTATGTATGTATGTATGTATGTATGTATGTATGTATGCATATGTGTTTGTATGTTCGAACCACCCTCCATCAGTCTAAGAGCCAAAATTCTCGCAGTACTCATTTTAAGGCCCCTGGTTTTACTTAAGCCTTTTTTATAAAAAAAATCAATCAATCAAGCGAGGTGTAGGCCCTACGCCTAAATATGACGCTGGTTTCCCATTTTATGATCTATTCTTTTATGGCTTTCTGCGAGGTTCTCATCTTATGCTAAAGGTTTTGTTGTGAAGAATAAACATCTAGATTTGAAAATGTTATTCAATCAGAGAGTTTATTTACAGGGCATTGGCGCCTTTACATAGATCTATCTGTCTATCTCTCTGACGGGATATTTTCAGTGATTTATTTAAGCTTACTTACTGAACATGAAGGTACCATTAAGTGTATAAGTGAAAAATGGATCCATCTCTCTTGCATATAGCTCCCCATTTATATCTAGATATATTATCTATGGAAGCTAGCGTAAAACATAGGCGAGCACAGAGAAGAGCCTAAAACAAATTGAGCTTTTTAGATGCTGACCATGAAATCTTGAGCTGTTTCATTATTTTCATCAGCTTTCATCTAGCATAATATTTAGAAGAAGAAGAGGAAGAAGAGCGAATGAGATGATGTCAGCTCTCGTAATTGTAATCATGATCTCTAAATTTATATAGCGCTACTCTAAAACTGATGGTCGGGCACAAGCTTATTCACGAGCGCTGCACCGCGTTAACTGGGTGGTTCAGGAATGTCAAGGGAAGATTCAAATTCGATTGCAGAGAGACCAGAGGACGAGAGAGTTTGGAAAGCGTCGGATTGGATGGAATAGGAAAGGAATGGGCAGAGAAGCGTCATTCCAATGAGCCTTTTCCTCTTTTCCAGACGGCAGTGAAGGGAAGAAAAGCGAGTAAGATGGCGTCAATGAATGGAATACGTTTGCGTAATATACTCGGGTTTTGCAACATGTGAGACATGTTAGCCGAATCGTTAGGGCGCTCGACTTGTAACGCGGAGAGCACGGGTTCAGGCCTCCTCCCCTGAGACGGTAACTGCCTATGGACCTTGAGAAGGTCCTTCGCTCATGATTGCTCAGCGCCATCGACTGATGCTTGGTCATTAGATAGTGGCGCTTGATAAATGCTTGACAATAACAACACAGTTTCACACATTTCGAGACATTCAAAAAAGATGGTGACACTTTATTTCAGGTGATCGTCTGCAACGTAGGCTATAACAGTTACGCATTGTAACCTTGTCTAAGTCTAAATTTATATGGCGCCTAGATAAATTGCCCATACACCGGGAAACATTCGGCATTAGCATGCGCGTGCGAAATAAAATGAAACAATGCATTCGTTTAGTATTACAGTAAAAGCGATTTAAGAATTCGTGATAATCAAGATTGCTAGCACATTAACTGAACTATAGACGTGATGAATTATGAGTTATACGATGCAAACAAGACTTAGAAATAAAATGTTAATATAAATACACTTTATACATATTAGATAGTCTGACTGGGGGGATACATGAGGAATTGCAGGCGAAAACGTCAGGAAAAGTTTAAGAGCATAGGCAAAAGAATAGAAGTTACAAGTCATCCAGGAAGAAGAATGAAGGATGTCAGTATGACCATAACGAAGTTATTCGATCTGTTTCTAGTAACAAAGAAAGCAAGATGTATTAATTACATTAATTAATTAATTACATTCTCTATGATGGCAAGATTAATTAATATAATTAACTAATTACATTCTGCATAATGGCGAGCAGTTATTTCTCGGACCTGCGGTTGATCGTACTTAAAACGGAAGTTAGATGCATTATGGGAGTTTTGGGTTCGTTATGCATTATGGGAATTTTGGGTTCGTTATGCATTATGGGAATTTTGGGTTCGTTTAGTATCACCATGACTGCGGCGCCACCAGGTTGACGTCTCTGTTGCGGACCTTCCTCCTCTCGCCGGCTCCCAGCAGTTCCATAATCCCGAACCTTCTCGTCGGACGGCTGAAGGCCGTTTCCGGAACGTGCATCACGTGATCCGGTGACGTCATCTCCCCGGCCGCCATCTTGAGCGCGTCTTCGCAGTTTCTGTGTCCGACGGCATTCTGGTTTTCGTCGACAGACGTCGCTCCAGGCAGCGAGAACTTCGCCTTCGAGTGTCCGGCTTCGACGTTGGGGTGGACTGAACTGCGGAGGACCTCGCGCGCTGGATCGGACTCCGGGACTACCGCTAGCGATGACTGACGTCTCAACGCGGATTTCGTGTGTGTCTGACCGGGTTCAGCCACCAAGGGAGTGGCCCTGGAGACGTCGGAGGTGATGGAGGGAGGGGACATTCTCAAGGGCGAAGAGGGCGGTCTTAACGACTGGTTGATACCGACTTCCGGTGTTTCGTGTCTCGCCTCTTCCGGTAGATCGATGACGATCTTGTTTGGGCCGAAGACCTCGCTCAGCGATCGCTGAAGGGCTCTGAGATGGCCACTTCCGGCGGAAGTCTCGTTCGTCTGCCGCGATGCATTCTGGGAAAGATCGTTCGGGCGTTGAAAGGAAGTCGTCCACGATTCACTTCTGCGCATCGTTGGTGACGATGACGATGACGACGGTGGCGACGCTAAGAGACAGAACAGGAAGAAGAATGTGGCACGTGATCAACCAAAGAACACATAAGTAAGTTAGTAAATAAGTAAGTAAGTAGGTAGGTAGGTAGGTAGGTAGGTAGGTAGGTAGGTAGGTAGGTAGGTAGGTAGGTAGGTGGGTAGGTAGGTAAGGTAAGTAAGTAAGTAAGTATATCCTTTATTAAAAATTGGTCATGACTTCCAAAGTACACATACAAGTAAGTAAGTAAGTAAGTAAGTAAGTAAGTAAGTAAGTAAGTAAGTAAGTAGGTATGTAGGTAGGTACTGTAGGTAAGTAAGTAAGTAAGATTATCCTTTATTTAAAAATGAACATGACTTCTGGTCTTCTGTTAGGACTCGTTTATGAAACCACAGGTCTAAATGGGCGCTATATAAACTAGACTATAACTCCAGGATAATCTGGTACATGCACAAGCTACATGCGGAATGGTGATTCTGGCACTGATCCATTTATTGCGTTGCTGACCAGTTGTATGGTTGTGGGACATGGTGTCCGATTGGTTAGAGCCATAGAGATGTATAATATATAAATATAGGCCTATCACTAGAGCGAACATCTACCATCTATGAGGCTGCCGATTCAAGACGGCCTTGGCCCTTAAGCTAGCCAAAATGAGCGTTGACTGACGTCATAATCGAGAAATCGACGTCATCATCGACGTGTATTGCGTGGACACGTCACCAATTATGTTAATGAGCGCTGGCTGACGTCATGCAAGCTTCATTTCACAGTACAACGTGGCTGTGATAGGCTACACAAAAGTAAACATCGATAGGCCTATCTATATTTAGAATGCCTAGCTTGTGGGCCAAGGTCGCTTAGCGATTGTGGCTTCACTGCGTCCTGAAGGAAACATACGTCATACGGTCTCTAGTCTAGCGCTTATAATATATCTCATTGGTTAGAGCGCTTGCCTTGTAATGCGTAGAGTATGGGTTCGAGCCCTCTCTCCTCTGAGACGGTTACTGTGCAGGGATCGTGAGCAAGTATTGCTCTAATAATTGCTCAGCGTCATTGACTGATGTATGGTCATCAGGTAGTGCTGCTTAATAAATGTGTGATGATAATGATGATGATGATAGTAATAGTAGTATAGTAGTAGTAGTAGTAGTAGTAGTAGTAGTAGTAGTAGTAGTAGTAGTAGTAGTAGTAGTAGTAGTAGTAGTAGTAGTAGTAGTAGTAGTAGTAGTAAGTAATAATAATAATAATAATAATAATAATAATAATAATAATAATAATAATAATAATAATCTCTCTCTCTCTCTTCAACCGTCCTCGATACGAGGGTTGGTCGCATTATTGTAATAATAATAATCGTTTATTATTCAAACTGACAAGCAAACGCACTAAGATTACATGATAATAGTAGTAACAGATGATAAAAAATTTAGCAAGAGTCGAATTTAACTGTATGGCAGCCTGCAGGGCGCCCATCTGTCCTAAGCTCATTTTGCTATCGCCCCCTAGGGAGGTGAAGGCTGAGTCAAACTTGTGGACCAGCGGTTATCGAGCACGCGTCCTTCTGATCTTCGTGCCAGCGTGTTAGCATTCAACCATCTTCCCGCCCCATTAGCAAGTTCAATGACCTGTGCACACAGTAAGCTAAGTTATACGATCATCAGAACAGCGGTAGGGGCCTACTTGACGATTTTGTTTCACTTTTGAATTGTTTTTGCGCTTTATATGCTACAGTTTTATTAAGTGTTTTGCATCAATAAGGGTGTTTGTTCATCCTCATTTAAAGACTGTTATTCGGAAAATATCTTGTCGCATTGGCGTCTCTCAACCAGGCGTTATTCGCCGGTTAAGCTGTATGAATAATAATAATGATGGCAGGACTGCGATGGCTCAATCCAGATCCTTCGCCTGCATAGGTCCTTCTCTGTGGAATGGAATTCATCCACCAGTCCGCTCCGCCATCCTTTCTGGTTGTCTCTCTTCATCTTTTTCTAAACTAAAATCCTGCCTTTTCCTACATGGGCAGTGTCTATAGTAGAAACTGTGCAGATTCTGTGGCCAACCCGTGTCTCTACTATATAGCTACTGTGGCCTAATTTCGAGTTGCTGCTAAGTAATTGGTAGCTTCTATCGCGATAGTTCAAAAGACAACTAACTAGAGTTACAGCTTTCTAACAGATTTTTTTACAGTGGAGACGCTTTGCTATGCTTCGCCCACTAGTTGGAATCGCCTTTCTCGAGAGCTATGGCTCGAGCTCCTCATGCAGTTTGTCCCTTCCACAGTTCTACAAGCGCCGGAAGTCAGTATTATCTGACAGTAATAATAATAATAATAATAATAATAATAATAATAATAATAATAATAATGATAATAATAACGACAATTTATGTCGCCGTAACGCGGCCATACCGCTACAAGGGCGCCTCACAAACAACTAGCAAGCGGATAAGCCTTAGAAAATAAATGTGTTTTAAGTACATGAAGTTGGTGTTTAAAGCAGAAGCTGTTCAGAAAGTACTGTATGTACTAAATTTTGACGTGGACGTCCGCATTGGACAAAAAGACAGCACTCTTTGTCCGCATTTGGGTGACCCGTCCACCCCTTTTTTACGAAAATCCTTAATAAACGATTCCCTAAATCAGGGGTGTCAAAAACCCGACCCGTAGGCCATTTCTGGTCCGCCAACGATGTTTTCATGGCCTGTCCGGCCTTGCCTAACGACTACAGAATTCTAGAATAAAGTTGAAATTTGTCATTTTTCACTGCATGTGAAGCGAATTCAAATGGCTGTGCTACCACCAGGCCAGTCAATAATAAATCCTCACTTCGCTCACTTCGCTATAGCGATTTGTTTAATGACGACACATTATTACTTTAGCTCCCATGCACAGATATCTCAACAAGGCTAAAAGTGTTTTATGTGATGTTCGTGACTGATAATGAAAATCTAAATTAAGATTTCATTAGACTAATTTGACTGTTTGTATGCTAAGTGTGCATCATTTAAGATTTAATTTCGCAAAGATTTCCTGGGGACAGGCTCACTGATCATCATCGTCATCGTCATCGTCATCGTCATCGTCATCGTCATCGTCATCATCATCATCATCATCATCATCATCATCATCATCATCATCATCATCATCATCATCATCATCATCATCATCATCATCATCATCATCATCATCATCATAATATTCGCTTATTGGTTCTCCATTATGGACATACAGCTATCTGGTACATGGAATGCATAAACATTTTTAAATATTACTTTTGTTGGCCGGTCAATGTCTTAGAGTGGACTCGATGAGAGCTTCAATATGTGGAACGGGGTGTCCAATGGCTATATATCGCCTTTACATAAATTGATGAAATATATAAAGATTACTACAGTTAGCCAGGCAGTAGTTTTGGTGTATGTAGGCCTAAGCCTAACCGTAGATAAGGTGGAAAAGTGAAGGTTTTACTGCTCCAGATCGTTCGTGGTAGGACTACCATGCACCTAATACTACCCACCACATATAGAATGCTAAAATTACTTCCGCTCTCTCTTCGTAGCTGAAATTCACTTCCTTCCTTCAAAATGCGGCTCAAAACTCAATAATATTTCTCCTTGGCTTTCAAGTACTTGGATATCTAACTGCATCTTCCTCTGGCGGCTGACTGACTATCCATGCCTCAGATTCACATTTCGGTGTGACCGTGCGCGCGTTACAAATTTAATTAATCAATTAATTAATTGATAATAAATAATCAATTTTTAACCGAACATGCGCATATTTTATTGCCAAGTCCTGAGCAAGCGAGGGTTTAAAAGTTGAAATCCCCAACTTTTGAGAGTAGTTTACTCCGCCACTGTTCGCACTCTGGCAGTGCCAGTCCCAAGCCTGGATGAAGGAGGAGGGCGACGCTAATGATCTTTGTTATCACACAGTGTCGTTAAACTGAAACTACTACTACTACTTAAGAGTTGTTAGGATTAGAATCGCGAGGACTCACTGATCAGCTGCCTGTACAGTTTTGTTAATCTCCGCCGTGTTGACTGCATTTTAGATTTCTATTGGAACCGTTTCAGAAGTAAATAGATCCTTTCTCTTTCCCTTTCGGTACAAACGATTGCCCGGAAGTTGTTGCCGTTGCTACTGGCAACAATACACTAGAAGTTACGTCATCAATTGTCGATGACGTAACATAGGCTAGATTCGATGCTCCTGGACAGCATTTAAATATTACTGGAGCAGCAGGAAAATAGGTCGCCTAGTTACGTTGACCGTGAATGTGTGGATGAGCGTGTGGGTGGGTTAGTTACTGTAGTGGGAGAGTGAGTGAGTGAGTGAGTGAGTAATTGCGTGAGTGAGCAAGTGAGTGAGTGAGAGTTAGTCAGACAGACAGTGAGTCAGTCATTCAGTCAGCCAATAAGTCTGTCATTCAGTCAGCCATTCATTCAGTCATTCAGTCAGTCAGTCAGTCAGTCAGTCAGTCAGTCAGTCAGTCAGTCAGTCAGTCAGTCAGTCAGTCAGTCAGTCAGTCAGGTCACTAGTCAGTCATGCCGGAGCAGCAGTCAGTCACCTAGTTACGTTGACCGTGAGTGTGTCAGTTAGCGTGTGAGTGGGTTCATTCATTCATTCATTCATTCATTCATTCATTCATTCATTCATTCATTCATTCATTCATTCATTCATTCATTCATTCATTCATTCATTCATTCAGTCAGTCAGTCAGTCAGTCAGTCAGTCAGTCATTCATTCATTCAGTCATTCATTCATTCATTCATTCAGTCAGTCAGTCAGTCAGTCAGTCAGTCAGTCAGTCAGTCAGTCAGTCAGTCAGTCAGTCAGTCAGTCAGTCAGTCAGTCAGTCAGTCAGTCAGTCAGTCAGTCCAGTCAGTCAGTCAGTCAGTCAGTCAGTCAGGTCAGTCAGTCAGTCAGTCAGTCAGTCAGTCAGTCAGTCAGTAAGCCGGTCATTCAGTTATTCAGTCATTCATTCAGTCAGACAACAAGTAAGTCATTCAGTCAGCCACTAAGTCAGTCATTCATTCAGTCAGTCAGTCAATCAGTCAGTCACGGACTCCAGTTTACCTACCTTTAGAAAAGTTCGTGTCGGGATCTACCCAGTTGAAACTGCCCTGTTCGAAATGAGCTCCGAGCAAACCGGACACAGAAACTGCTCTGCTGGTTCGCTGGTCATCATCCGTGGTCAGTGTCTGGTTGGACGGCTGTGGAATGTATTCCGTGTCCGTTGATGACCAGGTTTTGTGGTTGAACAGCAGAGAGGCCACGACGTTAGGAAAGCTCCGTGTCCGTGAGATTCGAACCCCAGACTGTGCGGCGGACGGTGCCTCGTTCGAAGTCATTGTGCACTGAAATGGAAAAGAACACCAATCGTATTATTCTGATTTTTTTAGATTAGATTAGATTGGGATTGTGTCTATACGAGGTGGAATGAAAGTGTTGCAGAAGACACAACAATGCTTTCGTGGCAAGCCATGTGCACCTATAGACAGCAGGGCATCATGCCTTAGGCATGGAATCTAATGCAACGTGGTTTACTTACTGTAGGCCTATATATATCGTAATATAACTAGATATTTATACCACGGTATTGAGTACACGTTGAAGCCTGAATGACGTCAATCTAATCTAATCTAATCTAATCTGTTCTATTCTAATCTAGAGACTCCTATAGACTTCTATAGCGCCATAATCCTAAATCATTAAACGACAGAGTCTAATCAGAATCCAACGGAGAAGACCATGCAAGTGGCGAGAGGTCAAGGAACCCAAGGCTACGCAAACTATTCCATACAATCGCCTTTTCCTAAGCATAATATTATTGTCTTTGCCTATAATAGAATAGAATGTTCGTTTATTCATTCACACATTGTCTTAAAACCATCTTTTTCAGCCGGGGTTGGGTCTGGACTCGGGAGCGCTCCTGAGTAGTAACCTTTAAGGAGCGCTATATAAATCTTCGGAATGAATGAATGAATGAATGAATTGTCAAAACACAATGCGATTACAAAACTTTGGTCACGTGTAGGTATTAGGTTTACCATTTAAACTTTTGGTAAACACATAATTAGCTTTTAATTTCGATCAATCGGAATCAACCATGGCCAATTACTTTACTCTACAGTCCTGAACTTTGATATTCTGTAAACTATAAACCTACCTCTACTTTATGCATAGAAAAACGTCTTCAATCTGCAATGAGCTAAAGACGCAACGTGCTAACTATGTCTAACGATCCTCAGCTCACAGTCAGCGTTGCAAGTATTATACTTGGTCAAACCACGTGTGCGTACTTATAATAACTACACACAAATGGTCGAGGACTGTTATACCGCCATAAAGTGAGTAACCAATTGTTCAATTTATGATCATATAATTATTCGTTGTCCTCTCTCAGAGAGTGCACTTGTCTTCGGTCTGGTTAAACCTGTCCAAAGTAGTAAAATTTTATACGCGCTCTGTATCGATATATCCTACACAGCCTGCGGACGGATTTGTATGTTTATGCGTGCTTTAAGTTTAAAGAGGCACTCGTATCAGATACGATGGCCTACTAAGTTGCGCACAATGAGGCAATGGGGGACGATTTAGCCTGGCCAGCCCTGGATTTGAACCGAGGACGTTGTAGAGGTCGAAAGGTTAGCCGTTCGGACACCGGTCCACTTCTAGTGTATCACGATATCCAAGGGCGTAACTTTGCCCCAGAAAGTGGTGGTGACCAATCCGCTCCTCCTGATTTTTAACGTACTACTGGAAAGCTAGCTAAGCGCAGGACACCAGCTTATTCACAAGCGCTGCGTTAAGTCAGAGGTTGTCCAGAGAGTGTTTGATGGCGTTCCAAGTCCAGTCGCGAAGGAGACAATAGACTTGCAGCAGCCTCAGAGACACGCTACGCATTGTCCGGCTGCTACTGCGGCTTTTAATATAAATATCGTTAGGCTACTACTGTAGCCTACTACCAATAATCGACTTTATGGTAGGCCTACCAATAGTCATTATCAACGCTAAATGGTTATCCCGTAGTTTATGTTGGTAAATTAGTCTTGACACTGGTAAGTAAGCAGGCAACCAATGTCCGTGATAACTGTCATCAATCTAACTTCCATTTACGAGAAAATAATTTCAGCAATCGAACTGCTGTTTAACCAGTAACTTTTTCACCAATCCAACTTCTCTTTAGGCAAGAGTTATTTTCGTCAATCCCACTTCTATTTAAGCAAAAACACTTAATTGATCCAACCTCTATCAAAGTAAAGACTTAAATTAATCAATCCAGCTCATGGGCGCCCGCAGGATTTTTTGCAGGGGGTCAGTCACGGCCGAGAGAGTTAGTTGCGTTATAATATGTCATTAAAACTAAACTCACATAATTACATTGTCTTAACAATACCTGTTAAGTCTTAACAGTGCTTTTTTCAGCCGGAGCGGTCCGGAACGGCGATCCGGAACCTTATTCAGCTATTACAAAATAATATATTTCATTAAAATTTTTAATAAAAATTATTTTAAATTATTTAGATACGTTAATTTCATTTAAGTGCTTTCAATGTTTTATTGAGATTGACACATATGAAATAGAAATATTAGCACATGTCTCTATACTTGTTCTGAATTTGCTGAGTTCCACAACTTTTTTCTAGAAAAAAAACACTGAGTCTTACTAATTATAGCCTAGTCTTTTAAAATCAGACGCACTTCTGTACTTCTGAACAATCATTCAGAAGTAAGTGAGTAAATAAGCATACTCTTTACTTATCCAACTACATAACCGCACTTTGGTTTACATGAAATTAGGCTAACTATTATAAAGTATTCTAGTTAAAAACTTTTTTCTCATTAAGTTCTCAACCTGTGGGACAATTCGGTCATGCGGTCTTGGATGCAAGGAATAGGGAATGTCATTACAGGAGGGAGCAGTGGGTTCATCAGACCGTTCAGACGACTTCTTTTGTGACTTAGCAAGTTAGCAGGCTTCACTGTCCAAAGGGCACTTAGAGTTTGCTGCAGCTTACGCTTTTACATCAACTTGAAATGACTGAAGAAAAATGCACAGGCACGTTCCTCCACTATTATTCTTGTTATCCATATTAATATGCCATGGCTAAGAAAAAATGAAGTCGTTAACACTTCATACCCATGGCTGCTTCTGGGCTGGCTTAATGGACTGCTCTTCTCTTCTTCAATAATCAGATAATCCAACAGTTGTTTACAGTTCTTCCAGAGACAATCCAACAGAATGGAAGTAAACTACACAGTAAAGTCTAACCTATTGTTCTACAAAGCATGAGAGAAACGTAACTGATACAGTGCTTGAGGAATGCAGGGACCTGTTGGGGGTAAGCTAATGCCGGCGTGGGGAAATTTTTGACCTCGGGCCGACCTCTTCGTCCAGAGATTATCCAGAGGTCCCAGTCAGCTTGGCTTTGTCAATATGCGTGACCTGAAGTGATAACGTCAACCTTTGAGTCGAAGTGGTCCACCACTGAAGTCGGTACATTAGTCCTTGATAACATGTGTTTTTGATAACATACATGATACATAAATAATGGGGAAGCCAGTTGAACGTAGACTTAGCGGACTGAATCGTGATGAGCATTGTTTATTGGGGTTAAGTATAAAGAACTAAATTTCGGCCATTCCAGGGCCGTTCTGACAGGCTAGTGGTAGCCCACGATGACGGCCGAGTCTGTTTTAATGGGTGCCGGAACACCACCAGGAGGGGCACGGGGGAGGGCGGTTGGCTTCCAGGCCTATGGCTAAATCAGCCACTGAATATTAGTATAGTAACTTATTAGTAGGCTTAAGCAGTATGAAACTAAAGCTAGTATTTACTAAGTATTTTGAACAGAATCTTGTGACATATTTTAAGCTTCATTTGCATGATTAAACCTGTCGGATTTTTATTTGATCATGATTTCCAGGGGGGTCACGCGACCCCCCTTGACCTATGCTGCGGGCGCCCATGAAAATTCCAGCTTCTATTTACGGAAACAATTATTTCCATCTATTTAAACAAAGAATTGGTTTAATCATAATCAATCCAACTTCCATTTAGGACAATAATTATTTTCATCGATCCAGCTTCCATTTTAAATTGACAATATAAAATGATTTACCAGCATAAACTACGGTTTTTACCACAGACTGCAGATAGAGCTTACAGCCTACCACGAAAACATGCCACATTGCATGCACAATTATAACCGTTTGCGGTCTCCTTACAATGAATCGATCCATTTTTCCATAACAGTATGAATTTGATAATTTGACCTATCATAGAAACAAAATTGATGACGTCCCGAAATTATGAAACCAAACATAGGGCCTATGTAAGTAAGGTAGTATGGACAAACTGTGGAGGCCTCTATCACCATTTCCACCATTGCGATGTTATGTAGGCCCTATGCATGAATAGCCTAGACGGTAGATAGCCATGCAAATGCTTTCATGTTAAAAATATATTTAATTGCAGGACCAAAAAGTGGTGGTGACTATCACCACCACTTTTAAAAGTGGTGGTGACCGGACACCACCGTCACAATAGAAAGTTACGCCTATGACGATATCAGGTAATGACCTCCTCCAGCCATGTAATACAGTTATTACACACACATACATTATACTCACACCTACACACACACACACACCCACCCAACTGTTTGGCAGCCGTGCAAGGCGCCCATCGCGTCCTACTGCTATTTTACTAACGCCATCTGGCGAATGAAAGGCTGAGTCGACCTTTGGAAGGTAGAGGGAAGCTATCCCGCGTCAGCGCTGATCTTCTGCTCTTCGTGTCAGAGTGTTACCATTACCCTAAACTTTCCCCTCACTATACGCATACATTGTACATTGTAGAATGCTGAATGCACAGTTGAAATCGCTTATTTGTATAGCGCATTTTCAGCGAAACTCCGCGTACGCAGAATGTATATAGCGCTCATCAAGAAGCTGATGTCCCGTGTTTAGCTTTTAAGCAGCGCCTTTAAGTAGCACTTTAAGATTTGCAATTTACGATTACGGCATACGAAATACGAGATATCACATAATACTTCATCCACGCAGACTTTATAAAGCTTAACCATGAGCTGTTTGGTCGCTGTAGAAATCTCGAGTTACGATACGATGTAGAGGTTGGTAAGAATTGAGGGGCGCGGTGGTGTAGAGGTCAGATGTTCAGTGCCACCGGCAGCCCATTCCAGGGTTGTGGATTCGAACTTCCAATCCACCTCAATTATCCGCGCAGGGACCCTGGACAAGTCCTTCACTCGCAATTGCTCATGCGCTTCATATCTGAAATGAATGAATGAATGAATGAATATTTACTGGGCATGCTGTTTATTTTCTAACCTGGGCAATGAGAATTGTCAAAACATTTAAGAAACGTGTCTCCGATTTTTGACTCGCTCCACTTACACTATTTGGGTCACCAAAATAGAATCGTTGAATAGTTGAATACGCGTGCGATCATAAAACGCTTCGTTTTACGATAACACGTTTCATGATCAGTGCCGTATGCTAGATGCAGGACACTCATGATAATTGCGAATACACCGTGGTCATAAAATCGCAATCACAGTCGCTATCATTCGCACGTTAAGTCAAATTGCGTTTCTCCATCATTTTCGCTTTATTCGAAATGGAAAGTGTAGGCGTGTAATGCCACCTATGAAATACACTCAAGTCACATTGACAAACCACGAGCATCTAAACCCGAGTATAGAGTACGAGTAATAACTTAATAAGTTGAGCAATTCACATGGTATAAAAGGTGTTCGATTAGAGTGTGGCATTTCGAACGTTTAAAGGTCAAACATGAAAGCAAATGGCACTTAGGCTTACTGGAATAGAATAATAGAAATATAATTATTAGAGTCTCTGGCTTTTAACCACAACCATAACCAAAACCACAAATAAATTTGCTCTGGCTTTTAACCACCATAACCACAAATTTTATTGCTTCAATTTGGAAGATGACGTCATACAGTAAAGCAAGTATAGTCAAACCGAAAGCAAAGGGAGAGAAACCCTTAAGGGAAACCCTTAAGGGACCGAAGTCCCGCTAGCAGGGTTACCCACGTACAGAAAGAGATAGCGCAGTTTGTGTGTAGTACAACTAAATGTTATATATTTTAGTTAACTAAGACTAAAAATTAAAAGCCATAAGTGAGTGTGAGTCATCACCGAGTAATATGAGTAACGTGAGTAACTACAGACAGCCTAAAGCAGGACTAGGACTATAAAAGGCTAATTAGGATCTAAGAGCAGAGAAATAAATTATGTATTTGCGCATTTATTTCACTTTCGCACAAGATCACAGGCGCAAGCAACATGGTCTTTGAGTACTCCTAGGCCTGATTTAAAATCTTGTTATTGTCGGCTATGTAGGCTACCGTATATCGAAATGTATACACATTATATATTATCCAGGTGTTATTCATTTAGGCCTACCTGTTCTTGTTTTCTCCTCACTGTGGCGTGTGCCCTAACAAGTGTTTTATTCAACTGATTTATAATCGTACTTGATCTTGTCCTCCTTTCAAAGTTCAGAAGTGCTCACTCGATCATGCGACAGAACATCGATGGCGCTGAGCAACTGTGAGTGAAGGACTTGGGAGGGGGGATAGTATAAAGGATAGCACTCTTGCCTGAAGTTTTCACGGACCCGGAGGATTCCTGTAAGGCCCCCTGGATTTAGCTAGCCTTCATTCCAGGTGGCAGTTAAAGTACAATGAGCTTGCGCATTGCATGACTGCAGCCTTTCTTGATATATGTCTTCCGTGATTTGTGTTCTTGTGAATTGTTTAATCGTCATAACATGTACACGTGCAGCGCAGTGCGTTTGTCAGGCGCTTAATTAAGAATAAACATTATTATTATTTTAAGGTTCCTACCAGGCGCGTACCGAGACTTAAATTCAAGAGGAGGCAACTTCACAGACCAATGGCAAAATCCTGGTCATCATTGGGTCAGAAGTCAATCGAAGCTCCAGTACATAAAAAAGTCAGAGGAGGTAACTACCTCCTCGTGCCTCAATGTAGCTACGCCTATGGTTCTGCACAGTGACCGCTTAAATGGAGGCTCGAACTCCGCGTTACAGGCCCAGAGCCATATCCATTCTGCTATCGTACCCCACTGAATGATGCCGATTAACACCAAAACACTGACGTGGTCAACGAATGGAATATAGGCAGATGAAGACAAGTCGATGTTATGACAGAAAACACTCTGAGTCGTATACATGTATGATGTAGTTTCGGTTCGCCTGGGGGTCCGTAGTGGTAACATCACTGGGGTCAGTTGGAAGGAACTGTACCATCAACAAGGTCGACTCAGCCCATTCGCGAGATGGCCGTTGGTAAAATGAGATGTAGGACGTTGGGCGCCCTGCATGGCTGCCGTAGGCCCTATACAGTTAATTCCGACTCCTGTAATAAATTGTGATCACCCGTTCATACTGAACTGTAATCATACATGTCGGTTTGAATTAATAAAGAATTGATTATCTGAAACCCGTAACTGAATAATTTCTTAGGTGAGCGAAAAGATTATTCTCTTCATTTCTTACCTCATTGAAATGCCGAGTTCACAATGCAGTAAGACATTCTTGTAATCTTCTACACTCTACAGTATAATATATAATATATAGGCTCAGGGTGAGAATTGCCGGGGGGTTGGGGTTCAACCCCCCTAGTCTTTCTTAGCCTCCCATAGTAAAGTCTACATTTCACATTCAAACTGCCATAAATCACAATGCAGTAAGATTTTCTTACAAGCCTTCTATTATATATACACAATACGTACGTACATACATACAATTTACATACATTCATAGATAGGCCCTAAGTGGGCGACATCTATTTATTCTTTCTGTCATTCATGTTGTGCCGTGGTTTACTGTAGGCAAGCGAGTGAGTAAGAAGGTGGATTAGGTCGTGTGCAAAGCGCCGCCTGTTGGCTGCGGTCTGGGAAGATGGGAGACGTGACAGGTTCATCCAAGTCCAAGTGATATTTATTCAGTTCCACAGACAGAGCTACAACGGATCAGATCCACAACGTGTTTGGTTAACTCTCCGTCTCTCTCTCTCTCACTCCCCTCTCTCCTGTCTCTCCAGCTCTCTTCCTGTATCTCTCTCCCTCTCCCTATATATCTTTCACTCTCCCTGTATATCTCTCCCTCTCCACAACTCTCCCTCTCCCTGTCTCCCTCCATCCCCCTCTCTCTATCTCTCTTTCTCTATCTCTATCCCCATCTCTCTCCCTCTCCCTCTTTCCCTCCCCTGTCTCTCTATCTCTCTTCCTGTCTCTCTCTCCCTCTCCCTAGATCTCTCCTCCCCCTCCACATATCTCCCTCTCCCTATCCCTCTCTCCTTCCCTCCCCTCTCTCTCTTCCTCCTTCCCCTTCTGTCTGTCTGTCTGTCTCTATCTCTCTTTCTCTATCTCTCTCCCCCATCTCTCTCGCTCTCTTTTCTTTTTTTGCACAACGGCAAACAGGCGATCAGACAGATAGACAGACAGTCAGACAGACAGACAGACAGACAGACAGACAGACAGACAGACAGACAGACAGACAGACCGAAAGACAGACAGACAGACGCAAAGACCGACATGAGAGACAGAAACGAACAGAACAAATGGACATACAGCGAGAAGTAGGCCTACAAACGGACAGACACACAGTATGACGAATTTCTACTAGAGCCGATTGAATGGGACCAATTTGCATAGAATGTAATTGGACATTTGTGTCGATACTTCTAGCAGTCCTCGCGAAAGCCATGCTTAATAGTTAAACCGATGCCTTAGCCAAGAACATAAGTAAGCAAGATATTAAGTCGTTATTTTTCAGGAGTCGCCGTTGCAATCTTTCTTCAGAAATCGCTTCTCATCGCCTCTTAACAGGACAAATTCAACCGCCGCACACGAGCCACATTAAAGCATAGTGTCTGGTGACACCAGGTACCAGCGTGGTCAGACCACACTCATGCAAAACGGCTCGCTTAATATTGAGAGAGCCAAGTAAATATCGTCATCATCATATATTCGTTTATTGAGCACATTTGCTGACATAACGCAGCCATTCGGGGGGCCCGATAGCGCATTGGATAACGCACTGGCATAGAGAGCGAGAGGTACCGAGAACGAATTCCGTAGGCGGACATGCTTTGTAGGCTGCTATTAGCGCCGTGTATTGCAGGCTGTCTGTTCTGTTAGTAGTTAAGATTTATGTCTTCTGTCATTTGTGTTCTTGTGAATTGTTTCAATTGCATAACATGTAAATGTACAGCGCAGTGCGTTTGTCAGGCGCTTCATTAAAGAAAAGATATTATATTATTATTATTTACACAGAAAGAAATGTCTTAGAAAAATAAAATAAAATAATTCATTCGCTATTGAACAGTCGGATAGAGGGGCCGTGGTGAAGTGTCATCATTCTCAACATCATCATTATCATTATCAACACAATCATCCTCGACATCATGATCATCATCATCGTCGTCGTCATCGTCATCACGGGCGTGCCCCTCTCCGCAGCGCTGCACTTTCCATGACTCAGCCAATTTTGAGCCTCAAACGCCCGTTCCCTCACCAACTGTGTCAACTAAAACTAGACAATACTTTTGAAAGCCCCCATTTTCTGGTGAAAAACACTTGTTAACATTGTCGGTTTTTCGTCAAATCCCTACCTACCTAAGATTATTTTACCCCTTTCCCCTCTCCTGATTCTCCAATTCCATCCGCCTCTCCAAAGTCCTGCTAATTGTCGTCGCGGGGCTGCAAACACTCGACAGATAGAGATCAAATTTCACTAACTGTTCCACCAAAACACGATTTTCGAGTTTATTATTTCTTTTTATTGAATTCTTGGTAAATAATAAACGCACAGGATATAGACTTAGACTCTTAGAAGTGCGCAAACGCAGTGATAGCTGATACGCTATAATGTAACTAGATACTACAGAGATATAGATACGTTCCTAGAAAAACAAGATAATGTGGCCAAAAATATCAGAGTGTAGGTGGCCAGACAGCCAGACACAGACCAGTGAGGCAGACAGACAGACAGAGAAAGAGAGAGAGAGAGAGACAGACAGACAGAGAGATAGGCATATACAGGAGAGGAGAGAGAGAGAGAGAGGCAGACACACAGAGAGAGGCAGATAGAGACAGGCGGACACATAGACAGTCAGAGACAGGCAGACAGAGACAGAAATTCAGACGGACAGACAGAGACAGACACATGCAGAGGCGGACAGACAGGACACATAGACAGACATACAGAGACAGACAGACACAGACAGGCATACAGACAGGACAGACAGACAGACAGACAGACAGGCATACAGACAGGCAGACAGACAGAGACAGACCGACAGAAATACAGACAGACAGACAGACAGACAGAAGCATAGACAGACAGAAACATAGACAGACAGACACATACAGGCAAACAGACAGACAGGTAGACATACACACACATACACACAGATGGAAGCAAGTAGACAGTCAGCCCAACAACAGGCAGAATTAGTAACAGAGATGGATGGATGGACGGGTACCCACATGATATCTGTTGGAGAGTGATGTCCAGTGCGTGGGAGTGAACGGAGGAGCTCAGAGGGTCTTCGGTGCGAATGGACAGCCACACGGAATCGTGTCTTTCTTTGTGGCACGCGTCGAACCGACTGCCCTCCCTCTCTCTCCCTCGCCTCTGTCTCATCTCTGGCCGCCCTCTCCCCCGTCCCTTCCTGCTTCATCTCAGGCGTCGCCGAATCTCGCAGGTTCTTTCGGTTGCAGTAGCAGCAACCAGTGGCACGGTAAAAGCCCTCTTCCAGGCAACGGGGCTCAGAATCCGCCTTTTCCTGCGACGGAATAGACTTCCATTGTCCTCGCATTCTTTGTCTATACAATTAGAAGTTAATTTCTTCTTCCTGTAGGTCTAAACGAACGTATTGTCTTTGAATAATATTGGAGTATTGAAAATCGAATTGAAAGCAGTCGCAAAGGAAGCGCGCACTGAAAGACATCTTGGAGCCTTTCTGTAGAGTAAAGACTTCGACGAATTAACTATTAATTATCCACTGTAGTTCTGTTTGTTTTAAATAACGAATAAAGCAGATTTATATTTTATTAGTCGGTCACAAAACGAAATACACAAATAAGAAAGTCAAGAGCACGTAACGAAAAATTTCCGCTTCATATCGAGAACTACTTTTTCTGGCGGAAGAATGGAAAAGACGGTTCTGCTGTTGATGTCGCTGACGTCATTATTCTGTCATGTCGTCTGCGATCCGATTCTGCTCGATGACGCAGCCGATGACGTAGGAGTTCTCCCTTCAGGGGGTAGTGAGCTCTTCGAGGCGGTGTTTCGACGCGGAAGTACCCTCTCGCAACACGAGGGAGCGAGGGACAGTCGCACGAACCGGTTTTCGGACGATGACGAAAGAAAGGGCGAAGTAGGACGAAGTTCAGAGGTCAGCGGGTACGAATGGTCGCCATGGAGACGAATCGTTGCCAAGGTTTTCAGCGAAGCAGACGAACGGAATGAGAAGCAGGTGAGTTGACGCTCCTACGGTCTACAGCATGGGTTGGCAACATACGGCCCGCGGAGGTCCGACCCCGGGGGTCTTGACATGTCCTTTATATTACATTGTACCTGGGACTTGGGGACCTTGTATCCATTTTTGAAACTGAATAAACTTAAAACATATTTTTTTACTGTAGTGTAGGACTGTTGGAATTAGGATAATTAGATTTTCATTATAAAATTATCTTCATTTACTTGAACGATTATTCTGCAAGGTTTATAGTTTGAATGAAATAAATAATATTGTCTCATTTTCTGGGGTAAATGAATCTGCAAAACTTAGCCCGCGGTTGGCATACGGATCCTGCGCTGCCATTAAAATCTTAGGGCGCCCTCTGTTAAAACAAGTTGTCCATGCCTGGTCTACAGTCTTCATTTTTGCAACTGTAATGGTCTCTTTGGCAACCGGACTCGGATTTTCCCTTGGCATCTCTGACAGGACGCAGCTCTCGTGAATAAGCTGGTGCCCTGAATGTTCCTTCAGAGTAGCGCTGGTGGATAAATTGGTGCCCTGCGCTCACCCTTAAAGTAGCGCTTAAAAATTGGAGTTTAAGATTACGAAGAGTGGAAAAAGGCTAAGAGGAAGAAGAGATAGAAAACAACTAGGAGAAAGAGGAGGAGGAGTGCCTTAAGCGAAACCCGGAAAGCAGTCACAGGTAGGCTAGGCCTACATGACGTGTTAGCGACTTCATTTTCTTAGCCTCAGCACTTTAGGCTGGCGGCCAGTCTTCTCGCCGACTTTAGGAGCTAGCCTATAGTTAGGCCTTAAGCCTACAATATTGAACTTTTGTCACTCTGTGATGATTATGATAGGTCACAAGACGTCCTTAAACTCCTTCTCTTTCGACGAACCTGAGCAATTGTGAGCGAAGGACTTGCTCAAGGTCCCCACGCAGCAGTGTTTAATCTTGCTGTCGGGGGAATCTAGGGTTCTGGGGGGTATCCCCAACATATCTGAAAAGTTGACGACCGGGGGTAGTCACGAGTATTTTCTAGTATTTCTAAAGCACAAATTTTTCCGGTGTCCAACAAAACAACAACTATTTATTTCCCAAGAATTTTCGAGGGGGGGTAGTAACGAGCGTTTTCAACCTACAATTTTCCCTCACACGGGGTAGACAATAAATCCTGGGGGGAAATTATCCCTAAATTTCACACTTTCTGTACAGAATTTCATCTCTTTAATTTTTCTCGGGGGAAAACTCGATCCTGGGGAACTTCCCCCCGAGAGACGTCTAGATTAAACACTGCCCACGCAGTAAACCGTCTCAGAGGATCATCGAGGCTCGAACCCGTACTCTCCGCCTTACAAGGCGAGCGCTCTAACCAATCTGCCACCATGTCCCATTAGACTTTAGCAACGGCAAGCTAATAATAATAATAATAATAATAATAATAATAATAATAATAATAATAATAATAATAATAATAATAATAGGGCCATTCCGGATATTTTACATTCTAAATAGTTAATATTCTAGTCCCTGAGGGATCCTGTATACTCTGGCATAAAAAAAAAAAAGATACAGAAATATCACGCCTGTCTAGAAACACACGTTTTCATACCGCTAGCCCTGGAAACGCTGGGTCCCATCAATACCGCTGGCCTCAATTTTATTTCTGACCTGGGTCGCCACCTCACGCTAACTACGGGTGAACCAAGAGAGACCAGCTACATTCAATTCAATTTTTCAATTCAATTCATTTATTGATCCCGGAAAAACAAGACAAAATACACTTAACAAATCAGTAAAGAAAAAGCATTTTCTGCAAACAAAAGTATAGGTAAATACAGAACTTATATAGCAAATTATCTGGGAACAAAAGGCACACCTGAAGGGACGAGTTTTTCAGAGGATCTCGGTCACAGTACAACGCTTCAACGCCGTAGCATTTAGTGGCACATTTATCAAACCCACGCCCGACATGGATGAGGAGTAGCCGTTCCTGACACATTGCTTTTATAATTTATAAGTCCCTGGGGAATGAAGTACCTCAGGGCACATTTAAAAAAAATAATAATAATAACAATAATATATAATAATATATAATATTATATAATAATAGCCCTTCCAGTTACACTAGATTTTGATATAATAATAGTAATATTAATAATTTTAATAATAATAATAATAATAATAATAATCTTTTTCTTTATTGAAGCGTCTGACAAACGCACTGCGCTGTACATTTACATGTTATGCAATTGAAACAACAAATGAAAGAAGACATAAATGTTCAGGGGCGGATCCAGAAAGTTTATGAGGGGGCCAAATGGGCGTCCGAAGGACGATCGTTGAAGCGCGCAGTGCCAAACAGGGGAGGGGTCTGGGGAGGGAGATGTGCCCCTCCCCACTTTAAATTTTTTGAATTTGCACACTGCAATGGTTGCATTTTAGGCTGTCATGTGACAAATTTCTCTATTATAATTTATTTCAAAACTGATAGGAATCAGATGTCACTCGTAGCTGTTGCTTGAGTTGTGTTTGAGTTTGACTGCAGACAGTAGTAGGAAACCAGACATTTATTGAAATTAATATAAAACCTAGAAAATACGTTCAATTTTCCTTAAGGTAAACGAATTGCTTACCAGGACTCAGCACAAATAGTTAACACAAGCCATGTAGTAATGATGTACACTGTGTCCGGATGAAAAGTAGAACACAACAAAAAGTGTCATAACTCGGTCAAAACTATCAGTATTTACCTGAAATTTTAAACACAACAACAGTGACCATATCTACACGAGATCCTAAAGCCGTTTGGAAATGTTCGTGAATTTATCATATTTATGAGCGTTTGCAATGGAGCACTGACAAATTAAAGTTTCCAACATGGGCCCTTACATATTACATAAGAAAGTGAAGTTCAGCTACAGCTGGTGTTCAAAATGTCCTCCTCGTTCACGGACACATGACCGTAGACGTGGACGCCACTGTTTGATGGCCCGGTCGATGATCGCGTGGTCAAACAGCTGCCACTCCTCAACCAGACGCGCCCTTAGATGATCGACGTCACGAATACGGGAACGATAAACGCGCTCCTGCAGTACACTCCAGATTTGGTAGTCAACTGGATTGAGGTCTGGACTGTTGGGTGGCCACATCTGCGGTGATATGAAGTCGGGTGTCTCCCGGGACAGCAGAGCAATGGTCTCACGTGCTCGATGCGCAGGGGCACTGTCTTGTTGGAATGTGAAGTAGCCGCCAGAAACCTGCTTGATAGCAGGTAGCAGATGTTGAGTGAGCAGCACATCGCGATAGTACGCTCCATTTACCTTCACACCCGGCTCAACAAAGATCAAATGAGTGCACCCCAGGGTTGACACACCGACTGAGACCATTAGTGACTTTGAAAAGTGTGAACGTGTTTTGAGGAGACGTTCAGCAGGCACGTGTTTCTTGCGCGTCCCAGCCGCCGCATAAACGCGATCATTCTGGAGGTTGACAGGAGGAGCGACGGTAAAAACTTTTTCGTCCGTAAACCATATGAATGGGACTGTGTGCTCAGGGTATTTCTTCAGCAGCTGCTTGACGCGTACAAGACGTGTCAGTTTGTTTCTTGGTGTTAGATCTTGCGCTCGCCTCTTCTTAAAACAAACCAGCTTCAAGTCCTTGGCAACGATTTCGTGTACTGCGGTCTTCGGAATCCCAATATCCCTCGCAATCTGACGCACCGTTCTATGGGTTCCCGGTGCATCTTCTTGGCTTAATGCCAGCCTTTCAACCAACTCGACGTTTTCAACAGTGCGTGTCGTGCGTTTTTGGCCACTGCCAGGTTTTCGCTTCACTGTGCCGGTTTCATCGATCTTCTTCAATAGCTTACTCACAGACGAAAGACACCAACCTTTATTCGAAAATTCATTCAGAAACCTTCTCGCTCCATAACCATGTTCTTGCCGCAGTACTTTAATTAAAATTTTATCTTCTTCTGTAAACGCCATTTTTGTTGTGCTTAGACCAAAACAAGTGACGTATTTCATCGATGACGACGTCACAGCGTCTGCGTAAGTAAGGGCCCATGTTGGAAACTTTAATTTGTCAGTGCTCCATTGCAAACGCTCATAAATATGATAAATTCACGAACATTTCCAAACGGCTTTAGGATCTCGTGTAGATATGGTCACTGTTGTTGTGTTTAAAATTTCAGGTAAATACTGATAGTTTTGACCGAGTTATGACACTTTTTGTTGTGTTCTACTTTTCATCCGGACACAGTGTAGTTTTACTATAATGTTCAAGGAACACATTTTAAAATTTGATATTTTGAAATTTGAGAGACAACACTTGAGAGAAGCTATTTAGTTGTACAGAGATAATATTTTTTATTTATATATCCTCATTTTCTTTTCTTTACGAAAGATCACGGAGTGAACATAGTTTACTTGGCGATGGGGGCCACGCCCTATGTAAATTTCAAATGGAGGGGGGGCATGGCCGGATTGGCCCCCTGGATCCGCCCCTGTAAATGTTAACTACTAACAGAACAGACAGCCTGCAATACACGGCGCTAACAGAAGCCTACAAAGCATGTCCGCCCTACGGAAACTCGAACTCGGTACCTCTCGCTCTCCATGCCAGTGTGTTATCCAATGCGCTATCGGGCCAGCTCTGAAGTAAACCCGAGAAGTAAAAGAAATTCTGCCTGTTCTATTACTCTGCTTGCCACCCCACTTGATTTTACACACGGATATAGAAGGATTTAGTCTAGCCAAATTTTGATTTTAATTAAAACTGATTAAGAGTTCGGGATGATTAAGAAAGACGGCTAGCCTACTGTGTAGGGACCTTGAACAAGTCCTTCGCGCATAATTACGATTACGAAGAGTGGAAAAAGGCAAAAAGAAGAAGAAATAGAAAAGGAGGAGGAGGAGGAAGAGTAGGAGGCCCTTTAGATTCTAATACGAAGTAAAATTGTTTTAAATTAAAATGTTTTTAAAATGTTACAAAGACAATTAAAAAAATGAAAATGAAGGCTGGCACCTCATGGATCATTTAAGAGAGATGGTTCATAGCAAAAGGACTCTGAAGGAGTTAAGGGATGTCTTCTGACAGCTTAGGTATTTGAAATCTTTCCTTTTTTGTTAATTATGTGGTTGATGTCTTTGTAGGCCAATACTCTTTCTTCAGCGTCATTGATTGATGCCTGGTCATTACATATAGCTGCGCTTATTAATGCGCAATAACATTAAATTAGCAATTAGCCGAGAGATCCCCCTGTGCAGTCGTATAGTTGAACGATTTCATGTGCAACCGGAAGTTAATCAGTTTGCGCATCTCCACAGTCGCTTGTCACAAATACATAAAAATGGCTCATATACATAAATTTATATTATTATATTATAATAATAATCTTCGTTTAATTGCAAACCGACAAAAACGCAGGATGTTTACGATTCAGTATGAACGGACGATCACAAGTTATTACAGGAGTCGAATTAAACTATATACGGCAGCCATGCAAGGCGCCCGTCACGTATGCAGACGTCAGACTCCTCCAAGCGGTCAACCGGAACTCACAGCATGTGCTTAGAGGCCTCTTTCCTCCGACCGTACGTAGGCCATATGCTCTGCGCCCTAGGCCTCATGAATATGAACTGCCCAAAAAAGATGACCACAATTTCATCTCTAGGCCTAGGGTTCTATTTCGGACCATTCGGGATGTTAAGATTTAACTCTCAATCTGACTAAAGGCATAAACTTATAGTTTTTAATTTCATTACTTTCATTATCCCATGTAAACAAGTTGCGGTATGTCAACTTAGTATTTTAATAAACGAAATCTACTAGGCCTACATCTTATTTTACCAATGCGCCATCTCGCAAATAATAGGCTGAGTGGACCTTTGGGAGGGTACGGGAAGCGATCCCGCTACCTACTGCTCTTCACGCCAGTGATGTTACCACTACACTCTGGACCACACCCCCTCCCAGATGGCTAAGAGATTCTGAACGTCCATGCCATCTGTCGGCTTTCGACGGGAATCCGTTGGTTGGTTCCACGTGTATGCGTGGGCCCACCACTGGTGACTCTTCTATCTTGCTGTGCATTGGTTTGCTGATGTAAGATTTAGTTCGTAATGACGTTTGACATCATAATAGGCTAGCGCAGAGAGCGCCTCTGAGAAGGTCTCTTGAAGACCGAATGAGGCGCTATATAAATTCTCAGAATGAATGAATGTGTTAAAAATCGAAGGAAGAAAATGGCCGCTATCCAGTGGCGTAACTAGGGGTTCGTGCGCCCGGGGGCAAGAATTTCCTGAAATTTTGTTTTCTTAGTTCCGCGAAAAATTCTGATGACCTTTTTTTTGCTTTTCCATCTTTTTTTTAATGAAAAGTGGTTAAATTGGCAGAAACCTCATTTTTCGCCCTCCCCCGCGCCCCTGCCAGACTCATGCATAATAGTTACTTTTTTGTACTTTTTTTAGCTATTTTGCCTGATTTCTTTTAAAAAAATTTTTCTAAAGCCTAATTTTGCGCCCCCCTGTCCTGCGCCCGGGGGCGGCCGCCCCCTGCCCCCTCGTTACGTCACTGCCGCTATCATAGAATGAAGAACGGAGTGCAAGAAAGCCAGCGAGAGACCTTGGAAGATATTGCTGAACTTGTTGCACTTACAAGGAGACAGCTGAAAGAGGGCGGCAGGAGGAAGAGGAGGAGGCACACCACCGTGAAGAGAGATGGAATGAGACAAACGAACGTAGACAGATAGCCAGAAGGCACGAGGTCGTTTATAGAATATCCCCAACTAATCCAACACTTCTCTGTGTAGCCTCGGCTGTTCTCGATGGCAGATTATTAAAACGACCTTCGTTTGCCCCTCGGCCTCGGATTATAAGCTTGGTCCGTGCTTCTAAAAATGGACACTCTTGAAAACAGAGAGTATAGGCCGAAGTACAATAATAACGAAGTAACGAAAAGATGAAACTGATCCCCAGTTATGGTGTAGGCAACCTTTCATTTAGTTAGACTCCTATCTGAACACCCATGCCATCTTCAGCTGTCCGACGGGAATCCGTTGGTTGGTTCCTGGTGTGTGCGTCGCGACTCTTTCAGCTTGTGCTCTGCATTGTTTCGCTAACTGACGTAGGCTCAATATATTCGTTCGTAACGACATTTAACATCACATTCACACAGGCTAGCTCAGACAGCGCATCTGAAGGGGCGCTATATAAATGTTCTATTACATTACATTTGTTCATTAAGTAAAATTTTATAGCGCCACTACAGGGAACTACGCTAGTCTAAACGATGTCCAATGTCATCAAGAACAGGACAATTATTTTATCAGCTAGCAATTAGACCTGTAACTAGAACAACTCACCTGCGGCAGACTCGCGCACAAACGTAGCACCCAAGCAACAGATTAACGACTAGAGTTGACGTAGGCTATGTCGGCATGCTCACAGTTGCTGAAGCAGGTAGGATGATCTACTCGGATCGAGGATGAGGAAGTTCGATAAGCGATTTGATTCACCCTCCTAAATAGGCCTAATAATAAGTGCTTATTCCCTGCTATTTCGACCAAGTAGGCCTACAAGCTTAAGCTAGCAAAAGCCCAATTTGTCAAAAATGACCACATACACAGCAAAACTTGGTTTTCTGAGTAGGCCTAAATACGGTACACACTGCAGTTGTGGTGCCTTTTCCCACCGGGTCACACATTAAGGGGTTGTATATATCAAAACACATAAAAAGAGCGATTAGACCTACCTCAGATCAGTGGCGTAACGAGGGGTTTCAGCGCCCAGAGGCAAGAGTTGATGACTGCGCCCCTTTTTAATTTTCTTGTTGACTTTCAATCGTTCTTGTCAGTGTCGGTATTCATGAAGAAACATGATGCCAAATGTTACACAATTGTATAATAAGTTTGATGACTTGTGTACACAGAGCTGAGCTTTTGTGGTCTATAATTGATGCTTTCTGGACTATAATTAATGCTAGATGTTGCTTTTCTTTTTCTCATTTTTGTATCGTTTAGTTATTGTTCTGCCCCTGTGGCGTAATAAAGTGTTCATTAGTACTGTGTACCACAGAAAGCTAATTTTGCGCCCCTCGTGCTGCGCCCTGGGGGCGGCTGCCCCCTCTGCCCTCCTTCGTTACGCCACTGCCTCAAATTGCCATCAAGAAACTGTCGAAAAAGAAAAAAAATTGACAATCAGTTCACCAACAGAACCATTGTAAACGGACGCCATATTTATTTTTGCCTCCAAGCCATTTCAGCAGGGGTGTAGACGAGCCGGAGCGGTCCGGAGCGGCATTCCGGTACTTATTATTTAGCCGGAGCCAGTGTTTAATCTAGACATGTCTCTTGGGTGGGAAAGTTCCCAGAGCTTCTCATTTGAAAATAGAAGGCGATCTGAAAATCGATCGCGCTGGATTGCGTAGGCGATCGGTGCGCGATCGACCTCGAGAGATTTTGTGTAGGCCTACAGCGTATTTTGTGTATCGTATTCGTAAAGCTGCATATTATATAGGCCTAATTTAGTAGGCCTATCTCAGTTCAGTTCCGCTATTATTACTAGTATTATTAATTAGTTTTCTTATTGCGCCCTTTCTAGGTGATCGACTCAGAAGCGCTCCTAGTCCAGCCAGGGCTAAATAAGACAGTCGTTAAGTTATTAAAAAATAAATGGTGTGACCGTGTGAACTCTATTCACTAGACCAGGGGTCTCCAAAGTACGGCCCACGGGCCACATCCGGCCGCTAAGGCGGCCCGCGGGCCACATCCGGCCCGCTAAGGCCTTTAATCTGGCCCGCGGAACTCTCCTTGAAGAAACAAACTAAATTGGGAAAATTGAAAATTTTAACGCCGCTGTCTCTGACATGCATATTGCCAAAATCCATGTCGCTGTTTGTAAGGCACTGTGCCTGATATGCAATGACACCATTGCAGTGCTTAAAGAGTAGGCCTACAATATTCGGAGACATTATGAATCCAAGCATTCATCGCATTACTCGCAATTCACTGGACAGCTGCGCACAAAGAAATTTTTTTCTTCGGAGTTTTGGGTTGGCCCGCGGAGCTTTAGAAAGTCAGCAATGTGGCCCCCACTGGAAAACTTTGGAGACCCCTGCACTAGACGGAGCGCAACAGCCATTCCATTCCTAGGGCCAGCAACCGTAAACGAGTGCCGTTGCTTGTTATCCGTCCCACATCATTCATAGTTGTAATAAGTTTTAACATGCAACTTGGCTATCTCGACTACATCCCCATCGAACGAGTCACCTAATTTTCACGACAGAAGCGTGCTAAACTGTACATGATTATTCCACTTCGGAACCGTCGCCACCATTGTTGCTTTCAATAATTTCCGAAATTAGTGACGTTACGAACTTACAAAATGACGTTACGCGGGAGGTGTCCACCGTGTTGTTTTGACCAATCATACTGTAAGAAATTGGAGTGATCACTCAGCAGTCATTAGGTCACGAAACGCTGCGTTCCGAACGCATTCACCGCCGCCGCAAGTAAGCAAACAAAGTAATGTAAATTAGGCAAATGAAATAATGGCTCCAGTTTCCTCTTGGAGTAAATCGATCGCGCTCGATTTGCGCGATCGACTTATCGATCTACCAGACCTTTGCTAGGCGATCGACCAAGGAGATCGATCGATCGATCGCCTCAAATGAGAAGCCCTGAAAGTTCCCCCTAGGATCGAGTTTTCCAACGCAGAAAAATTAAAGACATATAATTTTGTACAGAAAGTGTGAAATTTAGGGATAATTCTGCCCCACGAGGGAAAATTTTGTTGGAAAACTGTTGTTACTACCCCCCTCGAAAATTTTTGAAACTTCGGTTGCTGCTGGCCCTTGAAAAAGTGTTCTTACTACTACTTTCAAATGGCCGGAGCGCTCCGGTACTTCCAAATTTACGTCTACACCACTGCATTTCAGACACGGGTTCATGTCTTCATAAAAGGCGCTAGGAACAATAAACGTACCAGTTTTCGTGTGAATTAGTTTCTTTCTCACTTTTATTAGTTTTGTTCTCACTCGAACGAATGCAATCGACACGCTGTCCGCCAAAGATTTTCTGTCCGCTGAAATTCAATTTAAAACGCAACGGAAGCGGACGGGCGCCATTGTTTGCACTCGCGCGAGATAGTCCGACCAAGGAGATCCAATTTCTCTGTCATAAGTCAGATTTACTGTCCTTGTACATATGGTGGGCGGCACTTGAATGGACAAATAAACGTGCTTGGGTTTAGCCAATGAGATATTATTATCATCGCTAGAGCCCGTATGACGTGGGTTTCCTTCAGAACTCAGTGAGGTCACATCGCTAACGACCTTGACCCAACGAGTATGCATTCTAAATATAGATATCAATCGCGTGCACAATTCGATGCTAAGTAAGTAAGTAAGTTTCTTTATAAAACGCAAAGCAAACGCTCGGCGCTTTATATTAGCGGAACAAAATAGTCAACTATAGACAAAACAGGAGGCTAATTGTGCTGAATTAAAACTATCGAAATGCTTCTGCGTTATTTATATGATCATTTTTTCAGTACAGAAAATGTAAAATATGTTTAGTAATTTTATACTTTATAATTTATAAACGTTGATACGGTTACTGGAACAAGCCTGTATACGTTACACGTGGCATTGTAATGTAAATATCCAAAATTTCGTATTCGTACGCCACCACGTGTACTATTATCATCAAAAATTAAATTTGTAATGCGCGCACGGTCACGCCGAAATGTGAATCTGTGGCGCGGATAATCGGCCACAGAGGGAAGATGCTTGAAAGCCAAGAAGAAATCATGAGTTTAACATGTCCATAGCATCACTGTCGTGAAGAGTAGTAGGAAGCGGGATCGCTTCCTACTACCTGGGACTATTATTACTAAAGTTCCGTAATAATAGTCCCAGCTACTACCCTCCCAAAAGTCCACTCAGCCCATCAATCGCGAGATGGCGCGTTCGTAAAATGAGATGTAGGACGTGATGGGCGCCTTGCATGGCTGCTGTATACAGTTAAACTCAACTCCTGTAAGAACTTGTGATCATCCGTTCATACTGAATTGTAATCATACAGTATTTGTTGGTTTGAATTAATAAAGAATATGATTATTATTATCATTTTGACAAAGGAAGTGAATTTGAGCTATACAGAGAGAGCAGAAGTCGATTCCATACCCTGGAGGCAGAGGCATGGAATTCACGCGAGTCCATATCTGTTCTACTTGATGATCGTAGGCAATGAGGAGGAATGCAAGGAATTAGTAGTGAATGAATGGATTTGCAAGTCAAACAGGCCAATTTAAATTTTATCCTGAACTTAACAGGAAACCAATGCAGCTGATAAAGTAGGACTGAGGAACTTAATGTGAAGTATTGTCCTGATGTAATAGAAGCAAGATTTACAAAAGTTTGTTATAAGCTACTCTCACATTTCTACCTTCATGATTGAACAACTGGCTTCCTCTCTCTGAACGCATTAAATTCAAAATCCAAATTTTTGTCTTCAAGGCAAAATGGGGCCAAGCTGATGTATTATTCCGGCCTCTAATCTGAATGGGTCCCTCACTTCGGAATACGTTGTCTCCATCTAGTCGCTCTCAAATTCTAGCTCGTAACGCCTTCTCCTCCTTTGCTTTTTTCATAAACTATTTCTTTTCTTGTGGTCTTATGCACTGGGAGCACTTCTGAAAGGTTCGCCTACTAGAGGGGCTTTATAAATGCTTGAATATGATACAAAATACAATATAAGTAAATCCAAATTTAATGCAAATCCAACATATAAGCAAAAATACAAAATTTGTAACACTGTGACAAATAATGCAAGCACAATAATTGAATTAAACAGTTACACTGTTAACAAATACTAAAATAGTAATAGATATCAAAGGTAGAACATATGTGTCTCTCTACGCACAGTCACCCAAAGACATTGTAATGTACAAATCACAACATCAATGGTACTATCTTAAATACAAGATATTTTGTTAATGTGTAGTTTGTATTCAAGTCCAATATATACAGTGATCATCACTAAGTACTATTCAGAAGTGTTGCCAAATTTATGCGAGATCTACTTAAGTAATTATTAAGTTCTGAAAAACTTTTAAATGTTCAGAAACAGATAATTCATAGTGTACATGAATAGGCAAATCTATAACTTTGCAATACAGTCAAAAGTCATAATACGGTACCTAGATCATTAAAAAAACGCAGCTCCGATATTTAACAATTTGACAAACTTACAATACAGTTGAATGTAAAAAGAAATGTAGCTCCGATTGGTAACTGAATAACAATCAAAATGTAATTGCAATTTAATAACTTACACAATCAAGTAATTGTAGCTGTAATTCAATTACATTTTCAAACATGTAATTGGAATAATAACTGAATTACATTTGTAATGTAATTGCTACAACACTGGCTGTTGAATGGAATTATGCATATTGTAAGTAAAGCAGATCAGTGAAAACACCAGACGTTCTACTGGCCACTAAAAATCACAGTTTTATTTAGTTTAGATCGCTTGTTTTGCTCATGAATGCTTCTTGTGAAGCATTTGCCCTGGTGATGCAGACGACAGGTAAGGTACTCGTCAACAACGGTCTTCATAAGCAGAACTCGGTGATCCCTAATTGGTTCAGTTCCAGTGGAATGGTCCAAAAGTCCAGAAAAGATGTTGCTCCCAATGAAAGATCGAAGGACATCATTCACATTCTGGGCTGGCATACCGGTAATCTTACTTGTAACGCATTCTGGGATAAAATAAAAATCCACAACTAAACAAAATGCAGTGATTAAATTCAACTGTATCCCTCGAGACCTTACATCTGGCAACTCTGATTGTAAATCTGTCACCTGACCTATCACATCCACCGCTTAAAAGAGAAGACTCGACACATTTTTTTTTTAAAACAATGATTGACAAGATGCATCATGCTTTGCACATTTTACGTTTACTCAAACAATGAATAGCAAGTATCGGTTATAGGTTCGTCAGATGCCATTAATTAGGTTTTACAATTGCAGATCCTCCACATCTGGATGTGTATTGTGTAATTTAACCACTGACAAAATGCAATTAGATTTAGTTAATTCACCTATTCCTATATTTCAAGTCAGTTCCGCAAACCTGGTAACAGTTTCTTGCGCATGCCACTGTTGTACAAGCAAACATCTTCGAAGTGAGTTGAACAGATACGCGAGTAGTCTGTCGGTGCCCAGTTGTCACGGTGTAAACGGACTGCCCAGTTCTTTCGCAGTTCAGGATCTTTTGGAAACCTATAACAGATTGTGAAAATGTTATTCGCTTACACCATGATCTGCCAAAAAACTATGGCTTTGTTCATTTAAATAAGATTTCATGTATATCACTGTTCGGTTGTTTAGTTTTCTAGAAGGCGGCCAAACTCCCGAAACCTATTCAGAGTTAAATTGGGGCCCGATTGCGCATTGGATAACACACTGGCATAGAGAGCGAGAAGTACCGAGTCCGATACCCGCAGGCTAGGGCTGCCAACCGTCCCGGATTCGCCGGGACAGTCCCGGAATCGGCCTTGTGCATCCCGTGTCCCGGATTGATCCCAAATTGTCCCGGAATTTGGTGTAGACATCCAGTTCACCAAAATTAATGTTGTTCTTGTTTTCGCACATTAAACTGGACAAGTTGTGCGATTAAATTTGCGTTCTAAGCTCTATCAGACCTGACGTTGCTGGCTCAACAGCGTCGAGTCTTCAAAAATTTACAAAACACTGACATTCAGTTGCTTAGCATTGTGTTCTGCAGACTGTCAGTTTGCGGGAGAGTGCTTAGCATGTAGTCTGACAATCGCAGTTGTCTGAGCACCAATGTGGACAGGGTGAACTGGTAATGGCACATCGACCGACTGCGGGCGTCCCGGAATGGCAAAATCAAAAGTTGGCAGCCCTACCGCAGGCGGACGTGCTTTGTGTTTGCAGGCTGTCTTTTCTGTTAGTAGTTAAGATTTATGTCACCGGTTGCGGTCTGTCAACCGAGATTGTTTCAATAAAGAGAATTATTATTAAATTGTAAACATTACCGACCTAGCTTGGCCGTCATGTATATTCTGATATTCACATGTTTATTTGTTAATTAGGGCCTATATTCATTCGGGTCGGACTTAGAAAATCAATTTTGGGGATCCGGTCGAAATTCGTTTCGGGGATTCAGGCCGTAACCCGTAAACTTACTCGTTATATCCTTCAGCCCCCGATTCTATAAGCTTGCTCTTAAACAAGACTGTTTTAATGTTTTTACGAAGTTTATGCATTGCAAAAAGTACAACAGACACAAAATAACAACTTACCGATGAAATGATATTCCAGCGGCCTTGTTTTCTGGCGTTAATAAATTCTTACATCCAAGAGCTACACAAGTTACCGTCGATCGTGTCGCCATTTTTTATACCGCAACGGTCAAGGCTCAAAAGGCCTTGACCCTTGCAGTATACAAAATGGCGAAATCGGCGGCCTCAAAAATAACAGCAGATCTGGGCCTCTAGTGATATATTTATATATTATACATCTCTATGGGTTTAGCCATGAAGGCAGGCACTGTATCCGTGCACGTATGTTTGTCCATTCCGAGTCCGTGAATAGTACTTTAGCGAGGGGAATCGAATCGGTCGTTTATTACTGACCTTTATTAGCTTATGTGGGTCAGGAGTTTATTGAGGTTCCGTGCCTATGAGAAGTACTTATTGAAAAGGCGCTATATTAGGTGTCGTGATACACATGTTATACTGTAGACACGCCTACACCCACCCACACCCACCTACATACACGCCGTAAGGAAAAACATATCTGAACGCTTATATACAATCAATCATACATACGTAAATACACTTGCACACATACATTCATGAATACTTACATACATCAATAATTGGTCCCTCTCTTTGGAATACGCTGTCTTCATCTACTTGCTATCCAATTCTAGTTGAAAACCCCTCCTTTGCTTCTCTCATCGCCTTGCGCACTGGGAGCGCCTCTGAATGGTTCACCCTGCTAGACGCTTTATAAAGTTTGAATACAATACAATACAATACAATATACACATACATAGAATGATAGAAACACATAAGGGAGGCAATTGAGTGTATATTCGAGCCTGTTTTTACGTCTTCATTTCAGGATACATCCCTTCTTAATCGCCGGAAAAGGTTCTGCTGTTCGATCGACATGTACTGTTTCATCTGCAATCGTTAACAACGATCGCTCGATCATCATATCAGAGAAACAACAACAGATGGTTTCAACTGCATTGATGATCATCACACTACTACAACTACAGTTACATTACTGCACTGTAAAAATCTAGGCATGTTTAAAACAAGATTAATTTCACGTTTAAGGCTGAAATTTGTGTCGTGAAATTTGTCTTTCATAAATATTTTCATGTTAATGAATGAATTTAGCAGAAACCGTAAACTTAAATATAATTTAACGACAATTTAATTGTGGTTACATTATATTTAAGTGTACGTAGTTAGAACATATTTAAGTTTAATTGCCACATAGAATAGACAGAGAATGTAAGGCGGCTGAAAATTTGAAAAGCACTTTTCAGAATCGTGTATAACTTTGTAACAGAAGACTGAAGAACCCTTCAGCCAGTGGAGGTACATGTATTTAACAACTAGGGTCACTTGATTGTATTTGGGATTTTTAGTGACAGCACAGGCTAGAGAATTCTGAATTGCCATTAAGGCACCACATGTGATAACACAACCAAGAGGAGGAGGGTTTAGGGTAATGGTAACACTCTGTCACGAAGAGCAGAAGATCCGCACGAACGCGTGATCGATTCCTGCTACCCTCCAAAAGGTCGACTCAGCCTTTCATTCGTCAGATGGCGTTGGTAAAATGAGCAGTAGGACAGATTGGCGCCTTGCAAGGCTGCCATACAGTTAAATTCGACTTCTGGAATAACTTGTGATCATCCGTTCATACTATGAATTGTTATCATACTGCGGTGTGTCAGTTTGAAATAATAAACAAAGATTATTAAACTACATAGCTGCAACAATGTGATGCATGCTCTACAACATTTCTACATGACATACTTTGCTCAGGCTAGTCTAGCTGGGTCAACTACAGAGTAGTTGGGTGCACAGCGTACAAGCAACAATACGTCAACCGATACTTAATGAGCCTTTCAAAAGAATATTTCTCAAATGCACAACCTGGCTATTACAAATCATTCAGCTGAAGCAAAACATGATAAAAACAGCAGCAACAACAACATTCCTCACACATTGCATGGCTCCTTAATAATTTCTCAAATAGAACAATGACAATGGAATTTGAATTCAAACACAGTTAGGAGAAAAATGTTTTGTCTTACCAAACACTGCTACATAGCAAACAGAACCTTCCAAATATCATTAGCATACATTCAAAGAATTACCAATCACAAGAAGAAAAGATAAAACTCACTCAATATTTACTGCACCATTTACTAAATAAATAATGCAAAACCCTCAAACAAGATTACTACTATCAGTACAAGTCACAGCAAATATGGTGAAAACATAGCAGAAAGTTATAAAATCACCACAACTTCAGTTCAGCAGGATAGCCTGTGGGAACAAAGCACTTTCTTTCAAATATCTTAATTTTCAATATTACTAAAATTGACAATATCAGGTCTTTCAACATCTTTAAAATATTGTAAATACAGACAATATCAGGTCTCTCAGTATCTTTGAAATTTTTAAACATTGTAAATACTGCCAATATCACGCCTCAATGTCTTCAAATTTGTTAAATATTGTAAACACTGACAATATCAAGTCTCTGAGCACCTTGAAATTTTTTAAATATTGTAAATACTGACAATAATTAAGTTTCTCAGCATTTTGAATTTTTTTTAAAATTCTAAATACTGACAATATCAAGTCTCTCAACATCTTGAAAAAACATCGGTCAGAAGTAAGATATTCCAGTTACATTTTAAAGTCTTTACCATAAGCACAAAAGCCACAAAACAAGAAACTCCTATCATTGCACATTCCCAATAACCGACTAGCACTCATTCTCATGTTTTACGATGTCATGAAGACTCGTAACGCCAAAATTTTCAGCACACAGCTTAACGCAGCCAAATAACTTACACAGTTCAGGCAACAATAAACCAAATGATACATTGTACAAATACTCAGAACAATTAAACCAAACAAACCAGAAAATAATGAAATGCGGGAAAAAATAAGCTGTAATCAAAAAGAAAACCTAAAAACAATACACCAAATAAAAAATATATATGTACCAAGTCTAAAACAATTAAAGCCAGGAAGCAACAGCAAATTGCAAACAAACTTAATAAACAATAAACCAAATAAACCACAAGCAAAAAATACCCTTAAAATAAGAAGCTGAACAATCAGGAAATAACCCAAAGTGAACTGGATGGAATAATAATTAAATTCGTAGTCTTAATTCATATTCATGCTTGGGGGGGCCCGATAGCGCATTGGATAACATCTGGCGTAGAGAGCGAGAGGTACCGAGTTCGAGCCCCGTAGGCGGATATGCTTTGTAGGCTGCTATTAGCGCCGTGTATTGCAGGCTGTCTGTTCTGTTAGTAGTTAAGATTTAAATTGCATAACATGTAAATGTACAGCGCAGTGCGTTTGTCAGGCGCTTAATAAAGAAAAGATTATTATTATTATTATTATTATTAAATAAAATCCAGCCGAAACAGACACAATTTTCACATTTTCTCAAGTAAAAGCAGACCAGCCACAAACTTCAAGTGGCTTTCAAATGCAAAGCAACATCATATGCTTCATTCAAATGTAATCATGCATTCTGAATTTAAATATCGCCTGTCAAGGCTTACAAACAGGCTCAAGACTGACTAAAATATGAAAGCCAATAATAATTAATCAATATTTAAATATTCTAAAATGTGACAAGTTAAAGCTATTTAAATTGAATAGCAATTAAAGAGCTTCAGGTATAAATAGACCAGAACGAAGTTATAATACAAATATTTATAATTATAACATGACATATGCATACCGGTATATATATTAAAAGCTTATATTAAACAATTAAGTTAGACACTCAAAGAGCCATTAACAACAGTTAAGTTAAGACGCTCAAAGAACCAGGGCAGGGAGATGGTTGAATGGTAAACACTGGCATGAAGATCAGAAAGACATGGATTCAATACCCGCTAACTCAATAAGGTTGACTCAGCCTTCCACTCCCTAGGGGCGACTGCAAAATGAGCAGCAGGACAGATGGGTGCCTTGCAGGCTGCCATACAGTTAAATTTGACTTCTGTTAAACTTGTTATCATCTGTTACTACTATAGCACGTCATCATACTGTGTGCTTGTCACTTTGTCTGTTACTACTATATCAAGTAATCTTACTGCATACTTGTCAGTTTGAATTAATAAACAAAAACTATTCTTATAATGATTTAATGTAATGTAATGTAAATTGCTGAAATATCACAGTACCAAACTGAGTTGCATCAGTGACTATCAATTAGATGTGAGAGCATTTGCTTGACAGTATTAACCACAGATTTAAGAAATCCTAAATATTTCATGCCATCAAAGGAACTTAGAAAAGTCATATGCAATTACGCACAATTTTTACACATATCCAAACTCAGTTGAACTCACATTAACCACAAGAAACATCTACCCCAATAATATACATTGCAAGAATGAATACATATATATTTACATACACAATTTTACACATAAAAGCATACATATACATATAATTATATATGAAGCAAACCTTGATATATATATATATATATACAGAAATTTTTTATTTACACATGGATTATATACAAAAGTAAACCTTGGTTAGGATAAGCAACACTGGCGGCATAGTACTTTGCATCTTCGCCTAGCAACTAAACCAAACATCTTTTGGCTGAAGCAGAGACAAAAGAAAACTCCGAAAACCCATCAAACAAAGCACTATGATCAGCAGTTAGGTTAAACGCAACGCTTGCTAACACAAGGCTTCAAACCCGGAACACAGCAGTGAAGAGCTAAGCATCAGCAAACACTCAGCCCTCAGCCACGAAAGACTGTAGCCTTTAATTGCATTGTTACATTAGAAATTACAGCATGTTAATGATACAAACCGGTAAGCAGTTAATGAGACCTAAAGTTTTCCAATTAAATTGGTCTTTTATCTTAATAAAATCAAATAAAATGCATCTTTTATCTCCATCAATTCGTCAAATGCAAACAAGCAACAGTTTTGTCATACACAATTGTCTAATAATCACAGTAACAAAACTAACAATACCAGTACTAACAACAATAATAATAATAAGAATAGCAGTACCAACAAGAATAATAATAATAGCAATAACGAGAATAATAATAATAATAATAATAATAATAATAATAATAATAATAAACAACTGGTTTCTACATGGATTCCTTTAACAATACCAGATCATCATGAACCAAGTCAGTTGCATATTTTAGGATTTTAAATATTTTAGCATTTTCATCCCTGGGTGTCTTCCATACTAAGAATCCCACAGGAAAATAATTATAACAGTATCTAATATAATGATGACACCGATGAACGATAATTCATCCGCAGCAGAAATGACGATGCAGTCTTGTTGTTACTTTTACTTCGATGAGGAGAAGAAACTCAACCGGAGTCTACGCGAAAGTGATGCCCCGGAAACAGTGGCGGCGGCTGGGTCCGGAGGAGGAGCATCTTTGGAAGAAGTGGTTGAGACAACAGCGGAAGAAGATTCAGGAGCAGTCGAAGGCCCAGAGGAACCTGGGGGTTCGTGACCAGACGAAGGAACTTCAGAGGGACTGACTGGATCTGGTGATCGAAAGTAGTGACTGATGGAGGCTGAGGCGGTTCCAGCGGAAGAAGGGACGTTCTGATCCGGGGAAGCGGTTGGTGTTGAGCGATTGTCGAGGTCATCTGATGCTGCAGCCGATACCTGAAACAAAATATTCGTAACATCTTTAGCTGAAAATACAGTACACCAAATTACATACAGTACACCAAGTTACATACAGTACACCAAATTACATACAGTACACCAAGTTACATACAGTACACCAAGTTACATACAGTACACCAAGTTACATACAGTACACCAAGTAAATGTACAGCGCAGTGCGTTTGAGTGCATCACAACCAGAGATGGGCACGATTAGTTAAATTGCTAATCGATTAGAGTTACAATTAACTGCTGAAATTTGCTAATCGATTATTACTTATGTCTAGATCAGTTCGCTAAGGCACAGCTTAATGTAGGATAAGCATGTTGGAAAAAGCAATTCTTAATGTTGAGAAGAACATACAGATATGGGAAAAAAGTTCTGAAATCTAAGTCCAGTATGGTGAAACTTCTACCGACAGTGACACTTATTTAAACATCGTAAGCAACCGATTCTAAGGAGTATACAGTACCTACCCATATTATTAGACTCAAAACTAAATTTTCAGATTTTTTAACTTATTTTTAATTTTTCGGTAGGTGGCGGCACTGTTGTTCATTTTTTTACTAAGTGACATCATAAACTCTGTGCATGCATGCAGTGTAAAACAGGAAACATGTATAGTTCACATAGTGTGTTATACATTTTTTGACAAAAAACGTGTTGAAATGTCGAAATTTGAGTTTGAGTCTAATAATATGGGTAGGTACTGTAGTGCTAGAGCTGAAATTACATTGTGCTGCTGTAAACAATTAATTCAATTCACAAAAAAGAACTACGTTCAATGCAGAGACTGTGAAGTATGATAGAACTGTCAGTAACCTCTTTCACGACTGGTTTGTATTTGCGTGGTAGACGGACTGAGCTAACTAACGACTGAGCCAGAGTGGGACCGCTGTCAGACATGACTTCGTGAAGCGTAGATTCTGGCAAGAAACAAAAGCACGTCCAAAATCAATCAATGCAGAACAACTTTCGTTAATTTACATCGCACAGCACCTGATGGATATACTCTAAATGTATATACACATTCTGTTGAAATTATATACAGGTGTCCCTACTTAGCGGGATCTTTGATCCCTTCAGGGCCTTCGCTTGTGGCATTCAACAATCCATACTTAAAAGTGCAATCTGATTTCTAATATTATTGTTTATTGTTGTTTGGCTACAAATAAACGATTGATTGATTGATTGTATACTCCAGTGATACACACTTTAGGATTTCTCTCTGGAACTCTCTTCCATCATGACAATTCTCGTTTGTTGTTATCAATTCAGTGGTGTAACATAAGGGGAGCAACCGCTCCCCGGCGCAGGGGCACAAAATTAGCTTTCAGTGGTACACAGTCCTATGACAAGAATGATTAAAAGTCAATAAGAAAATTAAAAAGTGGCGCAATCATCAACTCTTGCCCCTGGGCGCTGAAACCCTTCATTACGCCACTGTATCAATTACAAATGACTTCTGGGTCAAACCCGAGTATTATGACAAAACAGGAGCAGCAGAACTTTATAACAGAGCTAGCAATGAATGAATTTATTTATAGCACCTTTACATATATTTCTACAATTCACATAGCCTCTGAGTAGTTATCTTGAAGGGGCGCTATATAAATTCCATAGACAGACAGACAGACAGGCATTACAGACAGACAGACAGACAGACAGACATAGCGCCTTTTGTTTACGAAATGCGGTTCTGAGTCGTGTTGTTCCTACCGATCTTCCTTCTCCTCCGCCTTCTCTGCACATCCGTAGCTGACTCCAGAACGGGAACTTCGTTCACCTCTCGGTCAATGTCGTCCAGGCTTTCCTCCATCAGCGTCGTCTCCAGCCGGAATCTTTCTCCGATCAACCGGTTGTCTTGTTCATCCTCGGCCAGACTTAGGCTCGATTGAAGAAGTCGGCGAGGTCGGTAGTCGACCGCATCTCCAGACAGATCGTTGAGGCTGAGACTCTTCTGAAGTTGATCGGACAGCTTAGAGGAACCCTAAAAGCACGTAACAACGATTCAACATAACATCGGCATTAGCGTAGCCAGGAAACTTCGGCGGGTTTAACACATTTTGATAGTATTGCACAAGCGTTTTTTATTTTGTACATAAAAGCATATAAACTATTTATGAAACTTATTAAGCGCCTCTCATAAATTGGGGGTTTGAACCCATAAGGTGTTTCCCCCTAAAGACGCCCATGAACATCGGCACTGTATCAGAGACACTTACTATAGAAACATATTTAGTATCCCCACGAAATCACAGCTCAGCCTATATGATGTTAAATGTCTTTTGCAACTAGATTACTATGTCAGGTAGCAAAACAATGCACAGTAAACTAGAAAGAGTCGCCAAAGATTCACCAATAAAAATAAATGAAAAATAATATTTATATGTAAAAAAATTAAGTAAAATTCAAAAAATTGTTCTTGAAAGCGGACACTGCTTCAGAAATATTCCCCCAGTTCATAGGTGCTGCACAGATATTTTACTACAGGCTTTGAAGACCGTCTAAGCGGTACTGTTGGCTTACCTTGATTGCTGTTGAGAGTACTACGCTGGTGGCAAAGTTGAATCCCCTGGAGCCGAGGGTGATCAGAGCGGCATAACCCTGATCAGTCGCCTTTGATATGTTGGCATCAATCTCCTATAACCGACAAAGAGATAAGGATGTAAGGTGATGTAACGTAATCTCATAGCTATTGTTGTACAGCATATACAGATTGCAGATGTAAGGGATCATGTTTACTTCAAGGCCAAATAATAATAATAATGACAATTTTTATGGCATCGTAACACAAGGGCGCCTCACAAACAAACAACTAAGTGGGACAGGCTTGAGAAAACAGTTAAGTCTTAAAGTTTCGATTTGGAAGACTCTTAACACTTTAACGACACTAAAGTCTACACTGACCTTCTCACGTTTGAGCAACTGCGGGTGTACGACTTTGCGATAGAGAACGCTGGATCCCTTTGTGGCCGGAGCCACGAGCCACAGAATAAAGCAGATTTTGAGCTCATAGTAAAATGGAAACCTAAAGAACAAAACAACCAAACAGACACTGTTGCTCAGCGCTAGACACTGGTGTTAAAAAAAGCAAGAAACAGGCACTTCTTAAGAGGCACTAGATAATGTTCAGATTCAACAAGAGCAGCTGATTGATTGAGTACTAGCCTGTAGTCAACTGAAACTTCTCACCTGCAGTCTTGCAAATGGTGAATAACACTCAAGCATTGAACACTTTTACGATGAGCTGCATTGGTTTCCCAGTCACTTTTAGTACACTCTCGTCATTAAAGTGTTAATCATGGGCTTCAGACCTGTGCACAATCTCGAACTGGGTTACTGACTGACTAGCTCTATGACTCACTCTATGATCTTAGACAGAGGTATTCTTGTCTCTGCCCTAAGCCCGTTATCTTACGATTTTCTTTTTTCTCGGGGCTCTTCGCACCGAGAGTGCCTCTCATTAGGTAATACTGTGAGAGATGCTTTATACATCAGAAAAAAAATACAATACCAGTATGTAATGTGCTGTTGGTCACTTTCGGTGTAAGTAACACAAAGAAACACAGCGTTGTATTTAGCATTATGAATAGACAGAGATAGGAACTATGAAAAGAAAAAATAGGAGCTACGAATAGAAACAGATAGCAACTATGAATACACACAGATAGGGACAGTTAAGAATAGATTAACAACAGTAAACAGCAACCAAGCGCAACACGTAACATAAGTCTTCTTACCAAACGAGAATATAATCGGCGAAAGCTTCAGCAAAGCTGAACAGTGCGAAAACGATCCAGTACATCATCCATTTCACCTGGGAAAAACAAGAAAGCTAACATCATCCATTTTACCTGGGGAAAACAACAACAAAGTTAACGACCTTGGTTCTTTAGTACGCAAGCACTCGCTTGCCTTGCTATCCACTACGAAAATGCGACCACACTGTGATTCTCAGGCAATACAAAGCCATTCTGGAACAACCTTGGTCTGAAAACATGTCCTTTTCCTACATTGTATTGCATTTAATCATTTAGAGAGCACTTCTCACAGCATAAGCCCTTCAGAAGCGCTCCCAGTGCGAGGTACTCCGAGAGAAAAGGAAGGTTTTAAGGTGAGAGAAAGAGGTAGAGATGCCACCAGAGAGGATGGTAGAGCGTAGAGAAGGAGGAAGTCCATTCATAGAGAGGGAACTAGGATATGGACAGCTCGAGAAACAATTTCAACCCATATTTAAATCACACGTTTAATGATCTGTTAAACAGCCACCTCTGAGCCGTTTAATCAGTTAAAAAACACAAAAACACAGAGTAACTGATCACACAAGAGAAATTCTATTTTAGGTTTAATACGATACTTACATATTCCTTGACGTTTTTACTTCGAACTGCTTTGAACGAGCAGTAGGCTGGATACAAAATGCCGAGAGTAAGTCGGCAACCCTGATAGGCGAGGGCACTCATAACCACAGATGATGATGATGATTAGTCATTGAGACATCTTCACTGCAGAACCACTTCACTCTCAGTCTATCACAGGAAAAGTAGTCCTAATTACAACCAACCAAAATTACAGTCTTACAACCAAAAAAATTAGTCTTACAACAACAACAAAATTACTCTTATAACCAACCAAAATGACAGGCTTACAACCAACCAAAATTAGTCTTACAAGTTACAACCAACCAAAATTACAGTCTTACAACCAACGAAAATGAGTTTTACAACCAACGAAAATTACAGTCTTACAACCAACGAAAATTACAGTCTTACAACCAACGAAAATTAGTCTTACAACCAACGAAAATTAGTCTTACAACCAGTGTTATTTCAGTTATGGTTTTCAGTTACAGTTACAGTTAAAGTTATCTAATTTATGATTTTTCAGTTAAAGTTATAGTTACAGTTAACTGAAATCAGATTTTTCAGTTAAAAGTTATTTTTTTTATTTTTCAGTTACAGTTTAAGTTATTTCTCTTTATTTTTCAGTTATAGGATCAGTTTTTTTTTCACAAGTCATGACTAATGACACACTGACCACAAGTATTCTAAACAGTTACCAGAAATATTTACACAGCAAATCAACGTATTGTCGGTTTACTTTAAAGAAAACACGACGTTCCAGATTAACACTTGCTCTGTTCTGACAATTAGTGTACCACACTCGTTGTTTTCAGCATCCTTGAAAGCAACAGTGCGAACACAACATCGACTTTTTCAGTCTGCCGCTTCATAAACAAAATGTTCTTACACGCCACTCTCTACTTTTCGACCACTACTTGGCTGAAACATTATTCTCGTAGTTGTGGATTGTTTTACGAATTTACGGTTTAGCGCCAACGACAACATAACGAAAGGAAAAGGAACCGGAAGTGAAATGAATATAGAAACTGAAAAGTAACCAGAAGTGACTATCATAGAAGACTGAAAAGGAACCAGAAGTGAAACTAGCATAGAAAACTGAAAAGAAACTAAAGTGAAATGAGTATAGAAAACTGACCGTAGACTAGAGTAGGATTACCATTCAAAAAGTAAGTAAGAAAAACACTTATGTTTTATTTTTCAGTTAACTTTTGTTATTTTTCAGTTATACAGTTTTCGTTTTTCAGTTACTATTACAGTTTCAGTTATTCAGTATTTTTCAGTTTCAGTTACAGTTACAGTTAACTGACCACTATTTTTCAGTTATTTTGCTATTTCAGTTACAGTTACAGTTAATAGAAATAACACTGCTTACAACCAACGAAAATTACAGTTTTACAACCAACGAAAATTGAGCTTTACAACCAACGAAAATTACAGTCTTACAACCAACGAAAATTACAGTCTTACAACCAATGAAAATTAGTCTTACAACCAACCAAAATTACAGTCTTACAACCAACGAAAATTAGTCTGACAACCAACAAAATCAGTCTTACAGCCAAGAAAATTACAAGTCCTACAACCTAATGACTCCTGCATTGTAAAACTTTGCAATTTAACAACGCAGCAGAAACTTTGTCAATGATATTTGCCTACTCACCATAGTCAACCAAGTAAGAGACCTTGAGCAAATTCTTAAGTGATTCCCTAGTCAAGTTATTATATAATAAAAATTACTATATACATATCCTTCTATTGGCTAATACTCATAGCCTACATACCAATACACTGATGCCCTGAACTAACTCTCATGCACGGATTCATAAGAGCCCAAGGCATAAATGTGTATTCTCCTCCCTTCCCAGGGCAGTCCTCCCTGTGTAGTATTCTTCTAACTCAGCTAATTTGCATGCTCTGTTTATGTAAAGATGCATCATGCACCTGTTAGATCACTTAGCCAAGTTCACAGTACTTCTGAAGAAGAAGAAGAGCAGTCCCTTGAGCTAGCCTGAGAGGCTACCACAAGTATGAAGTGTTAGCAACTTCATTTTCTTAGCCAAGGCATATGAGGGTGGGTGGCCAGTCTCCTTTACTGTCCCATCTTCATACAACGACGGTGTATGATCAGTGTACTCATTATAGCTGGGTTGGCTAGGGGCATATTAAGTGGAGCAGAAACTCTCAAAAAATTCTGCCCTGGCAGGGATTTGAACCACCAACCTCTTCGTTGACAGTTTAGCATGCTAACTACCAGAATATCACACACTCTTGTATGTTTGAGCAACCCTTAAAAGGCCCTATATACAGAAGTCCAGCTACATAAATACATACAATGCAAAATTGCTCTACATTGAATGATAAATGAATGTCCTCTAAATTTCATACAATACACCTGTTACTTATATAGCCCCATAAGCATGACTCAGCCTTCAACTCCCTATGGCCGACTGTAAAATGAGCAGTAGGATAGATTGGTGCCTTGTAGGCTGCCATACGGTTAAATTCGACTCCTGTTAACCTTGTTATCATCTGTTATTGACTAAAAGCAAGCATATAGCTTCCAATTGTCATCACTGTAATCTATATGGTCAGGTGATGACGAGACAGCGCAATGACCATCATCGGCATGAGTCATGTATGAGCAACTATTGATTTTAATAATACCTGAGCATCATCTGACATTAATTTTTGTGCCTATTAATCATTACTATTATTGTTATTTTTTCTACAACATGAAGATTTATTATGCTAACACAACAAGATTCACTGCATATGTGTTAGTTGTTGCTTGGCTTAGTCAGATGATGTGAACAGGTATAAAGTCTTTAATTAATTTGTCTTGAAGCTTTCGATAGAAAGTTCCGGAAAACAGAGTACTGGTGCAACATGGGAGGTCGGCAGTGGCGTAACGAAGGGTTTCAGCGCCCAGGGGCAAGGGGTTGATGACTGCACCCCTTTTAATCTTCTTGTTGACTTTTTAATCCTTCTTGTCATAGTACTGTGTACCATTAAAAGCTAATTTTGCGCCCCTTTGGTGCTGCACCCGGGAGCGGCTGCCCCCTCTGCCCCCCTTCGTTACGCCACTGGGTCGGCGACTCCACACCGGATGTGCCTAGTTACAGTGGTTAGTTTCTGTTTAACGATGATGTGTCATAGCAAAGATGATTAGTCGCCCTCCTCCTTTCTCCAGGCTTGGGACTGGCACTACCGGAGTAGGAGCAGCAGCAGAGTTCTAAGTTACACTGGTGATAGATTAGAAACTTATCTAATACTAGATGACTGCCTGCCACCTACCGAAACGAAATGAGATTCAAAGCATAACAAAAAGTTGACTTCATGACTCCATGATATTTCTGTTCGTTTATATTATTAACTAGATATCGATGATTTCACACACAAACACACAGTTGTATTATTCTCTTTCCACTCAATCCTATCAACGCATTTATCACTAGCAAGACAGACTTCCACTGTTCTGTTAATGTAGGCATGCCTATGCTACCCACCGAATGGTAGACAGCGAATGTTGCTGATCGGCCGCAAGACTGACTGGTGGATTTTCTCAAGGACCACTGTATGATAATAATATAGGAGCTCAGATTTTCTACATCGGATCTTCTAGTCTCTGATTACATGAAGGTTGCTCCTCATTGGCTGCTGCCTCATTGGTGCACCAGTTACAGGCAGCAAAATAGACGTTTACCAAGTGGGTGGGCCAGCCTGCCTTGCAGATGTATGTCAGCGAGGTTAAGGCTCAGAACAGACTCCGCAACATGGAGCATTGTTGTTCCATCTGTTCTTTCGTTTCGGCAAACTTTAAACTACATGGTTTGGGTAAACGGTAACGGTAGATGGAATACACTTGTTTATATCATCGTCATCTGTTCTTGAAGCCAGCTATTTAACGGCGATGGGTACGAATAAATGGTCTCCAATGTCTTCGGTCAATTTTGTCAAGTCCATTGCTCCCCTTATTATTATCAAGCACTGGGTATTGACGACAGTATTTTAAATTTCTGTAGAAAACGGCAAGATCAGTTGGCATTCGTGGTACAGGGTTGCCTATAGAAACAACAGGTGATTTGCCTGCAGCTGAGCAATTTACCACATGAACTGTAAGTGCTCAGTGGCGTAAATCATGGGGGGCAGAGGGGACTGTCCCCAAAGTTTTGACTTAGGCCTATCTGTCCCCCCCAAAACATGCAAAAATCTGGCCCCCAAACAACTCTGTCCCCTCAAAGTTATGTACAGATTTTCGCCTGTGACTGTAAGGTGACTTTTCTAATGTTGAAAAGGTTCAACGGAATCTGAGCCCAGCAGTTCGGGTAGCCGAGCAAATATGTTGGAACATTTGAATGCTATGTGTGAAGCGATGGATTATTTTGATTGATTGTTCTTTCTGTTTGTTTGAGGATCCAATATTTTTAGTTCTTTTATGTTATTTGTGATCTGTAATTTCCATTAGACAATAATTTGTTATGAACATTGTGTACATAGACATATTTCAGCTGTTTGTAAATTACACAACAGGTTTCAATTTTGGCTGCAGCCATGCCATGTGGCTCATAAAAAAATCTGACTGGTTTCATTTTCCCTGGGGATATTTAATTGACGCTATATTTATGTAAACTGAAAGGTTGGGATTCAAATTCCCACCAGGGCAGATTTTTGCTCCACATGCACCTCCTAGGCAACTCTGCTATGATGGCCAAACGCTGTCGGTGAGAAGATGAGTCGTTGGCAAGGGAGAGGACTGGCCACCTCCCCACATACACCGAGGCTAAGAAAATGAAGTTGCTAGCACTTCACACCCAAGACATTTAGAATCATACAGGCTAGCAAACAGAGGGCCTCTGGTTAGTTTGCACTGCAACTGGTACTAAATAAATGTTCAATTACAATATACAATAGTCATCAACATCTAGTAATTTCTACCCACAAAGCAATTCAATTACAATAGTCATCAACATCTAGTAATTTCTATCCACAAAGCAATTCAATTACAATAGTCATCAACATCTAGTAATTTCTACCCACAAAGCAATTCAATACAATAGTCATCAACATCTAGTAATTTCTACCCACAAAGCAATTCAATTACAATAGTCATCAACATCTAGTAATTTCTACCCACAAAGCAATTCAACTTCTACGCTGCACAAAAAACTCAATCACGCAAACAAACGAATGTGGAACTCACGAACAGAAATCCCATCTACATTACATCCTGCTGTGTTCACAGGTCCGAAAACGTCAGTTTCTTGGCTATACTACAGAACCGTTTAGTTTCTGAGAACAGAAACATCAACTGCACAAGAACGGAAAGATGGATTGTTTAAGACTCCAGCATGTAGGCAGAGCAGAAGAAAACGTTTTCAGCCGGGTCTGGTTGCAGCATATTACTCCTGTTGCATGGATCGAGTGAACTTGGATCAACGTGTCTAATATTAACACAGTTGTTTATGCCGTGTCAGAACATACAGTGGTAGGTCGTGTGTTTTGCTACGGAGCAGCTGTTGCCTCCTCCTCCCACCAGCGCAACCTATCCCTTCCTGGGGCATAGCTGCCCCCCTGTTACACTTTGAATGTCTGGTAACAGCAGATTCCGTTGGTTGGGCTCTACATGTGTGCGAGTGCCTCCCAGAAATGTGTTCTAGTTATCTAAGCATTAGTTCCTTACAGATGACGTTTGTTATAAATGCACTTCATAACACTTGGGTCTGCACTGACGCACTTTTTGTGATACCTTAAAGGCACTGAGTGTCTAGATACATATACATAAATAAATACATATGCGTGGAATGGTGGTTGATTGTTTAGAGTGCTCGGCCTGTAACGTGGAGAGTATGGGTTCGAGCCTCACCCGAGGCAGTTACTGTGTAGGGACCTTGAGCAAGTCCTTCACGTACAACTGCTCTGCACCATCGATGTTCTGTCGTATGGTCGTGTATGCACTTCAGGTCTTCGGAAGAAGGCAATATCAAATACAGTTGCAATGTCACACTTTTTAATTAAAGACAGGAGGTCAACAGATTGGTAGATTATTAACTTTGCCTCTCCAGACTCTCTTCTGACTTTCAACCTAAACTGTTACAATCATAATCATAAAACTGCATTAGTTGCCATTAGTTGTCTCTCTCTGTCTCTGTCTCTCTTTCTGTCTGTCTCTCTGTGTGCGTCTCTGTCTGTCTGTCTGTCTGTCTGTCTGTCTGTCTGTCTGTCTATCTGTCTGTCTGTCTCTCTCTCTCTGAGAATTCATAAGTATACAGTCATCTGGATAAACATAAACAAATGAATACACAAAGAGATAATTACACAAAGACACACAAATGTACACACCAACAAGAACAGTAACTACAGCAGATAATCATAAAGACATAGAGCACAATATTAGGCAAACAAAGATAATAAAGATATATATGTATGTGTGTGTGTGTGTGTGTGTGTATATATATATATCTTATATGTAGGTAGATCAACATTAGATCACACACTTGTATTTTTATCCATCTAGTTTAACTTGCGGGAATCTTGATTGCTTGATTGCTTGTGCCACAGGCTAAAAAGTCAAATCTTGCGACGACTAGTTCGATCACTTACAATCATTCAATCGTCGTGAAACTTGGCATATAGACTCGCCCTCGCACACACTTCATTCTATAAAAATTTCAGCTCCCCAAAAAAGGCTAGCTTATAGAATCGGGGACTAAACTTTTCAGATCGGGGAATCCCCTTTTCCCGATACGGAGCGTTGTGATTGGCCTGCGTTGTGATTGGCCGCAACAGAAACGGGTGCGCTGCCTCATTAAACGGACGCTATGTTGTAAAATGACAGCGGACTATATATTTGTAGAGGTAACTGCTTCATAAGACGCATTATAGGATACTAGATGGATATAGTAAAAACTTTGTTTTTACGGGCTGTATTTTTATCCATCTAGTTTAACTTACGGAAATCTTGCTTGCTTGTTTGCTTGCTTGAGCCACAGGCTAAAAGTCAAATCTTGCGACGACTAATTCGATCACTTACAATCATTCAATCGTCCTGAAACTTGGCAGATAGACTTCGCCCTCGCAGACACTTCATTCTATAAAAATTTCAGCTCCCCAAAAAGGCAAGCTTATAGAATCGGGGACTCAAATTTTCGAATCGGGGAATCCCTTTTCCGATACGCAGCGTTGTCATTGGCCGCAACAAAAACAGGCGCGCTGCCTGATTAAACACACGCTATGACGTAAAATGAACAGCGGACTATATATTTGTAGAGGTAACTGCTTGTTTAAGACGCATTATAGGATACTAGATGGATATAGTAAAAAACTTTGTTTTTACGGGCTGTATTTTATTTATTTACTGCATCAAATAACATGAATATTTACACTACCAATCAGCAAGGCAATGTAGAAAGTAGGCCTCACTTGGCCTCCTTCTTTACCTGTTCTGACTGATGTTTTTATTTGTTTTGATGCTCCGATAAACACTAATGTTCACATGATCACTTGATTTACAACTTACTACTTCTACCTGTTATTCTAATCATAGTTGTAAAAACGTTTTTTCGTTTTTATTATTTTCCGAAAAACCTCGTTTTTTTCGTTTTTTATTTCTCATCTCGTTTTTTTCCGTTTTTTATTTTTCTATGTAACTTTATTTATTTATTTACTGTCTGTTATTATTTGTTTACTTTCATTCTTCATGATATCCCTTACGTTGTCTCCGTCCTTTCAAGGATTCTTCTAATTTACGTCACTATTTAGTGTCATCAGTTGAGAAATAAAATAGCACAGAACAGGAAATAAAATTTATAAAAGTTATTTGAATTTCTAAGTTATCCAAAATCCGAAATGTTGTCTTTATAAACAGTAATCTTAGATTGACTAATAAACTGACTCCATAATATATTATTACATTCTTATATAAGTCAAAATCTAGGCCTATAGTTACAAAATTTAGTTTTTAATTGTTTATGTCAGCATGGACTTATGTGGACTTGTGCATACAATTTAAATTTGAAAAGATTTCAGTATTTTTAATAGCTCAATTTCTTATTAAACCAAACTTATGAAAAAGAAAATAATTGTTGTAGAATAATGTTACTTGGTGTTTACTTATAAAGTTATGTTATTTGCTGATTAAAATAAAATTGTGTAAACAAGGTTTTTAATTTTAAAATGCAGAAAAAATGTAACAACGTCAAATTATTTTCTGTTCCGTTTTTTTCTCGTTTTTTTCCGTTTTTTATTTTTTTGAAAAAAACGACGTTTTATTTCGTTTTTTATTTTGTTTCTACCGTTTTTTACAACTATGATTCTAATAATACTTTAACGACGAGCGTGCACTAAAAGCAACTGGGAACCAATGCAGCTCGTCGTTAAAGTGTTAAAATAACCACAGCTACAAAGGTAATGACACCCTTCACGACAAATATTTATAAACTATCAAAAGCAATGCAACAGCGATAGTGGCTAACAGCTGGACTAGTCTTATAAGAAAGCAGAAAGATGAAAAGGTCTACTCTACTCCAATCTTTTCTTTTCTTATTTTCCTATCAAGACTCAATGTAAGGATCAAACTAAAACAACCGCGCCAACTTAATTCTACCTTGAAGTCTACTATTATCAGCATTAAGTAACACTAGCACTGATTGCAAATACGTAACACTGGCGTTAAGATTGCTTCGAAACAGACTCCGACTAGAGATGTAGTTTTGATCCACGATAACGCAACGTTAAAAAATGACTGCTTGCTGGCTGAACTGATCTAGCTAGAACTGATAAGGCAAAAAAAAAAATAATGGTGTGTTTCCCGTAACAGAGTTAAAAAAAACTGGGTAGGTAGGTCGGAAAATAATTTTATTTTGGTAAAATAATTTTATGCAGTGGTTTCCCAAAATTTCGCCACCATTATTTCCATTGAAAGACCGCTAGTTTCCGAACGTCTCTGCTTTAGTGAATGCACCTATAATGTCGCGATTCTGCATCTCCGGCATGCAAAGGGGCCGAAGATGAGCTTAATGTACCGTATGTGAAGAAAAAAAAAATGTTGTTTAAAAATTTCCCGGAAAAAATTTTTTTACAAAATTTTCCGTAAAAATTTTTACAAAATTTTCCGTAAAAAATTTTTACAAAATTTTCCGTAAAATTTTTTTTTACAAAATTTTCCGTAAAAAAATTTTTTTACAAAACGAGTCGCGGCAAAAAATTGACTCGGTCGCGTTACCTGAACACACCATTATTTTGTTTTGGCCTAAAGAGCAAAGCATCAGGTACAGTTCTGCACAGCTAGATAAAACAGAAAGGCACACAGGCCCAACTCCCTCCACAGCGCAAAAAAGATAAGAGAAGACACCATGGCTAGATTACAGATAACAGAATGTGTTTTGTCTGCTTTCAGTTCCTTATCTGTTATTGCTCTTTAGGCTGTATTGCCTTCTCTCTCTGGCTGGCTGTCCTTCTCTCTCTGGCTGTCTGTCCTTCTCTCTCTGGCTGTCAGTTCATGGCCTGTTTACCATCTCTATATAACTGTCTACACACACAACTGTCTGCTTGCTAGCTGTCCTATCTCACAAATTAATAAATAATAGGCTGTTGCAGATGTAACATGTTGGCACAAGATAAGAAGGATGTGGTGGGTTCAATAACTGCTAGCCCCATAAGGCTGACTCAGCCTTCCACTCCCTGGGGCGACTAAAATTAGCAGTAGGACAGATGGGTGCCTTGCAGGCTGCCATAGTTAATTTCGACTCCTGTTAAACTTGCTATACCCTAATCTGTTACTACTACATCATGTTATCTTACTGCATACTTATCAATTTGAATTAATAAACGAATATTATTTTATCTTTTGACCATCATGACCTTCTAGTTCCTCGGTCTCAGACTGCCACAGCACAGCATCATGCCTATGCCTCTGTTGGACCTTTGCTATGGAATGACCTCCCTGCTTTAGCTCGTGCTGTGATGTTATCTGTTTCTGCTCGTTCTCTTAAAACTTTTCTTTTTTCGAGGGGCCCTTCGCACTGGAAGCGCCTCTGATTAGGTTGTACTGAGAGAGGCGCTTTATAAGTCCGTAAATAGAATAGAATAGAATAGAATTATTAGATCATCAAAAGGTATGAACGTGACCAAGAGTAGAGCACCTAAGGCAGAATTTACTGTACATTAATTTTTCGTGAATTTAGAAACAAGAACCTGTGGTGTAGACAGTGGCGTAGCCAGGTTTTAACACCAGGGGGAGCGAGCACATAAAAAGGTCCCACTTACATAAGTAAATAATTTCAATTAGGCCTAATTACATTCATGTTGATTATACGTATTTATCTTCGTATTTTAAATAGATACAGTGAAACACCCAAAAGGTGGCATATGCATTATGTACAGTAGATTAATAATACTAATAATACTGTAGAGTACTGTAATAGTACAATAACATTACTATATGCGCCGTTTGATTTACCGTCGAAACCCGGTATGTTTCTGGGCCATAAAAAATTGCGAAAAGGCCCCACATTTTTTCATGAATTTAGAAACAAGAACCTGTGGTGTAGAGATGTATCAGAAGCCACACATTAAATAATAGAGAGGCAGACAGGCAGGAAGAGACAGGCAGACATAAAAAAGACAGTAGTATGGCACAGGCTAATTTATCAGCCCTACTGCCAGCCCATTGTCTTTCAGTTTTGGTCTAACCAAAAACCTCCGCCAGTTTGCTCATCCTCCTATGGCGCCTTTTAATTTCACCTCTCATCCGCTTGCACTCTCCTCTGAGCTACTTTCCACTCACGACTGAAAACCGAACTCTTCAAGCTATCCTATCCTGATTTCTCCTGTGCCACCACATGACCACCATCATCACCGATTACCACCATAGCACCATGCTGTCTCTTCGGCTTGACCTCCCCAGATTCTGACCTGGCACGGAACAAAGCAGAGCAGAACCTGGCTATTGAGGACTTGATTTGACATAGCACCGGTGAATAAGTTGGTCTCCCTGATGTGGGTGGGCTGAGAAATTTTGGAAGATTTACATTACATTACATCAGTCATCAACAATCTATTAGTCATTAAATTTTTAACAAACAAACAAATACGTTCTTTTTAAGGTTTCTGAAGTGAATACATCAATTCTGCGATTAATTTATAATATTTAAAACAACACCAAATTCTAACGGCACAATTGGTGTTAAGAAGTTGTGCACGAATCATGGTTTATATAAAGTAACTACCTCAGGTAAATCTTGAACCTGGAAACTCTGCGTTACAAGGCATTTGCTTAACGTTACAGCTCTAGCCTAGGTGTTTTGAAATATATTAATGAAATTAATGTTATGGAAAACATTGCCAACTGACGTCACACCCAATTTCATCTACTCAAACCAAGAACGGTCTGGCTTCAACTTGTTTTCACTACTCTGGTAGTTTTATTGTAAATATTCTTCTGATTTCTGAAGACACCGAAAAACGCAACCTAGCTCTACCAAGGGCTATACGAATTTCCATTTAAAGCCATCGCAATTTCTCCACAATTTCATGGCAAAGGCAGATGGTTACAAAGCCATATGTTGTGACCTTATCAGCGAGTGACTGGTTAAAGGGTTTTTATATTCTCTCAGGCAAAGGACTTCTGCATCTCAGGACAAGCTTTTTGACACGACGTGAATAAGCTGCTACCCTGCGATTACCTTTCAATCAGCGCTACAAAATCTGCGATATATACGATTACGATTGACCAAGTGATGGACGCGACCCTCTATACCCAACATCACCAAAACTTCTGTAAATACGTCGTTGAGTACTCAAAGATCTCATTCAGCATTGGACCGTTTGAAAAAATTATAATCCTAAATCTTACCGTACTGGAAGAAATTCTGCGTTACAATAATTTAGGATTTTACTTGAAAAACATCGAAAGTAGATGACACTGTCGCTAACAGATGATGTTACCATAGATAATACTTCCTTGGACAAAATCTACAGTTAGTGACGCAATGGATTAAGCTGCAGCGCGCCACCAAGCGATTGACGCTCATGTAACTCTTTGCAATAACTTTTCAAAAACTCTTTTCAATAACTCTTTTCAATTATACTTTAAATTTACTTTTCAATAACTGTTTTCAATAACTATTTTCAATAACTCTTTTCAATTACGCTTTTCAATAACTCTTTTCAATAACTCTTTCAGCAGGCCTAGGCCTAACCCTTTTCAATAACTCTTTTTAATAACACTTTTCCATGACACTTTTCAATAACGCCTTTCAACAACTCTTTTCAATAACTCTTTTCAATAACTCTTTTCAATAACTCTTTTCAATAATGCATTTCAATAACTCTTTCAATAGCTCTTTTCAATAACTCTTTTCAATAACGCATTTCAATAACTCTTTCAATAGCTCTTTTCAATAACTCTTTTCAATAACTCTTTTCAATAACTCTTTCAATAACTCTTTTCAATAACTCTTTTCAATTACACTTTTCAATAACTCTGTTCAAAATCTCTTTTCAAAAAATTCTTTTCAATATCACCTTTCAAAAACTCTTTTCAATAACATAACTCTTTTTCAATAACTCTTTTCAATAACTTCTTTAATAACTCTTATCAATAACTGTTTTCAATAACTGTTTTCAATATCTGTTTTCAATAACTGTTTTCAATAACGCTTTTAAATAACGCTTTTCAATAACTCTTTTCAATAACTCTTTTCAATAACTCTTTTCAATAACCCTTTTCAATAACTGCTTTTCAACTCTTTTCAATAACTCTTTTCAATAACTCTTTTCAATAACGCTTTTCAATAACTCTTTTCAATAACTCTTTTCAATAACTTTATTCAATAACTCTTTTCAATAACTCCTTTCAATAACTCTTTTCAATAACACTTTTCAAAAACCCTTTTCAATAACGCCTTTCAATAACTCTTTTCAATAACTCATTTCAATAACTCTTTTCAATAACTCTTTTCAATAACTCTTTTCAATAACTCTTTTCAATAACTCTTTTCAATAACTCTTTTCAATAACGCTTTTCAATAACCCTTTTCAATAACTCTTTTCAATAACTCTTTTCAATAACTCTTTTCAATAACTCTTTTCAATAACGCTTTTCAATAACTCTTTTCAATAACTCTTTTCAATAACTCTTTTCAATAACTCTTTTCAATAACTCCTTTTCAATAACTCTTTTCAATAACTCTTTTCAATAACTCTTTTCAATAACGCCTTTCAATAACTCTTTCAATAACTCTTTTCAATAACTCTTTTCAATAACTCTTTTCAATAACTCTTTTCAATAACTCTTTTCAATAACTCTTTTCAATAACTCTTTTCAATAACTCTTTTCAATAACTCTTTTCAATAACTCTTTTCAATAACTCTTTTCAATAACTCTTTTCAATAACTCTTTTCAATAACTCTTTTCAATAACTCTTTTCAATAACTCTTTTCAATAACTCTTTTCAATAACTCTTTTCAATAACTCTTTTCAATAACTCTTTTCAATAACTCTTTTCAATAACTCTTTTCAATAACTCTTTTCAATAACTCTTTTCAATAACTCTTTTCAATAACTCTTTTCAATAACTCTTTTCAATAACTCTTTTCAATAACTCTTTTCAATAACTCTTTTCAATAACTCTTTTCAATAACTCTTTTCAATAACTCTTTTCAATAACTCTTTTCAATAACTCTTTTCAATAACTCTTTTCAATAACTCTTTTCAATAACGCTTTTCAATAACTCTTTTCAATAACTCTTTTCAATAACTCTTTTCAATAACTCTTTTCAATAACTCTTTTCAATAACTCTTTTCAATAACTCTTTTCAATAACTCTTTTCAATAACTCTTTTCAATAACTCTTTTCAATAACTCTTTTCAATAACTCTGTTCAATAACTCTTTTCAATAACTCTTTTCAATAACTCTTTTCAATAACTCCTTTCAATAACTCTTTTCAATAACTCTTTTCAATAACTCTTTTCAATAACTCTTTTCAATAACTCTTTTCAATAACTCTTCAATAACTCTTTTCAATAACTTTTTTCAATAACTCAATAACTCTTTTCAATAACTCTTTTCAATATCTCTTTTCATTAACTCTTTTCAATAAATCTTTTCAATAACTCTATTCAAAGACTCTTTTCAATAACTCTTTTCAATAACTCTTTTCATTTACACTTTTCAATAACTCTTTTCAATGACTGTTTTCAATAAATCTTTTCAATAACTCTTTTCAAAGACTCTTTTCAATAACTCTTATCAATAACTCTTTTCATACTCTTTTCAATAACTCTTTTCAATAACTCTTTTCATTTACTCTTTTCAATTCGTGGTGCATGTATTTTTCTCCCGTAATTTTAGGCGTCGTGAGAGTCGGTTAGGGGTCAGGTTACGCGTCGTGAGGGTCGGTTAGGGTCAGGGTTAGGGTTTGTGTCGTCTTTAGAAAACATCGTACCTTCCGCGCAGCATGCCAAAAAATATCGTCCCACGCCCGTAACCTCACGCACCACGATACTAAATGTTTGCCAAATGTTTAAAATGTTTAAAATGTTAAAAGGTAAAATGTTTGATGATTTCCATTTATTGCACATTTACGGTACGAAATCAGACCAACCTTTTCTAAAGGGGATCCAGTTGTTTAGAAAGAGCTTTTCTTCCTTGGGCACGGCATTACTGAAAGCGACTTTCCTTGCATACTTTATTTAAACTGCTGGTTTTTGTGACGTCATAGGAGATCCGACAAGATGATGCAGAGTAATAAATTGACTGCGAAAACATATCGATCTACATTTATAAGTATTGTGACGTCATTGAAACTTGATAAGATGGCGCATGGTAATGAATTATATTGAATATATATATATATGTGTGCATATAATTATATTTGTGTGTGTGTATATATATATATATATATATATATATATATATATATATATTGTGACGTCATTGTGGCTTTGATTAGATGACGCATGGTAATGAATTGACTATGCATATATCTATTATGTGTGCACATAATTATTTTTGTATATTTATATATATATATATACTCTATTTATAATGTATACTGTGACGTCATTGTAGTCATATATAATGTATATATATATATATATGCTTGCATGACGTCACAATATATTACGTCACAATAATGAATGAATGAATGAATGCCGTTACAGAAGATCCTCACAGTCATTACTAACAGCAGGGTTTATAGGCCCTTGGAGGCCAAATGACAAGGCATAAGGTTACCTAACTGATATCTAACCGTAGGCCTATATATATACAGTGGCGGTTCTAGAGTTTTTGGACTGGGGGGGCTAAAAAGTGCTTTAGCCCCTTCTCATTAATGTACGTGTTCATACTACCTGAGCGTGCTGACCCCGGTTACCCGTTTCAGCAACCTACTGAAATGAAAAATTAATATTGCCTGGCCGACGTTCTGATAAACAGAATAATCTCTAAAGTAGGTCTACGATTATGTCAGTATGAAAAAAGAAAAGCTGATGAAAAAAGCTTCATCTGTGTAGTACATTTTTGTATCGACTTGATCCTTTTTATTGTTCATGCAACATCTTCTACCTCTTTGCAAAGTTTTAGCAAGATTATACCAAGATATTTTAAGTTTTCAGCAACAAATTAAGATGCCCATTTTTAATGGTTGCAAATTTATCAACAACAGTTGCTGATGTATCTTGAAGAAGTTAAAGACTGATGGAAGACCAAGTTCCTTCTTAAAGTTCTTAATACTAAGCATGCAAAGGTGATTCAATCTCTGCTTTGACACGTTTGGCCAGAGATAAGTTTTTACTCTCTTCAGGGTTGTAAAGCTTCTTTCGGTACTGGCTGGAGATACCGGAATTGTTAATGTTAGCCTTGCAGATGTGATTAAATCAGGAGAAACATAAAGGTCGTCCATTAATTATGTCAACAAATTTTAGGCAGTTTTTGAGCCCCTCCCCCCCCTTGTCAACAACTGTCAAACATTGACGGACCCCAAAAAAAAAATTATGTCAACAATCCCAGAACCCCCTACAAAAGAAACACAATGGCTCAATACACATAGAATCACTTTTTTTTAAATTTTTTACACTAAAAAATGCAATCTCGAATTTCAAAATATATGTTTAGCTTATTACCAGCATTTTAGTAGTATTAAACATTAAGCACTTTATACATTTTAGCATTTTTACTTAATGTTTTCGCAACCATTTTGAAGGGTCTGTGTTGATTCATTGGAAAAAATTTGTTGACGTCAAATTGTACCGAACCCCCCTCCCCCTTGTTGACATAATTAATGTACGACCCCATAGGGTATAGACTATAGTCATCTGCAGAAATTGTAAAACATATTCCGCATCGTGTAATCCAGTCTGTCTGAAAATCGTGTCTTATATATATATAGCGCCAAGATATGTACTCAGAGGCGCTCTCTGCGCTAGCCTATAATATCATAATGTTAAATGTCATACGACGAATATATTGCATCAGTTAGCAAAACAATGCATGGTAAGCTGAAAGAGTTACCAGTCGCGAGCCAACGCAAACACGATGAACCAACCAACGGATTCCCGTCGACAGCTGAAGATGGCATGGATATTCATTGTATTTCATAATTGTCCAAAAATGCATCAGTTTGACTGTTAAAATTAAAATTGAATTTATTGTGGAGAGAAGACTGTATCTCTCACTACAAAGCATGCACCTCAATTCCATTTGCGGGTTAGAAAATCTATCCCACCCTCAGTATTTGCGGGTAAATATAGGCCCTATTGCTGCCAAATTGGGGCAAGTTCTCCCATGAATGATTCCATCTCATGTGTACTCGTTTTACATACCTGTCATAGCGTTATCAATGCAGTAGATACTAGAAAGTTCATCGTGTAGCTCATCAGCTTTTCTTTTTTACTTCTTACAATGAATTTATCCATTAATTTGTGTAGACCTATGTGCGTGCCCAAACGTATTCTAGTACACACTGCTCTGTATACACAAATAGTCATACACACCTACAGTTTACACTATAGTACGCAGAGGCTGTAATTCGGCCTGCCACTGTCTGTCTATCCACCCTCTTGGTGTTGCTGTTGCCCTGCTGCTATCCCTGCTCCTAAAGCTGATGTCACCCCAGCGTTCAGGGTCATTGAGTGCTGGAGGCTGGCCTAATCTCGGCTGCCCAGGCTGTAATCTGTTCTTCAGTCTCTTCTTGAACACCCCAGCCCCCAGCCCTTCTGTAGTCAGAGGGCAGCAATTAGTATATAGATAGACATGTGCTTGGATCTGATCATCTGAGCACTCTGATTGGAGCAGCAGTGCAGGGGTCTGTGATATGTGATTGTGATATCTTACAGCCTTACAGGTTCCAAGATTTAAAGAGCACCATTATCCACAAAGGAGTTTTACTCAAAATCTGTTGATCCATTGAGAATTAAGCATCCGGAGATTTCTAAGGCTTTGTTACCTACAGTGTACAGGCATTGTAGGCAATGTATGGCTAATTAAGTACACGTTAAACTAGGGGGGCTAAAGTGTGCATAGGGGGCTGAGAAAAACTAGGGGGGCTAACTTTCCATCTAGGGGGGCTATGTATATTCCCTAGCCCCCGGTAAAACCGCCATATTATATATAAGGTTATATAATAATAATAATTTAAACCTATTATTATGAGTTATAATGCTTATCGAGAATTGTGGTTTCCAACGTATTATCGTGAAAGAAAAAGTAGGTCCATATGCTGTTGAAAGTTGATCGTTGCAGTGGTTGACATTATTTAATATAACAGAACAGAAATCTCTGCGCCTGGTCTGATGCGCGCTGCATGTTACGCTGTTTGCCTGTTATGCTGCTTTTCGCCTTTCATTGCTTACGTCATACAAACGTTGTCATAGCAACGCGAGATCATGACGTGTAGGCCTATTTCATTTCGAACAATCTAGCATGTCTTCACGTGACATATCTTTCAGTTTTCTTCTTCAAAACCAGCCTTTAACAAGCGCTGTTTTAATCTTTCAGAAGACATCTTCTTCAATTCTGCTTGTTTCTTGACACTTAATTTCTCCATCTTACTTCTTTACTTCAGTGCTGTCCTTTCTGGAAAACACGAGTTTTCTTTTGTGTTTGAAGTATTGAGGGATTGTTCTTTGTTTGAAAACAACAAACTTGTATACCTTTGTCGTTGAGGCTTTCGTTGTCGTATATTTACCAATGATTCAAATGCGTATTCACCAGTCGACGTTGTTTCGAATCCCAGACGTTGTTTCGAATCCCAGACGTTGTTTCGAATCCCAGACGTTGTTTCGAATCCCAGACGTTGTTTCGAATCCCAGACGTTGTTTCGAATCCCAGACGTTGTTTCGAATCCCACCGCTGCTGCCACCAATATGTCACCAACTCTTTTCTTTCTTAGTTGTGACCTACCTCAAGAACTTTCCTTATCTCTACATATAAATTGCTCAACGACTTCTAACTGTTTAAGAATTAAATTGACACAGTTCTTTGAATGTTTCTCCTTTCTTTTAACACAGTTATTTCAAACGTACAATCAAAGTTCTTATCAATACAGCTCAACTGTAACTTCTAACATACAGCTCTCTACTGCATTAAAACATCTACTACACTGTATAGTTCAAATTCACTTTCATCAGCAATTTCTAAGTTTGGCGCGCTAACTGCACGTGTAGAGAATCTATCGTCAGCCAAAGTTTAGGCTACTTTAGGCCAAACGCCGCTAGCCGACAGCGCAACTAAGGCCTAAGACTAAAACGCTTAACAATCGATACACATTATATATATATCAACCTAAAGAAACACCTGTGCTCATTATATATGCAAAACATTAGTTCACACTAGCTTTTAAGTATCGTTTTAGATATTCTCGACTTTGATTGCAGTGTGATTTTCGTTAACGATAACGATAACGAAAATGTTCGTTAACGAAAATAAAATGATTTCGTTAACGATAACTATAACTATAACTAAAAAATATCATTAACTATAACTATAACTATAACGAAAATAACACTAACGAAAAAATTCATCTTTATTTTCGTTAATACAAAAAAATAAAAATAGGAAGTGCAATATGGACGATTCGACATAAATGAGAACGAAAAATGCGAAATTTTTATTGTGAAATTTGTCAGTTACTTTGGAAACTCGTGTATTGATGAAGCTGAATGTACCCATGCTTCAAAGGTTTTCATAGCTCTGAGTAAATTGTGAAACAGCGTATTAATACGCACAATTTTGCTTATAGACTTAATTATTGTAACTAAGTAGTAACTAAAATTAACTAAAATAAAAATCCATTAACTATAACTATAACTATAACTAAAAAATAATACTAACTATAACTATAACTATAACTAAAATAAAAAATCATTAACTATAACTATAACTATAACTAAAATAAAACCTGTAAGGAAAATCACACTGACTTTGATTAAACTACAGAGCTGGACATTAATTTTACCCACTGCTCATGGATTTCCTCGATAGTCTAGTAGGTCCCTAACGTTACTAGTGGCTGTAGGCCTATAACTTCACTGTCAACCCAGATGGTAGGGGTTCAAATCGAGATTTCTTCTCCGATTGCGCCGCCTTGTGAACTCAGTTATAAAGCGAGAAGACCCATGCACAGTTTGCACACTGCCAGTGGAAGGAATCCGAAAGATCGGACATCAAGGGAAAGGAGTGAGTCCGGAAGGTTAACTGACATTATGATGTCTCTCGCAATCGTAGTCGTGAACTCCTGATTTCTGAAGCGCTACTATAAAGCTGAGCGCAGGGCCACAGCTTATTCACGAGCGCTGCATCGTATCAGAGGGATTTTTCAGAGATGCCAAGTGGAGATCTTAGTCCGGTTGCGATGATAGAGATCAGAGAGAGGAGGAAGAGCAGCTGCTAAGGCGGGTTTTGTTGAGGACAATAAAGCTTGGAAGGCGGAGGATTGGATGGATTGGGTGAGAATTCTTGAACAGATGGAAGTTTAATTTGGAGAGTAAAGTTACAGTCTGTGGGGTGATTGGTAGAGAGCAGGAGCGGAGACTTAGGAGGGGACAGGGGACGGTCCCCCCCCCCCGAAACTTGAGGTGGGGGGGGACGGAGCTGCTTATATCCCACCCCAATATTTCTGAAAAATTTCATGAATATAATAATAATAGCTACGAGTGACAGCTGGTTCTTATCAGCACTCAAATAATAGAGCAATTTTGTTCGGATGACAGCTTAAAATGCTACCATTAGAGTGTGGAAATTAAAAAAATTTAAATAGGGGGGCACGTCCCTCGCCCCAAACCGCTCACCAAAACTCAAACACTACTCACACTACATGTTAGCTACGAGTGACAGCTGGTCCCTATCAGCACTCAAATTATAGAGCAATTTTTTTCAGATGACAGCTTAAATGCTACCATTACACTGTGGAAACTCGGCCGCTCCTTCACCTGTCCCCCAAACCCATGACCAAGTCTCCGCATATGGTAGAGGGGCTGGCTGACGGGTTTAGGCCCATCGATTTTATTTTAGTTAAGCGCCTGTGAATAAGCTGGTTCCCTTGGTTTCGCTATTTTGGGCGCTGTCGATATCTCGAGATTACGATTACGATTAGGTATGTGCTGCTGTGAGGTTAGCTGGTCACTTATTATTAACTATTGGCATTTGGTAACTTTGTGGCCATCTATCGAATGTTTGAAATACATGTAATATCTTAAGACATCGCACTAGTAAATTAATAAAATACAGCCCGTAAAAACAAAGTTTTTTACTAATATCCATCTAGTATCCTATAATGCGTCTTACGAAGGAGTTACCTCTACAAATATATAGTCCGCTACGTCATAGCGTGCGTTTAATCAGGCAGCGCGCCCGTTTTGTGCCGGCCAATGACAACGCTGCGTATCGGAAAAGAGGATTCCCCGATTCGAAAATTTGAGTCCCCGATTCTATAAGCTTGCCTTTTTGGGGGAGCTGAAATTTTTATAGAATGAAGTGTCTGCGAGGGCGAGTCTATCTGCCAAGTTTCAGGACGATTGAATGATTGTAAGTGATCGAATTAGTCGTCGCAAGATTTGACTTTTTAGCCTGTGGCTCAAACATTCAAGATTACATTCAAGATTTCCGTAAGTTAAACTAGATGGATAAATAAAATACAGCCCGTAAAAACAAAGTTTTTTACTAATATCCATCTAGTATCCTATAATGCGTCTTACGAAGCAGTTACCTCTACAAATATATAGTCCGCGTTCATTTTACGACATAGCGTGCGTTTACTGAGGCAGCGCGCCCGTTTTGTTGCGGCCAATGGCAACGCTGGCCAATGGCAACGCTGCGTGTCGGAAAAGGGGATTCCCCGATTCGAAAAGTTGAGTCCCCGATTCTATAAGCTTGCCCTTTTTGGGGGAGCTGAAATTTGTATAGAATGAAGTGTCTGCGAGGGCGAGTCTATCTGCCAAGTTTCAGGACGATTGAATGATTGTAAGTGATCGAATTAGTCGTCGCAAGATTTGACTTTTTAGCCTGTGGCTCAAACATATATAGATATATATATAGATATATAGATATATTCAAGATTTCCGTAAGTTAAACTAGATGGATAATAAAATACAGCCCGTAAAACAAAGTTTTTACTATATCCATCTAGTATCCTATAATGCGTCTTACGAAGCAGTTACCTCTACAAATATATAGTCCGCGTGCGGCCAATGAAAACGCTGGCCAATGAAAACGCTGCGTTTCGGAAAAGGGATTCCCCGATTCGAAAAGTTGAGTCCCCGATTCTATAAGCTAGCCTTTTTGGGGGAGCTGAAATTTTTATAGAATGAAATGTCTCCGAGGGCGAGTCTATCTGCCAAGTTTCATGACGATTGAATGATTGTAAGTGATCGAATTAGTCGTCGAAAGATTTGACTTTTTAGCCTGTGGCTTAAACATATATTCAAGATTTCCGTAAGTTAAACTAGATGGATAATAAAATACAGCCCGTAAAAACAAAGTTTTTTACTATATCCATCTAGTATCCTATAATGCGTCTTACGAAGCAGTTACCTCTACAAATATATAGTCCGCGTTCATTTTACAACATAGCGTCCGTTTAATGATGCAGCGCGCCCGTTTCTGTTGCAGCCAATGGCAACGCTGGCCAATGGCAACGCTGCGTTTCGGAAAAGGGGATTCCCCGATTCGAAAAGTTGAGTCCCCGATTCTATAAGCTAGCCTTTTTGGGGGAGCTGAAATTTTGATAGAATGAAGTGTGTGCGAGGGCGAGTCTATCTGCCAAGTTTCACGACGATTGAATGATTGTAAGTGATCGAACTAGTCGTCGCAAGATTTGACTTTTTAGCCTGTGGCTCAATCAATCAAGCAACCAAGCAAGCAAGCAAGCAAGATTCCCGCAAGTTAAACTAGATGGATAAAAAGATGAACACACCCTCGTTTTACATGTATGTTCTTAACTGATCTGAACACTTAGGCCTACTATTCCTGGCAGCATGCATACGTCCTTATGGTAAGGAAGTCTTTGAAGATGCAAGACTCACCGTTACGTATAACCCCAAAATTTCAATTTGATACGGGTAAAACCGGGTATACCCTTACCCGTAAGGCTCTTACCCGTACCCGACCCGAACCGTGAAAAGCCGACCCGACCCGTACCCGACCCGCGGGTACGGGTTGGGTACGCAGAGCTTCTCATTTGAGGCGATCGATCGATCGATCTCCTTGGTCGATCGCCTAGCAAAGATCTGGTGGATCGATAAATCGATCTCGCTCGATAAGTGAGGACTCCAAGAGGAACCTGAAGCCAGACCATTATTTTATTCATCTAATTTAGACTACTTGTGAAAGTTCAGGCTAGAATCGATACAGCATTGCATCGACAAGCAGAGGAGGCTTGTCGACGGTTAATAAGTGTTGCGTATATACTTTAGCAGTTAATGGACAACCATGGAGCTATACGAATGCGATACACAAAATACTCTGTACATTGAAGGTTCCGAGGTCGAAACTGCATCGATCGCCTACTCAATTCAGCGCGATCGATTTTCAAATCGCCTTCTATTTTCAAATGAGAAGCTCTGTGGGTACGGGTAAACCTGCAGATCCATACTTTGTAGGCATTAATCTACTGTTATATTATTTAGTAATGTGGTCAATGTGCTATTATATGCAGCGAGTTCAGTATGCGCATGAGTTGCGGCAGCGTTCGTGAATGAGCCGGTGCCCTGCGCTTCGCTTTAGACTAACACTTCAGAAATTTTGAGATAACGACACAGTATAAATAATTATAATTATTTATACTGTGATAACGATAACGATTATAATTATGTGGATTGTACAGCCACAACACAGATACTTACTTATTTACTTGCTAACCCGTGGAGCCAGTCGATTGACTAAGGTAGTGACACAGAGCGGCGATAATTTGTTTTGTACGCTGAAAAACTATAAAAACAATTAACGGTCGATCGTAATTAATTTCCCACTAAATACTCGCTAATTCTTATCGTTATTCATCAACGATAATGGTCTACGCGATACTGGATTATTTCCTCGACGCTTAAGATCGTGTTAGGTCGTTATCTCGTGACGACAAGTTGGCAGTCAGATTCAGACGGTAGAAAAGGTCCAACTGTGTAAAGTTAGGCACAGAATCAGATTCAGGAGAGACGTCGGAAGTTCGTCTTGGTCGAAGGCAGATTGTGAGTTTGGGTTGTGGATGTTTTCGTTATTATGTGTTTGTTTCATCGATGGCGTTATCGTGTATACATGTGCATGATCTTGTTAAACGGATCTAGGTTAGAGATTTTTATAGCGGTCGAATAATAACATACCACGCGTCAATCGATGACGGATACGGCCCGAAACCCGAATCCCCGAAACGAATTTCGGCCGGATCCCCGAAATTGATTTTCCAAGTCCGACCCGAATCAACTTAAATAACAAATAAACATTTGTGTTCTTGTGAATTGTTTCAATTGCATAACTGTACACTGTAACCGGTTGCGGTTTGTCAACCGGACTGTTTCAATAAAGAATATTATTATAATAAACTTTTGAATAGGCTGTATATCGATATACATCAAGGCCACCGATTGGTCTTTGTCATGTTTACAATTTAACTCTGAATAGCTTTCTGGAGTTCGGCCGCTTTCTAGAAAAGTGTTTCCGGGAAATCGGGCTTTTGTGTATTTTCATCGTTTTCGGGATTCAAGTTTCGGGGATTTGGGTTGACCGCTTGATGACACCCTTGGAGACGAATAATCCACCATTTAAGTCTGTTCAAATGCGGAGAATAGGTTTAACCAGAATTACGAGTTAAATGATTAAATGCCATAAATGCCATAAAAGTTCTTTACATGGATTGCGTGTGAAGCCATGTTTTTAACCTTTCTGCCGATGACTTTTAGCACAACAATATAACGAAGATAAAAAATTATGTAAACACGAACCAAAGACAAAGCTATTTCAACAAAGATATATCAATTCCTTTAGAACAAAGAAAGAGAAAACAAGATTGAAGTATCAAGTACACAATCGCAAACAGTCTCTTCTGCTTTTGAAGTAGTTGGTATATGGGCACGAAAGCAACAGCATTCAGCTGTTCAGCACTTGATATTTCTCTGGAATTTACCAAGGCCATAGGTGATTCCTAGAGCCCAAACCATGTCATTATTATTACTAAATATTATTAATATTATTATTATTATTATTATTATTATTATTATTGTTGTTATTGTTATTATTATCATTATTATATGAAGATTTATAAAACACAAATTAATATTACAATACACTGCATGTGTGTTAGTGATAGCTCAGCTTATTCAGATGATCTAACAGGTGAGTTTTGAATTTCTTCCTCAAGCTTGCGATAGAAAGTTCCAGTAGAAATTTGTTAGTTTGTCTGCAATGGTGGACAGTCAATGCTGGCAATTTAAGTGTGATAAGATGTTCCAAGATCGATGCACGATAGGGTGGTTGAAACTTCTCGTTGCAATCCTGTATTAAACCCTCCGGGGGAGAGCTATGTTTCTGTAGATCAATTATGGTAGTAATGGCAGTAATTGTAATTGTAATCTGAAATTATAAAGCACCACTTCAAGGAAAAGCTCATCAGTGGTGCTACCGACCCAAACCAGTTAAAATAATTCTCAAATAATGCAGACTTCAGGCGCTTGTGAAACTGTGGAAGGGACAAACTGAGGGACTCCAGCCACAGCTCTCGAGAAAGGCGATTCCAGATGGTGGGTCCAACATAGGCAAAGCATGTAATCTACATTAATCTACATTTATAGCACCACTTTAGCTATATAGGAGTATGGAGTCATTGGAGTATGCATACAAGGACAGTCCAGAGTCCACTGGCGGCCGACCGAAGGGTGCCACGACCCGTAATTGAGGAGACGGAAATGCAGAAGTCAGTAAGGTATGACGGAGCAGATCCGGCTGTCGTAAGAGGGTCCTGGATATGATGGTTGAAAAGTTCTGTTTTCAGTCTGTAGTAAAACCCTCCTGGTGAACTATGTTTGTTTTGGTGGTAAGAGGTGACTGTTGTTGAAAATAATTCAGTACCCTTGGTCATAGTTCACCTTATGTATACCAATGTGTTTATGTGAATGTATACCACCGTCTGTGCGTGCTGCACGCGGCTATATGGTTTTCTCTAAACTCGTAAAGACGCATTTTTTCAGCTGTTTGATGGCCACGTGTTGAGGGCTTCTGACAGACTCTTAAGTGGTGCTTTATAAATGTTTTGTTACATTACATTACATTACACCTTCCATATTAAGTAAGTAAGTAAGTATATCCTTTATTGAGAAGCACTAGCAAACGCACAGCACTGTACATGGCAAGATTAATACATTCAAAACAAATAAACACAAATTTATATATGCAACAATGAATTGAATGAGAAGCTTTATTGTACATCAGGGGAACATAGAGGAAGAAGAGTTAGGGCTAGTCATAGGGGATGCTTACCCATCATTGGCTTACTCTCTTGTCTTAGCGGACTGATCTTCTGGATGTTGACCTGAATACTGCTTGGTTTTGGTGTGCCTGCCCTGTGCATTGCACACCGGTCGGCACAATAGAAGTTACTGGTTAATAATAATTATTATGTAAAGTATCCGTGTTTCTGTGTGTATATTTGTATATAATTGTATGTATGCATTTCTGTATATGTATGCGCTTGTATGTATGCACTTGTGTTTATGCACATGTATGTATGTACATGCATATATGCACTTGTATGTATGTACTGTATGTATGCCCTTGTTTGTACATGACTGGATATTTAAATTGCTCCATTGAGTAAACATTCAGCCTGGTTTTCAGATTGCCCGAGAAGTGCGTATACGTCTGACCCAGTGTGGCTTACTACTTTCTTATTTAGTCCTAATTATATATGCCTAATTTGCAGATAATTATCTATGATAAAATGATTCGTATGCTTAATGATATTAACACAAGGAATGCTCTTTATCAGTCGAGTCATTATCTTTGTTCTGATCTAAAGTGATCCAAATGTGTATGATAGTTGAATGGTTAGGATGCTGGACTGTCAATCGAGAGGTCGGGGTTTAAATCCCCGCCAGGGCAGAAATTTGTCTATAGATTTCTGCTCAGCCTGCACCCTTAACCGATTCAGTTATAATGAGTACACTGATTGTGCACTGTCTGTGGGAAGATGAGATAGCAAGGGAGAGGACTGACCACCTGCCCTCATATGCCGAGGCTAAGAAAATGAAGTCGCTAACACTTCATATTCATGTCTGTCCTTCTTCATAGTGGTTAAAGTTTCGATCTAACATTATCTATTCTAAATGTCATTCAGGAATGTTGCATTGTTCGAGTGAACCCTCTTTGTGATGCGGAATTGGATAAGGGTCCGAAACTAATATTGTAGTCGGATCACCTTGCAACTATACATGCTATATCGACAAATACAAATATCTACTTATGCATGCATACATGTAATATATATATATTAAATCTGTAAGTGTTAAATTGCAACTATATACACGTATATGTGGGGGGAAATATTAATATATATGTATGTATATATTTTTAGTTATTAGCATTATTAATTATATAAATAATATTTATTATTAATTATTATTGTCATTAATTAATATTAATAGTATTTGATTATTCATTTTTGAATTCGACTGTTTCAGTTGCACGCAAAATGAGATAAGAAAGATCGAGGGAAGGTCATGCAGAGCTAATTGTAGTGAATTTCACAGATGTGGACCAATGTTTTAATAGGCAGACTATATATATATGTGAAATTTGTATATGTAATATTAATGCATAATAAAGCATATAATATGTTATGGCCATGAAATACTCAGGACTTTTCTGTGTGTAGATGTTTATTCCCCATATACATCTAAATCAAGATAAAACTTGAAGAACTGTAAATATATAGAAGAAGAGCAGTCCCTTAAGCAAGCCTTGAAGCCACCTTTAAGGTGTGAAGTGTTAGTGACTTCATTTTCTTACTTTGTCTTATCTTTGGTTGTTTTGCTTTTCAGTTTCATCGCTTATGTCCATGGATTCAACGGTTGGAACGCTTAAGACGACTCAGAAACGAACTATTTTCGTCAGGTAACGAATTCATCCTCGATTTTATGTAGCCCCAGAACCAGATCGCCTCCCACGGTGCCATGGTTACATTACGTTATGCTGGGTTAGAGTAGAATACAGTACATGGTAGTATGTTGCATTGTGTTAGTATTATGCAAATATTATTATTGGTATTATCCATTTATTAACACCACTATCTAATGACTAAGCATCAATAAATGGTGCTGAGCAATTGTGAGTGAAAGATTTGCTCAAGGTCCCTACACAGTAACCGTCTGAGGGGAGGAGGATTGAACCCATACTCTCCATGTTCCTCTAACCAATTGGTTATTGTGTCCCACATTGCAGTGCTACTGTTTCAGTACGGTGGAGTGGCTTCCTGTATCTGAGCATAACTGCTTCATGATAGCGCTTCTTATGTATGGAGCAGGTGCAAATCATCTGCCATCCCATCTATAATAGTTGCACCCTGTGGCTCTGTTACAGTCTTATCCTCTCTTTGATCAGCATCTGCTGGAATGTATAGTTGTATACTGTTCGTGGTACACGACTTGTCTTTGGCCGGCATTCATTCGCAGTTGCCGGTTCCTTCATCTGGTTGCATCTCTCCTACGAAGACTGTCTTTTGTTCTTTAATTGAAAACTTGCCTCTTTCAGTCGGCTTATTTTGCCCGGCTTCAGTGAGCACTTATGAGCTTTGTAAGGAGAGCATTGCATCAAATTACAGTTGTAATGTATTGCATTGTATTAAAGTGTGATACAGCAGTGTAAATGCATTCAGTACATTATGAGACCATCATCGCTATACATTGTTTACAAAAAATGTATACATTCAAATACATTACAGTACAGTAGGTTACACTGACATTCGAGCTGACCCTTTAAACTCTGCTCAAGTTACTTTTTCTAGCTATGTTAAAACTCGACTGTTCAGATCCCTTGTACAGCTGTGCTCTGACCGCTTTTGAGGAGTTCCTAAGATGCACTTTATAAAATTCCAGATACATAAATACTCACATACGAAATTACAACGATTACATTGTCTTACAGTGAGCATTGTTGTGGTTCATAGGGCGTTATTTGACTACGACCCGGTGCGGGACAGTGGGCTTCCGGGCAAGGGCCTGAGCTTCAAGTATGGTGACATCCTACACGTGACGAATGCCAGTGATGATGAATGGTGGCAGGCAAGGAAACTGCTGGGAGATGTCGTTGACCAGGGCCTTGGCATCATTCCCAGCAAAAGCAGGTAAAAACCAGCAGAAAAAATACCATCGTAGTAGCAAAAATTTTCTTGTAATGAACAAAATTTCTTGCTGTTGACAAAGATTCTGTTTTACTGGAAAAGTTCTACAGCAAAAGTCTGTTTTACTGACAAATATTATAATGAAAAAAGTGTTTTAATGAAAAAATTTAATAAAAATATTCTGTTTTACTGGCAAACAATTTTAATTTGACTGACAGAAATTCTTAATACAGAAATTATGTAACACTCTGTTTTACTGGCAAATTCTAAAATAAAAATTCAGTTTCATTGACAGTAATAATAATAGTTATAATAGTTGTTCCTGTTGCATTTTCCCATTGGCTTCTTATCTGCCTTTATAGTATCACAAAATGATTACTAATTCTGTCTATAGGATCCATGAGAATATCAACATCATTTACTTGTCAAACTGTGATCACAATATTTACACTTTTGTTATTTTCAATTATATATGTAAACTGTATATGTAAATTAAGTTTGTACATTAAGTATGTTAAGTAAATGCTACATTAAGATCAGCTATAATGTTATGTTAAGTTAGGCGATGACATCACGTATGTTAAGTTAGGTTGTAACGTTGCACGAATCTGTTATACATGTGCTGCTGTAGAATTGAAAGAAAGGAGCGATCGAAAACGCGAAACGTTAAATTCCTTGGCCGAGAATCAGACAGCACTGGGGTAAGTGAAGGATGTTGTAAGCTTAGCAATGGACGGAAGATCACGTTACATGATTATTCTTATGCATTTATAAAGCGCCACTATCTAATGACCAAGAATCAATCGATGGTGCTGAGCAATTGTGAGTGAAGGACTTGCTCTAAGGCACACAGAAACCGTATCATGGCAGGAGGATTGAACCCTTACTCTTTGCGCTACAAGGCAAGCACTTTAACCAATTGGCTACAGTGCTCCAAATGCAATTATTTTATTATTATTATTATTATTATTATTATTATTATTATTATTATTATTATTATTATTATTATCATTATTATTATATCAAAATCTAGTGTTAAACTGGAAGGGCTATCCCTCTTCCATCTCGGGCATAGGGTCAACAAAAGAGCCGGCGAAGGCCACAGCGTTAAAACGCTGAATTGTCAAAGAAAGTCTTTGAAACAGAAAGGTTGTCTCTCTGACTTCGTCCGTCGCCTTTGTCAGATGACGGCCCAACTCACTGATGAATGCAAGGCCTCTTGAGTTAATGGGACCTAAAGTTTCCAAGGCCAGCGGGATGAAGTCATGTGTGTCTAGAAGGATCTGGTATTTTTGATTTTTTCTGTTGTCCGCTATTTCTGCTGCGGCTCCTGCTGTTACGGCCGTTGTCTGCAGGTAAGAAGGCGCTAGCGTGTCGACCACCGTTGCATCCCACACGAGGTTTCGGCCCGCTCTCCATGGTATAAGGGTGGTGCCGTCCGGTCTCTTACCATCCGAGCGTAGCATGCCCCGTGGCTCCTTAACCGCTGGGAAGCCGGCTTTGATTAGACTGCGATGAATCAAGTCGTTGATGGCGGCGTGTCTGGCCACTCGACCAAATCCTAGAGAGCAAGAGAGGCCGTGTGTTCCTCTAGCGGTAACCAGTGCGCCGCATGCACAGACGTGAAAAGATGGAGTTGCCATGCCTTTTCATAATAAATAATTATTATTATTATTATTATTATTATCATTATTGTTATTATTATTATTATTATTATTATTAGTATCATTATTATTATCATTATTGTTGTTATTATTATTATTATTATTATTATTATTATTATCATGTTGTTATTATTATTATTATTATCATTATTGTTATTATTATTATTATTATTATTATTAGTATCATTATTATTATTGTTATTATTATTATTATTATTATGCATTTATTAAGCTTTGTTAAGATTGATGTTTGGTCTAATGACTAAACATCAATCAGTGGCATTGGGTAGTTGTGAGTGAAGGACTTGCTCAAGGTCCCTTCACAGTATCCTTCTCAGAGGAGGAGGTTCAAACCAGTACTCTGCATCACAAGTTACATGGTTGATATTTATGGCTGTTTTAGATTTCAAGGCCAGTGCATTATGAATAATGTATCTGTGTCAAGACCAGTGCATTATATATTCATTCAGTGGCAATGCGTTTGCCTTCCTTTGCCTGGCATTTCCTTTCGTTGCCATTACTTGCCCTGTCGTGACTTACCTTGCTCCATCTTTTCTTGCCCTGACTTGCCCTGTTTCTTTTCCTTGCATTGTCATTCCTTGCCATGCCATGTCTTGCCTAACTTTTCCTTGCCATGTCCTCCCTGGCCTTACAATGTATCTTTACCTGCCTTGCCTCTCATATTGCCTTTCATTGCCGTGCCTTGCAGTTAGTTGCCATGCCTTCCTTTCCTTGCCATGCCCTTCCTTGCCATGCCTTTTCTTGCCATCCCTTTCTTTTCCATGCTTCTTGCCATGCTTCTCCTTGCCATTCCCTTCCTTCCTTGCTATGCCCTTGCTCGCTATCCATTTCCTTGCCATACTTCTCCTTGCCATGTCCTTTCTTGCCAGTCCTTTCCTTGCCATACTTCTCCTTGCCATGTCCTTTCTTGCCATATCTTTCCTTGCCATGCCTTTGACCTTACCCCCGTGTTTCTTTCTTCAGACTTTGACGAAGAGCAAGAAGAAGCGCCACCTATTCGGTCGTAAGCTACACTTTGTGAGGAGCAAGGAGAGGAGCAAGAGCGAGAATGCCCTGAGCACCGACCAACACAAGCGTAGGACAAACCTATCTTTTGAAGCCCTATCCATTATCAATCAATCAGCCAATCAATCAATCGATTTTATTGACCAGTTTAACATATCAAATTTTACATACAGGTTTACATATCGGGGCCCGATAGCGCATTGGATAACACACTAGCGTAGAGAGCGAGAGGTACCGAGTCTGAGTCCCGGAGGGGCGGATATGCTTTGTAGGCTGCTATTAGCGCCGTGTATTGCAGGCTGTCTGTTCTGTTAGTAGTTAAGATTTCAATTGCATAACATCAAAATGTACAGCGCAGTGTGTTTGTCAGGCGCTTAATTAAAGAAAAGATATTATTATTATTATTATTATACAGGGTCTTTACATACGAATTTTACATGTTGTGTGTGACTAACTGGTATTCAACAGGCAGACTCAGAAAGGACCAGCGTCCTGCTTAAATAGGGTCGCCTAGTAACAAAGATTAAATTTGAATGGCGATCCATGTCTAAAATTTATGACACTATTCTATATATATAATTTGGAGAACAAGTAAACTGAAGTTGACTATGTACAACTGTACATAAAATAAAACTGGAAGCAAACAATAAAGATAAATGCACAATGAGAACAGATAATGCATATGAAAATATAAGTGTTAGGCAAACCATGAATGGAAAGTAAAGTGAAAATGGATACTGAAATTATTTACAAGTCCATTAATATGATTTTAATCTAGATAGCAGTTTACATTACTTAGTCTGTAGCTTGGCTGGAAAATAGTCTTAATGATCTAGTTTTTACCTAACGCAGCCGAATAAATATTTGCTTCCTTTCGAATTAAGAAAACATCCATAAATCCGGGTTGCCACAGATCCTGGAAAACCTGGAAAGTCATGGAATTAGACTTTGAAAAATTTAAGGCGTGGAAACCTGGAAAAACAGGTGGTTTCCAAAAGAAGTCATGGAATTTTAAAAGAAGCCCTTGGGAAAGTCATGGAAAATGAAAAAAATCATTAATAGACATATTTCTAGTCATATTTTTAAATTTCGATAAATATTACGTTGATAAAACGATTCGAAAGTAGGTCCTTTTTCATCTTAAATAAGTCATAAAAGTCATGGAAATAGGTCATGGAAAGTCATGAATTTTTGTTTTATTAACCTTGTGGCAACCCTGGTAAATGCTCTTCCCTGAAAAAACCCTTTCTTAAGCTAACGAGTTACTTGTTACCAGTGGTTTATAATTGTGTCTTTGTAATTGTATTTAAAAAATTTATATAGCGCCACTTCACATGAAAAATAAATCAGGGTTGCTCTCCATGTCAGCATAGATGATGATGGCTATCATAATAACAGAAATTCCATCAGTTAGCCAAACAATGCACAGTAATCTAGAAGAGAGTCACCAGTGGTGGGCCCACGCGCACACGTTGAGCCAACCAATTATAGGATCATTAAGTATAATTAACGGCCACAATTACTGTGCATTCTTAATAGACAAATGAGGTAGCGTAATATAGAAGAGGCAAGGTGGAGGAGGAGGAGGAGCAGTTCCTTAAACTAGTGTTACTGACATTCCAGACATTGCCGTACTCAAACAGTGTGGGTTTCGTTTGGCTCCTAATAATATGTCTGACGACAGAAGCTGTTTATTTTCGGGGGTTCTCGGTTGGGAGGGAACACCCATCCACACCCACCTGCTGTCAGGGATCAAGTGATAGATCTATGAGTTATTATTACTGCTGTTTACGCAGAGTTCTGGATGCACGATAGTGGCCTGGTTGCACTTAGTCATCCTTATATAATGTACTTAGTTATGAGTTCTCATAATTATAATGCGGTTAGGGTGTAAATTCTAAGTTCAGCACAGCTTTAGAAAATGACAGAATATTATATGGACAAGAAGTAAAATTAAACAGACAATGTACAACCGTACATAAAATAAAACTGGAAGCAAACAATATATATAATAATAATAATAATAATAATAATAATTACGACAATTTATATGGCGCCGTAACACGGCCATGCCGTTACAAGGGCGCCTTACAAGACAACTAACAACAGTCGGGATAAGGGTTGTAAATGCACAATGAGAACACATGCATATATAAAAATAAGTGTTGGACAAACCATGTGTCAAGGTCCCTACTTAGTAACCGTCTCAGAGGATGAGGATCGAACCCGTACTCTCCACATTACAAGGTGAACGCTCTAATCAATAGGTTACCTTGTCTCGTGCCTACTTCGTCGGTTAGCAGAGCACTGTTTAATGACACTGTTATAGCAAAGGTGACTAGCGTCGCCCTCCTCTTTTCTCCAGGCTTGAGACTGGCACTACCACAGTACGAGCAGTGGTTGGTTGTTCAGTTGCTGTTTAATGACACTGTGTGCTAAGAAAGATGGTAGACGTTGCCCTCTTTTCTCCAGGCTTTAGATTGACACTACCATAGGACAGGAAATAGTAGTAGTAGTTTCAGTTTAATGACACTGTGTGATAACAAAGATCATTAGCGTCACCCACCTCCTTTATCCAGGCATGGGACTGGCACTGACAGAGTGCGAGCAGTGGCGGAGCTTAGTAGAGGAAGTGGTAGAGTTATACCCTTTCAAGCATAGGTTGACAGCGTTTTAGAGGTGTCTAAATAGACAGCTCTGTCCCACAGTGTCTTTCTAAAGCAGTTCTTGCTGCTTTGCAAAAACAGTTATAGTGAGTTAACCCGTCTAGAGGGAGCCACGGCTAGTAATGTGAGCGTGAAATATTTCATTTGAAATATTTCATTTCTGACAGTTTTTTTTGAAATATTTCAATGACCAAAAAAACAACATGTTTTTTTGAAGTATTGGATGCACACAAATTGACACAATGTCTTGAGTTGGACCAGTTTGTGCTGTTCCAATGACAGCAGACAGAGCTGGAAAGTTAGTGTACATATCCCAAAATCTGAAACTCTTAAATCCTAAGTCAAACAGTGGTACATTCCCAACGGACACCAATGAAAGTGATGATATGGACTCCTTGCCAGCTGCATCTGCTGTGACTGCGAGTGCTTCCTGCTCATCCTCATCTCAAGCACTTCAGATATCTACATCACCGCCACTGCCACAGTTAGAGCATCAGTCAGACGATGATGATGATGACAGCGGCAGCCATGCTGACAAAGATGATAACAATGATGATGATAATGATAATGACAAAGACGGTGACAATGTCGATGATGAAGGCCATGAAAACTATGATGACAGTGAAGATGCCAGTGATGCTGATGACAGTGACAGTTATGATAGCGACAATGATGATGTTGACGATGACAACAAAGATGATGACATGGACGATGATGAATAACAATGAGGAAATCTTGTAACTGACAGATTTTAGCAGTATAATTACTATTAATGATGGTTTACTCTGTCTGACTGATAGTACTATTTATGTTTGTGTTCTAAGTTCTATTCTTAGAACTTTTTGTAAAATTTTGTTCGCCGGATTATTATTGAGTCTAGTTGACATAGTATTTGTGATTTATAATTTGTCTTGTAAAGTCACTAAAGTGTTTCGAATTCTATACGATTGACTGTGTCCTAGGCTAGCAGAATTTAGCTAAAATCACATTTATTTCATTTATGACAAAACAAGTGATTAATAATAAATGTTAAGCATAACAATGAACAATAACATCTAGGCCTACTTTATTAGATCAAACTGTAATTTGTCACATTTGGTGAATAAAATATGTTTTTCAACATATAATGTAACTCTCATAAAAGTCATTCTTAAAAACAGGTAATTAGAAATAAATTGAGTATCTCGAGGATGGTCATCACTAACACAATAATGCATATAATATGTAATATGAGAGAAATAAATAAACTGTTATTATGGTTGTAATTAGTTGTAAAATGTAAAGAAAAAAAATAATTTCAAATGTTTCAAAGAAAACTGAAATATTTCAAATAAAACTGAAATATTTCATTGAAATATTTCAACGCCAAAAAAAACATGTTTTTTTACATCTCTAGCCACGGCGTTCCTATTTACATATATGCCAAGTGATGACAGTTTGATTACTTGTTTTTTTAGCTGCGACGATTGAAGAGCCACCATCGGTCTTATCGTACGAAGCCGTCGTTAGACAGGAACGTAAGTAAGACAGCCAACTGAGACTCTTCTTCAGCATCATATAATTTATAAACACATATATTTATATTGTATTGTATTGTATTTTTACACTTGTTATAGCGCCCCTACCAGATTCCTATACGGAGGCGCTCCCGACTACTGCGCGGATGCTGAATCGGAGTTTACGCCAAAGCGCATGAGCAATTGCGAGTGAAGGACTTGCCCAGGGTCCCTACGCGGCGGCTTTTTTTTTAGGTGGATTCGAACCCGCAACCCTTCCAGCTGCAAGGCACCGAACATACCCTTACACCACTACGCCCCATATATATGTATATATATATGCATATGTTCCTCCTCTTCTCATGATCCTCTTCTTCTCCGTCATGATCCTCTTTTCATCCTCCTATTCTCTTGATCCTCTTCTTATCCTCCTGTTTTCTTGATCATCTTCTCATCCTCTCCTTCTCATGATCCTCTTCTCATCATCCTCTTCTCGCAATCCTTTCCTCATACTCCTGTTCTCATCATCCTCTTCTCGTCATCCTGCTATCCTCCTCCTCTAATCGTCGTCTTGTATTGTTTTAGTAAAGTACACGCGACCTGTTATACTTCTTGGTCCTCTGAAAGACAAAGTCAGTGACGATCTTATTTCCGAGTTTCCAGATGAATTCGAAACCTGTATTCCACGTAAGTTCTTCCACTCGAATCCGGTATCCAGCTGTAATAAGTAATCCAGTTGTAATAAGTACTACAGTTGTAATTAGTTATCCTTTTGTACTCTGTCATCCGTTTATTCTCCATAATTCAGTTGTAATTCATAATTCAGTTGTAATTCGTAATCCGGTTGTAATGCATTTGTAATCCTTAATTCAGTTGTTATCCGTAATTTGTATCTTGTTGTAATCCGTTGTTCAGTTGTAATCCATAGCCAGGCTGCAGTTCATAATCCATAATCTAGGTGTCATCTGTAATCCAGTTGTAATTTTCATGATCCAATTATAATCCATAATCGAGGTGTAATTTATAGTCCATTTGTAATTAATAAGCTATTTGTAATCCGTAACACAATTGTTATTTATGATACGGTATTGAAATGTAATCCACTTGTAATCTGGATGTTTTTGCCTAACGCTGTGACCTATTTCCTTCCTAGATACGACCCGACCCAGAAAGGATAACGAGGTCGACGGTCGCGAATACCATTTCGTCACTTCAAGGGAACAGATGGAGCGCGAAATTCACATGTCGCTCTTTATAGAAACGGGGGAATACAACGACAACCTGTACGGAACGAGCGTCCAGGCGGTCAGAGAAGTTGCCGATCGAGTGAGCAACGGTTTACTCCATTTTTCAAGTTGTTTTATTGTGATTGTGGGGGGCACTCGATAGTGTAGCGGTTAGCGTGATGGACTGTCAATCGAGAGGTCGGAGTTCAGTTCCCAGCCAGGGCAGAAATGTGGTTGAGATTTCTGCTCTACCTGCACCCCTAGCCAACTTGGCTATTATGAGTTCACTGTCCTTGCACTGTCGGTTGGAAGATGAGACAGCAAGGTAGAGGACTGGACACCCACCCTCATATGCCGAGGCTAAGAAAATGAAGTCATTAGCACTTCATATGCTGCCTCAGGGCTAGCTTAAGGGACCGCTCTTCTCTCCATTGTGATTGTTATTGTGCTTGGATTATTTATAAAGTGCCACTGTAGGAGAAACTCATCAAAGTTGCAACCTAAATGAGAACACTAAACCGTCATCTAATGCAGGGGTGACAAAGAGGCAGCCCGCGAGGCATTATTATTATTATTGCTTAGCACAATCGATTGATGCTTGGTCACTAATATTGGAACCTAATAAATGCATAATAATAATGATTAATAATTATGTTACATTTATTTCTGTTGTGTTTTCTTAACCCTAGGGCAAGCATTGTCTGTTGGATGTGAGTGGAAATGCCATTAAAAGGCTACACGCGTCTGGAATGTATCCGATTGCGATCTTCATCAAACCTCGGTGTATCGAGTCGATCATGTATGTCCAACTGGCTGAACAGTGAACAGCCTGTTTCATCGGTTGCCTGTGCTATGCATTTGCAGTCTATTTAGTTGTCTCTTGCACTTCGTAAATCTTTCATGTGATAATAATATTAATAATAATAGTGGGTTATTGAAAAGCGTTATTGAAAAGAGTTATTGAAAAGGGTTATTGAAAAAGGTTATTGAAAAGAGTTATTGAAAAGAGTTATTGCAAAAAGGTAGTTATTGAAAAGAGTTATTGAAAAGAGTTATTGAATTGAATTGAAAAGAGTTATTGAAAAGTTATTGAAAAGAGTTATTGAAAAGAGTTATTGAAAAGAGTTATTGAAAAGGGTTATTGAAAAGTTATTGAAAAGTTATTGAAAAGAGTTATTGAAAAGGGTTATTGAAAAGGGTTATTGAAAAAAAGAAAAGGTTATTGAAAAGAGTTATTGAAAAGAGTTATTGAAAAGAGTTATTGAAAAGAGTTATTGAAAAGAAAGGTTATTGAAAAGAGTTATTGAAAAGGGTTATTGAAAAGAGTTATTGAAAAGAGTTATTGAAAAGAGTTATTGAAAAGAGTTATTGAAAAGAGTTATTGAAAAGAGTTATTGAAAAGAGTTATTGAAAGAGTTATTGAAAAGAGTTATTGAAAAGAGTTATTGAAAAGAGTTATTGAAAAGAGTTATTGAAAAGAGTTATTGAAAAGAGTTATTGAAAAGAGTTATTGAAAAGAGTTATTGAAAGAGTTATTGAAAAGAGTTATTGAAAAGTTATTGTTATTGAAAAGAGTTATTGAAAAGAGTTATTGAAAAGGGTTATTGAAAAGAGTTATTGAAAAGAAAAGTTATTGAAAAGAGTTATTGAAAAGAGTTATTGAAAAGGGTTATTGAAAAGAGTTATTGAAAAGAGTTATTGAAAAGGGTTATTGAAAAGAGTTATTGAAAAGAGTTATTGAAAAGAGTTATTGAAAAAGTTATTGAGTTATTGAAAAGAGTTATTGAAAAGAGTTATTGAAAAGAAAAGGTTATTGAAAAGAGTTATTGAAAAGAGTTATTGAAAAGAGTTATTGAAAAGAGTTATTGAAAAGAGTTATTGAAAAGAGTTATTGAAAAGAGTTATTGGTTATTGAAAAGAGTTATTGAAAAGAGTTATTGAAAAGAGTTATTGAAAAGAGTTATTGAAAAGAGTTATTGAAAAGAGTTATTGAAAAGAGTTATTGAAAAGGTTATTGAAAAGAGTTATTGAAAAGAGTTATTGAAAAGAGTTATTGAAAAGAGTTATTGAAAAGAGTTATTGTTAAAAGAGTTATTGAAAAGAGTTATTGATTGAAAGAGTTATTGAAAAGAGTTATTGAAAAGAGTTATTGAAAAGAGTTATTGAAAAGAGTTATTGAAAAGAGTTATTGAAAAGAGTTATTGAAAAGAGTTATTGAAAAGAGTTATTGAAAAGGGTTATTGAAAAGGTTATTGAAAAGAGTTATTGAAAAGAGTTATTGAAAAGAGTTATTGAAAGAGTTATTGAAAAGAGTTATTGAAAAGAGTTATTGAAAAGAGTTATTGAAAAGAGTTATTGTTAAAAGAGTTATTGAAAAGAGTTATTGAAAAGTTATTGAAAAGAGTTATTGAAAAGAGTTATTGAAAAGAGTTATTGAAAAGAGTTATTGAAAAGAGTTATTGAAAAGAGTTATTGAAAAGAGTTATTGAAAAGAGTTATTGAAAAGAGTTATTGAAAAGAGTTATTGAAAAGAGTTATTGAAAAGAGTTATTGAAAAGAGTTATTGAAAAGTTAGTTATTGAAAAGAGTTATTGAAAAGAGTTATTGAAAAGAGTTATTGAAAAGAGTTATTGAAAAGAGTTATTGAAAAGAGTTATTGAAAAGAGTTATTGAAAAGAGTTATTGAAAAGAGTTATTGAAAAGAGTTATTGAAAAGTTATTGAAAAGAGTTATTGAAAAGAGTTATTGAAAAGAGTTATTGAAAAGAGTTATTGAAAAGAGTTATTGAAAAGAGTTATTGAAAAGGGTTATTGAAAAGAGTTATATTGAAAAGAGTTATTGAAAAGAGTTATTGAAAAGAGTTATTGAAAAAGTTATTGAAAAGAGTTATTGAAAAGAGTTATTGAAAAGAGTTATTGAAAGAGTTATTGAAAAGAGTTATTGAAAAGAGTTATTGAAAGAGTTATTGAAAAGAGTTATTGAAAAGAGTTATTGAAAAGAGTTATTGTTATTGAAAGAGTTATTGAAAAGAGTTATTGAAAAGAGTTATTGAAAAGAGTTATTGAAAAGAGTTATTGAAAAGAGTTATTGAAAATTGAAAAGAGTTATTGAAAAGAGTTATTGAAAAGAGTTATTGAAAAGAGTTATTGAAAAGAGTTATTGAAAAGAGTTATTGAAAAGAGTTATTGAAAAGAGTTATTGAAAAGAGTTATTGAAAAGAGTTATTGAAAAGAGTTATTGAAAAGAGTTATTGAAAAGAGTTATTGAAAAGAGTTAAAAGAGTTATTGAAAAGAGTTATTGAAAAGAGTTATTGAAAAGAGTTATTGAAAAGAGTTATTGAAAAGAGTTATTGAAAAGAGTTATTGAAAAGAGTTATTGAAAAGCGTTATTGAAAAGAGTTATTGAAAAGAGTTATTGAAAAGAGTTATTGAAAAGAGTTATTGAAAAGAGTTATTGAAAAGAGTTATTGAAAAGAGTTATTGAAAAAGTTATTGAAAGAGTTATTGAAAAGAGTTATTGAAAAGAGTTATTGAAAAGAGTTATTGAAAAGAGTTATTGAAAAGAGTTATTGAAAAGAGTTATTGAAAAGAGTTATTGAAAAGAGTTATTGAAAAGGGTTATTGAAAAGTTATTGAAAAGAGTTATTGAAAAGAGTTATTGAAAAGAGTTATTGAAAAGAGTTATTGAAAAGAGTTATTGAAAAGAGTTATTGAAAAGAGTTATTTATTGAAAAAAGAAAAGTTATTGAAAAGAGTTATTGAAAAGAGTTATTGAAAAGAAAGTTATTGAAAAGCGTTATTGAAAAGAGTTATTGAAAAGAGTTATTGAAAAGAGTTATTGAAAAGAGTTATTGAAAAGAGTTATTGAAAAGAGTTATTGAAAAGAGTTATTGAAAAGAGTTATTGAAAAGAGTTATTGAAAATTGAAAAGTTATTGAAAAGAGTTATTGAAAAGAGTTATTGAAAAGGGTTATTGAAAAGAGTTATTGAAAAGTTATTGAAAAGTTATTGAAAAGAGTTATTGAAAAGAGTTATTGAAAAGAGTTATTGAAAAGCGTTATTGAAAATTTTGTGCTGTTGGGTCCAGAGTGCCTCTGATGTGTTTCTTATGAAGTGGATATCGATATATAAATATGCTCGATTTCCGGGTTGCTTTTTGATATGTTCACACTCCAGCTCAGCTCAGCATGGAGGTGGTTGAATGGTAACACTCTGGCATGAAGATTAGAAGGAGGTGGATCCGATGCCCGATAACCCCATTAGGTTGACTCAGCCTTTAGCTGCCTAGGAGGTGAATGTCAAATGAGCTTTAGGATAGATGGGCGCCTTGCAGGCTGCCATACAGTTGAATTCAACTTTTGTTAAACTTGTTATCGTCTATTACTACTACATCATGGAATCTTACTGCGCACTAGTGCCGGGCGCTCGCCATTGCGGCCCCAACCATATTGCGGCCCCCAACCGTTGGAGCTATGTTTGCTACCAAGGTCATATTCTTCTGCCTTTGACTTTAAAAACTGTTTTTTTCAGCCATGGCTGGGCTGAGAGTGCCTCTGAGTAGGTGTCTTGAAGGGACGGTATATCAAGTTTACATTGATTGATTGATTCATTGATGTTTCTAAGCTATATATAAATTTGCAATTACAATTGCAGGAGTCTAAAGGAACTGTTGACCTATTTATGTTTTTTAGCGATCGTCATGGGCGATGCGCTGGGCGACATCTACAGTCGGGTCAAAGAAATCATTCGAATTCAGTCGGGTTCGATCGTCTGGGTTCCCTCCAACGAGAAACTCTGATCGGCGAGGAACCAGCCTGCATCCAACGGAGCGACGTTCAGCGGGGCTCCAGATAACGGACTCTGCTGTACTTTTTTAAACGAAGAGACTGGTACTGTGCTTGACATTTGACTTTGGGAACACGGATATGTGTTTCTTGGTGGCCTCGTCGTCGAGAGTTTTATCTCGTGGGATTCTGCTTCTCGAGTTAAATCGGGATGCGTTTGTGGGATTTGTTATGATGTGTTTCTGTTTGGGTGGGCCAATTTAAAGGGTAGCGACATTAAGTTTGATGCTGAGGTGGGAGCATTGCTGGTTGGAAGTTGGTAACACTTGAAAGCGTAATTTTAGAATTGGCCGTGGAGATGGAAGTAAAATTTCTAGAATTATACGTGGAGGTATGCAGCATTTGTGGAGGTCTATAGGTGGCGAGGAAAGCAGAATTTCTGGAGTTCTAGGTGGAGAGGATAATCGTATTTGACTTTCAAATGTGGGTGCATTCCGTAACGATTATGGATGAGAAATACAATGCGAAAGAAGGATGTAGATTTTGAAAGACTGGGTTTGTTGATAAGAGTGACAATACTCGTAGGAAACTGGGCGATAAATGTAGAAGCAGTTGGAGGTTGCAGTTGCGTTTGTTGTAAATATGCACACTAATCGGGAGAAGAAGAAATGGTAATGTATTGAAACGTTAATATCAAATTGACTTTTATATCAATGGGGGACTCTGTGAGGGTCTGTAAATAACTGGGTTATGTTGCTTAAGATGGGGAACAGAGGATTAGGTAAGAGGTTGTCTGTTCATTGGTTAATGTTGACTTAAGCGACGTATACCATGATGATGAGCATGTAAAATATCCTTTGTGAATGTTGAAGGAAATTCACAAAGAAATACACTGAAATATGTTACTTGTTAGCCATTTTGGTTTTGCTTTTAACACATAGTGTGCGATTTTACAGTGCTTACTTTGCACGGATGTTGAAAAGTCATCGATATAGCGTTGATCCTTGTTGGTAGAAAGTTGCGTTATAATAATGTACAATTGATGATGTAAGGAAGCCAGCCAGGTCAACTTGTAACGCGGAGAGTACGGATTCGAGCCTCCTTCCTTGAGGCGGTTACTGTGTAGGGACCTTGAGCAAATCCTTCACATACAACTGCCATAGATTGAAGATCGATAATTAGATAGTGGTGCTTAATAAATGTGTAATAATAACCAAATCAATATTTAGTGTTAATAACAAATGCGTAATAATAATAATAATGAGGAATAAACTCGAGCAGCGGGTTTCAGTTGGTCGCTTGTTGTACAGGAAAATTGGATAATCGTATTTTAACCGAACTTTACGTCGAGTTGAAGTAATCTGTCATTTCTACTTTTCACCTGTGATGGCAGCATGTGAATAACGTCGTCGTCGATGGGTTTTTGTTTGCTTTTTATTTGAAATTCAGTTTTTTTTTTAGTTTCTTCTTGGTCTGCTTTGTCTTTAGATTTCAGCACGCTGTATTTTCTTGCGCTTTTTTCTTAACTTGCTTGCAACTAAAAGAAAATCGCTTTGCAGATTGGCCGGACGTTTATTTGCGTGTTTTAAGAGTTTGTGTTTTGAAAGCGTGCGGGTGAAGTTCAGCAAGACGGGAAATGGGAATTTCCAGCTGTTTCTATTTTTGGTCTGTGCTATCATGTGAATGCTTTGTTGCTGATTGTCCAGGGAATGAGGTCGCATTTTACACCTACCTTTTTTAGCCAGACTCTTACGACGATGTAATTTTGTAATTTTAATCTGGCATTTGCAAAGCACCACTTCAAGAAAAAACTCATAAACTGCATTCCCGACCCAAACCCGTGAAAACTGTCAAATAATACAGAATTCCGGCGCTTCTGAAACTGTGGAAGGGACAAACTGAGGAGCTCGAGCCTCAGCTCGAGAGAGAGGCAATTCCAGCTGGTGGGTCCAACATAGGCAAAGCTGGACTGAGCTATAGTAGTACACATACAAGGGAAAGTCCAGAGTCCATGGACTCTGGCAGCCGACCGAAGGTTGCTTCGACCCTCTCTGAACCAGTTTTTATTTGAATTTTGTGTCTATGGGGCTAGACACTTTTGTGCACGTCCAGTGAAATTTGGGAATTGAGAAATGATGAACAGTTGTTCAAAGAGAGGAAATGAGGATGAGGATATTTGATTTTTTTCGCATTTGGACACTACTGGTTGCTCACATGTACACTAGACCATTGCTTGTCAAACTTCTGTTGCTGTTAACTGGTTATCATGTTACCAACCCTACCGTGCGGACTGGTGCTTTTCAACACCAGCACCTGTTTATTATGCTTGAACAATGTGTCATGTTAGCGTTTTGTTTTACAGCAAAACAAGTTTTATTTGAGTATGATCAAAATTGTGATTTTTGTAATCATTCCGGAGCCCAGCACCAATCGCTTGTGGACCCCTACCTGGACGCGGACCACAGTTTGGTACCCCTACACTTGAACGTACTTATTTATAGCTTGCCTCATTGAAACGCTGAATCTGGTATAAAAAAACTAGACTTGGATAGAATATTTAATCCTTGGCTTTGTATTGCAAGATCTGTTAGCAGCAAATTATTTTTGGGAATGTCCTGGTGTTGGAATTTCCCGTGCGATTATCGTGTTGAAAATTTCCCTCGGTATTTACCTGTTATGACACTTTGTTTTATTTGACTGATAAAGGTATCTTCATGAAGTATCTGAACGTTTCTGTCTCTATGAATTGATATAGCCCTATAAAATCCTGGCAAAGAAGGCGCTGATAGGGTTAAAGTGTAAAGTATCTGCTGTTTGCATCGTCGAAAGTACAAGTGATAAGAATTGTGTGAAAACATCTGCTTGAAGTAACGGTTGCACATATTTCATCAGTAGCTGAAGTAAGTTAATGAATTAACGATTTAGGTGCATTCTTAGTTAAACTATTCAGTTAAAGTTAACAGACGTTGTTGTGTTCTCTTTGTTCTGTCATTGTCAATGCTTCGATACAGTTACGTTCTGGTTTTGTCAATGCAGACATGTGCTGGTATTGTCAGTAAATCAATTCAGATATATGTTCTGTTATTGTCGGCAAAGACATGTACAGTAGTGTTGGTTTTGTCAGTATGTTGATAAAGATGCGTTTGGTATTGCAGCATTTTAACACAGGCATGTTGTACTGGTATTGTCAGCGTGTCAATACAGATATGTTCTGGTATATTGTCAGAGTTTCAGTATACACACTTTGTGCTGGTGTTGTCGATAAAGGCATGCTTCGGTTGTAAATTTAGGGTGTTTTGTGCATAAAACTGTCTCTGGCATGCAAGGGTTTGGAAGTATCTCGACAGTTTTCTTTCTGGTTGTTTTCCGCGAAGTTGAAATGAAGTTGTAGAAGTGAGTTAGTTTGGGAAATGAAGCGATCCATGAGGAATTAGGTGTATTGTGTGTAGGCAGATTGTTTGGAGCATTTCCAGTTTTTGTTTTCCATCATGCTGTGTTCGATGATTTTAGCCATGAACTGTGGTTACGTGATAAGCCATGCTGTTGCGCAGCTGTGTGATAAGCCATGTTATTGTGCGGTTAGGTGATATGAGCGTTAGTTGATTTTAGGATCAACCTGTTAAAGGGTGCATTGGAATCTCCTGTTGGAAATTTTCCAGGTGATTTTCCTCTGGTGGAAGTTAGCGTGTGATTTTGCCGGAAGTTTTCCTTTGGAAAAATATTTCCTTGGAAATTTCCGATTGGCTTGCCCTGTTGAAAGGTTACTTTATGGAATTTTCCATTGGAAATTTCCCCATGGGATTTTGCTGTTAGATATTTATTTCTTGGTTGAATTTTTCTGTAATATAGCTTCCTAAATATATGTCTGCTCCGCTTCATGATGGCGTACAGAAGCACCTTTGAGTTAAACTCGTTGGCTCAGAGCACGCTCGGAGTGTGCTCAGAGTGTACTGCAATCATTCTGTGTTACAGCTTACTATCTGTATTAATTATTTTAGAATCAATCTCTCAGAATCGCGATTGTTAAAACCGATCGTTAGTATGATATTATCCAGTTCGCAAACCGCAGATGTGCATGCGTTTGCCTAAACTTTTGCCTTACGAGTGCTGAAAACCTGTGACAAATGTCTTAGCATTTGTGATTTGTTGACGTTGAGTTTTGCCATTAGATGGAGCGAAAAACTGTCTTGCCATGACTTTAGTTGCTGATTACAAAGGCCTTTGTTTCTTATTGTTTGATACGTTTGACGCCACCAAGCTCTGTTTTTCTGAACAGTTTGAGCCGCATTTTCGCTAAGCTCCATGACCATGCAGCCGTGTAGTGGCTATGTGCATTACAAAAAATGGTCAAACCATGTAAGTTTGTACGTAAAACATTTTTGAACGTCAAGTTTGGAAACCTTTAGGCAGAAACATTTAGACTGTGTTTTTTAACGATGTTTGGTTGATAGGTTTGGTACATATTTGTTTTGCTTGATAATCAGTGCTGTGCTCTTCTTGGTTTGATTAAGTGAGCGTCTGCTAGCATTGCCAAGTAGGTGGGACCCGTATGGGGTCTATATGGGACCCATATGGGAAGAGGAGTCCTATACATGGGCTTCGTTTGGCCATTAATTAATAACTTCTATTGTGTCGTTGTCTAATGGACAGAGCATGTACCAATGGCGCACCAAAAGAAGTTGTAATCAGGCCAATATTGAGATGATCAGACCATAAGGCGGACTCTGGACACTGCATAAAATGGTCGAGCAACGGAAATCTTTCCACGCAGATTGTGGACAGAATTTTCAGCTTAGAGGGATTGCTGGCTTGGCGATTTCTTTTTTGTTACCTGTTTTGCTTTGTTTGGAGATGTAGAGAGTGTATGTTTTCTTATATCATCGATTTTAGGTTTAAGAGTTCTTGCAGGGTTTTGTACGTGTAGTAGAGATATGAGTTGATTTTGAGCGTTAAAACTTTCTCAGTGCAATGGCCAGATGGAAATGATGATGATATGTGACATGATGAGTGATTGCAATCATGTAGGATTTAAATGCATGGTGATGTATTGTATTGTTAATGGTGTGCGTGTGGTGTTGACATTGTATTGTGCTGACTGTATGTATTGTGCTGACTGTATGTATTGTGCTGACATTCTATTGTCTGATTGATTTATTGATTGGTTTTGATTGATTGATTGATTGATTGATTGATTGATTGATTGATTGATTGATTGATTGATTGATTGATTGATTGATTTTACTGAATGTATGTATTGTGTGGACTTTCTATGGTTTTGACGGTATGTATTTTGTGGACCTTTTATTGTTTATTGTTATGTGTTGGTTGTAGGTATGCTTATATATATGTATGCATCTGCAAATTTATGTAGAGCCAGCCTAAATGATCTTGTAGTTCAACAGGATCGAATCTTCTGTATGTTAAGCATCAGTTCATAGACTGTCTGCTTTTAAAGTTGAAACTCTGAAGTTGTGCCCTGCTTTTAGGAACCTCTCTGAAGTTCTGTACTGCACGACTTCTGAGTTAGGAAGAATCTCAAGCTTGTCTGTCGCTCGAGAGAGAGGCTCTAAGGTTCATTTGCAAATGATTAGTTAATCATGAAATCATATATAATCATGTTTACGTAATCGCGTTAATCATCTCTTCGTTTATCGTGTTCATATTTCGGAAAGACACGAAATGAATTGCACGGAACTTTCCGATCGAGCGAGCATAATTTGAATCTTGCGGCAGTTCTTAGATACGGTCATTTTACGGACCTCTGATCTAATCAAAGCGCGACCATTACTCTCGAACTAACCTCTTATCTAATCAAATATCCATATTTTCTCTTTGGTATCAGCGCAGCATGAATCAGGATAGGAGGCTCACTCAGGTAGATATACAATGATACATGTACACATACAGGAGCATTTACGTATGGTAATGTGATGTGATGTAGGTAGTCTAATGTACGATAGTGTAACATAGACATTGTAAAGTAGTGTAATATAGGTAACGTATGTTGTTAGCAATTATCGCGCGCTGCTGTTTGTCATTTTCTAAAATTGCCTGTAGATACTGTAATCTTGCGTTCTCTAGCTTTTTCATGTTTTCATTTTTGCGGACTTTCTGGTAATTTTCTGGCAGTTTCTGTATTAAACTGTGCATCCTTCGTGAAGTTGTAGATAATGAACTGGTAACTTTTCGTGCTGGCAGATCATTCGAGTTGGAATTGTTTTTTGTTGTTGTTGTGAAGTTCGCTTTTATGATGAAGACTGGTTTTATTAGCATTGTTTTTCAATTGATAGGTTTGGTACATTGTTGTGCTTGAAAATCAGGGCAGAGCTCTTCTTGGTTCGATTCTGTGAGTTTATTGTCTGCTGGTATTTCCATGGGCAGTACGAGGGACCCTTATGGACTCTGTGTGGGACCCATGTGGGACCATGGGTACTATATGGATACAAAGTGAACATGCTGATAGGGATATTGTTATTGTTGGCAAAATCTTTTCATTATTTAAATATGTGGGGATTCCAGTGCAAGGTTTTTGAGCCTTTTACAAATTGTATTAGTACTTGTAGAATAATGTTAGGATGTGTTATAATTTTTATATATTATTATTAATATAAATATTTTCTTGTCGCATCTAGTTTAATTTTTCAGAAATCTAGAGGATCGTGTTTCTCTTTAGCTAAATAAGTAGGAATAATTTTAATAGTAATAATAGTAAAAATAATAATAGTAGTACCAATAATAATGACAGTAGTAGTGTTAATAAGAATAGTATTAATACTACTACTAATAGTTCAATTACATTGCATTATTAATTTAATAGTAATAATATTAATAATAGTAATACATATAGTAATAATTATAATAGGAATAATGATCATAGCAACAGCATTAGTAATGATAGTACTGATAGTAATAATGCTGAAGTGGAACACCGTTTTTCCACGAGCGCTGTGTCATATCAGAAAGTTTGTCCAGAATAGCAGTAATAGTTGTGGCCGTTCCAGATGAGTTTTTCGTATTTTCTCTGGAGTTTTTTTAAATGTGCAAAGGGAACGCATTTTCTACCTCGGGTGAAAATTGTAATCTCATTATTGCAGTGCATTGTTGGCTAATTACCATTTAAAGACGAAGGTCATGCCATTGGATGTGTTATGTCGTGACAGTGACTGAGTTGTCGTAAGCAGTTTCCTTGTGCTTAGCCAAATCAAGCACCATGCTCAGGAGGCCTGTAAGGACGTCGTCCACACAGGACGTCCTCAAAGAATGACCTAGTTTGGCCCCTCCCTCTTGTCCACATTTGGCATCTGTACTCCAACTGAACACTTGGGCCAGATGTACAGGGCTGATTGTGCTACAGGGTGGGGTACTCTGATACCCAGCAAAGGGACTCTAATTAGATCCAATGCAGTTCAAACTGTAGGCTGTTAGTTACTTCCTGTTTAACGACCTGTGTCATAACAAAGATGATTAGCGTTGCCCTCCTTCTTTCACCAGACTTTGGACTGGCACTACCAGAGTATGGACAGTGGCGGAGTTACTGAAGGCTGTCTGACTGAAGTTAGTGTTTAAGGCACAGGAGACTATTGTTTACCATGTTCAGAAACTTCAGATGCGGACGTCCGAAGTTGGGTGACCCCTTCCTCCTGAGGACGTCCGTTGTTTGTGGACAAACCTTTGAGGACGTCCTCTGTGGTCCGTGGACGAACCCTAACACTTCCTATGTTGCAACCTGTGAGTAAACTCATGTTGTGTTTATGCTTAACACGTCGCTGCAACATGTTAGTCGCTGTGTTGCACAAAACTTGATTCGTCTACAAGTGATGTTGTCTTCGATGTTGCATCGGTTGCCTTGATAAAAGCGCAGCGTGTTGCACTTGTGCGTTGTAGAGGCAGGCTGATGTGCGGCGTTGCATTCGTTGCACCGTTGCTGTTGTCATTTGAAACGATGAAACCGTCCTGATTTCTGTTCGTTCGTGTTGCTCGTTTGTGATGTTTGTGAACATTTGATTATGGTTTTCGTTTATGATGTTTGTGAAAATTGTGATGTTTGTGTAACGTTCTTCGGTTTATCTACGGTGTTTATGTGTTTGTTATTATTTGTTTGTAATGTTTGTTGGTTTGTTTATGATGTTTTTAAACATTTTCAATACTTATGTTTGCATTTTTATGATATTTGGGGTGTGCCGATAGTCTAGTGGTTAGAATGCTGGACTGGACTGTCAACCAAGTGGTCGGGGTTCAACACCTGCCAGGGCAAAAATTTGTGTCCATTTCTGCACCCCCTAGCCAACTCAGCTATGATGAGTACACTGACCGTACACTGTTCTTGGGAAGACGAGACGGCGAGGGAGAGGACTGGCCATGTGCTCTCGTATGCCAAGGCTAAGAAAATGAAGTCGCTAACACTTCATGCCCACGGCTGCCTCTCAGGCTAGATTGCGGGACCGCTCTTCTTCTTTGTTAATGTTTGTTATTAAATGTTTGTTCGTGATGTTTTCAATGTTGTTCATAATAGTTATGACTAGGTTGTTTATATGCTCGAAGGCATGTTGTTTATTTTGATCGAAAGTTACAAGCATCATATGATTGTGTGTTTGCTTGACACCAGGGCGCTCACTGTCTGTACGGATTTCTGGAGACTGACCCTCTATCTCTGTCTGTCTCTCTCGGTCGCTGCTGTGTAGGCCCTATAGTTTATCGTGTAAATAATTCATCGGGCGCACGTTTACAGTTGTGTAAAGTAACCATTTGCCGTTGCGTGTTTACTTAAAGGCGTGTGTAACGTATTCTTAAGTGCTGCCACCTGACGGCTGGCGAATAAAACGAACCTCTGATTTGCAATTGCTTTTGTTCTGCTTCATTTGAAATTCATTCATTCAGAGCATTTATATAGCACCTCTTCAAGAACCTACTCAGAAGTACTCCAGGTCCAGCCACAACTAAAGAAATGTAAGTAAGTAATTAAGTAAGTATCCTTTTATTCAATACAAGACAAATGCTCACATTTTACAAAATAGCAAATTATAGACGGCTGTTATAGGCTACTGTCGTTGGATCCAGGGGCGCCGTTAGGCGTACGCACTTACGAAAATGCGTACAGCACTGAAAGGCTAAAAGTGAAAAATTGCAAATGAAAAAAGGGAAATCTCTATTGTTGGTATTGGCGCCCAAATACCTAGCCACGCCGCTCAATATAATGTCAAGAATGATTTTACCCACCATATAGGTCTGTACTTGGCTGAGTAACTGTAATATGTAGGCTAACTGTTCTTATGCATATTTTTGGCAATGATTTAAAAAAAATTAATCCCGGATGTTGAAGAATTAAAAAAACTAAAAAATTAATATTCGTTGGCCAGTTTTAATATTCGTCAATATTAGTCAATTTCTAAAAATCTTAATATTCGTAATATTCGCATACTCGTTCTATGCCTCACTCCCTTCCAGGTGCACTAAATCACTTACTCAACATCATCACTCAGATTTCAGCCTGGATCACCGCTAACCTGCTAGATCTTAACCGTTCAAAAACAGAATTCCTCATTATTGGCTTCCGCGAGCAATTAAACAAACTAGCCTATCCTCCGACCTTTGTCCAACAGATCTCACTTCTCCCCGTACCTTAGGCTACTGTTCTCTAGTAGGCCTATGAGAATTGTAGAAAAAAGACTGGGGGGTCAGTCATTGATCCACTTGGAGTTGGGGTGTGCAATGAAGACTTAATAATGGGGTATTAAGAAAGACTAAGGGTTTTGTGGGCGCTGAGAAATTTTCGAAGACTGCATTTAGTGAATTAGTTATAGTAGGCCAGTGGTCACCAACCTTTTTTCGGTGAGGAGCCGCATTGCCAAGTTTAGCAACTTTTGGGAGCCGCCATGGTTTTAGGAACACAACAAAAAGTTTCTTCGCGTATGTAAGTTAATTGATCCACAAAATGAAGCGATTTTTACTATAGCCAGCATGCAACAAACAGGTTTAGTCTGTGTTTCGACTAACTTCCAGAAGTCACAGAATGTTTTAGATATCAGATATCGCTCCTTGAATTCGATATTTTTTGTATATATAATATATTTTCGTTTATTCAACAATCCGGTTGACAAACCGCAACCGGTTACAGTGTACAATTATGCAATTCACAAGACACAAATCTTAACTACTAACAGAACAGACAGCCTGCAAACACAAAGCATATCCGCCCAACGGGGGCTCGAACTCGGTACCTCTCGGTCTCTTTGCCAGATGTTATCCAATGCGCCACGGCCCCCTTGTAATTCGATAATTTCCAGTTCAAAGTTGATGTCTGTCAAACTGCAGTGAACAGCTGTGTTTGAAATCATAAGCTGTGCCTGCTCTTGGCTTTCGAGTGGCGCTTTAGACGTTTTGGCGATTGACATTGCGATAAGGATCTAATTGATTCAGCATAAACTAAAGCAGCGTTTCTGATTTCGAGAAATCTGCCTTTCTTGAAAGTCGTTATGAATGTTACCAAGCAAATTAGACAAACGAAGAGCTGCCTGTTCAGAAGCTTTTTTGCTTCGTTTGCAGTCGTAGACGTTGACAGAACAGAGGCCATTATCTTCAAGTTTCGAAAATATTTAATATCATTTCAAGATAACGATGATTAGAACAAGTCCAATTTCTTCCTAAACATGATTACTGAGCTGTACAGTTCAGTTACAAAAATTGATACTCTACAACTTCGCATTCGGTTGGTTAAGATGCCCTGTTATGTCATTTAAAAGCGCAATTTTATTTCATCACATAGAAACTGTTATCTTCTGGAAAGCACTGGAGAGCCGCCACAGAACTTTTCGAGAGCCGCATGCGGCTCGCGAGCCGCGGGTTGGTGACCACTGTAGTAGGCTAAGAAAACTATACTAACTTACTAAGCATAGGCTAGTAGTGCAAACAACGTCAGTAACGTCATTATTTACAACAGGTCGTTTCCGATAATTTTTCAAAAAGGCCTATGAAAATCTATCGACTTAGATTATTTTCTAAGTCGACTTACAAAATAATTAGAAAATAGTCTATCGACTTAGAAAATAATTAGAAAATAGTCTATCGACTTAGAAAATAGGCCTAATTAGAAAATAGTCTATCGACTTAGAAAAAACATAGAAAATAGTCTATCGACTTAGAAAATAATTAGAAAATATGACTTAGAAAATAATTAGAAATATGACTTAGAAAATAATTAGAAAATATGACTTAGAAAATAATTAAAAATATGACTTAGAAAATAATTAGAAAATATGACTTAGAAAATAATTAGAAAATATGACTTAGAAAATAATTAGAAAATATGACTTAGAAAATAATTAGAAAATATGACTTAGAAAATAATTAGAAAATATGACTTAGAAAATAATTAGAAAATATGACTTAGAAAATAATTAGAAAATATGACTTAGAAAATAATTAGAAAATAGGAAGGCGGGGCAAGACGGACCCTCTAATGATTTTTTTCATTTATTTGTATTGCAAAAGTGTTAACTTAAACGGCGTGATTACTAACTTACGCAGCAAATGAAATACTGTAATAAGGAAAACACAATTTACATAATACAATATCAATTTCAAGTTTTTTCAGGATTTTAAGAAATTAACTATCGGGTCCATCTTGCCCCCTGATTGGGGCAAGTTGGACCCCATGTAGTCCATCTTACCCCAGTAGTCTATATTCAATAATACATATACTATGAAGTGATTATGTTGAACTTCTATTATTTATAAAGTTACAACTGTAACTACAAGTATTCTCAAGTCAAATGGTAATCTGCGGTGACTCCAGAACCCCTTGGGTAATGGTCAAATTTGGTGTGCCTCAGGGCTCTGTCCTCGGTCCACTTCTTTACCTTTTGTACACTGCTGACATTCCTGCCCTCTTCTCAAAACACCTGTCAACCGGCCATCTTTACGCGGACGATGTGCAAGCTTTTGTCCATGGACCTCCATCTGCTCAACTTGCTCTTACCGGTCGCATTAATGCTCTCTCCCAAGACCTTCACTTGTGGATGTCCTCCAATCGGCTTTCACTTAATTCATCAAAGACTCAACTGATCTGGTTTGGTACTCGACAGCAGCTTGCTAAGCTTGACTTCGCTTTACTTGCACAAACCTTTCCTTCTTTCACCTTCTCGTCCAGTGTCCGTGACCTAGGCGTTGTCCTTGACAGCACACTCACCTTCTCAGAACACATCAAGAATCTCACCCGTTCCTGCTACTTCCACCTGAGACGCCTCAGAGCGATTCGACGCTCTGTCTCCTCCTCGGTCTTTACGACTATAGTCCATGCCTTCATCTGCTCCCGCATTGATTACTGCAACTCTCTGTTTGTTGGCCTTCCCAAAGTGCGCCTCTCCCCTCTTCAATCTGTGCTGAATGCGGCTGCCAGGCTGATAGCTCGACTGCCTCGCTTCTCGCACATCTCCTCCTATATGTTGGAACAACTTCACTGGCTCCCTCTCACTGCTCGTATCCAGCTGAAGGTCCTTGTTCTTGTCTGCCGGTCTTATTCTGGCCTAACTCCCAAATACCTCTGTTGCCTCGTTCGCCGGCCTATCTCCGCCACCTCTCACCGTCCGCTTCGCTCACTTGATCGCCATGACCTTCTTGTCCCACGAGCGAGGACTACTATGGCTAAATCTCGAGCTTTTGCCTTCATTGGCCCTTCACTATGGAACCAACTCCCTTCATCAACCCGTTCTTTGATGCTATCTGGGGGGCCAGGTGCTTCTTTTCGTTGTCTTAAGACCACTCTTTTCGCTCGGAGTCTTTCGCACTGGGAGCGCCTCTGATTGGTGTTCACTGTGAGAGGCGCTTTATAAATTTATAAATACAATACAAATACAATACAATACAATGTAACAAACATGAAATCTCAAAATAATATTGTCATCGTCCTCTTATCTTATCGTCTATCAGCCACATGTAAGACACATATAGTTGTTTGGCCGAGCATTGTTACGCAGTCCTTGGCATTCATTGTTAAACATGGACAATGATTCGCTGTATGGGTCAATTTTCTTCATAATTGATAACTAATCTAACATAAATAAATGCAAAAAACTGCCTATTTCTTAACATTTAATTAATCAATATTCGAAATAACTAACTCCAATCATAAAACCATGCTTGAGGTAAGACGGACCCCATGGGATCCGTCTTACCCCGAGACAGGAGTCCATCTTGCCCCATTCACGGCTATATAGCTCACATACAAAATAAACAAATAAAGCGCCTATTATCGCTCACTCATCCATCGGCAAACAGTTTAGCAGTTACTACACTATTAATTATTACAATAAAATTAATTATAAACCATGAAACAAATAATTGACAGCAAATAATTTACAATACCTGAATAAGATAGAAAACCACAAAAATTAAGTTTTTCCGCTTAAAATGTCACTGCTTCTCAAAAACAAAGAAACAACAACGCAATATCATAGATACTCGATGCCGTCATGAATATTTAAAACCATAGCTAGATGTCACCACTGTAATTCGTATATTAGAGGGGGATCCATCTTACCTCAGGGGTCCGTCTTGCCCCGAAACTATGACTTAGAAAATAATTAGAAAATATGACTTAGAAAATAATTAGAAAATATGACTTAGAAAATAATTAGAAAACATGAATTAGAAAATATGACTTAGAAAATAATTAGAAAATATGACTTAGAAAATAATTAGAAAATATTCCCACTTGGGTCCCGTCTAATGAACGTGGAAATCTTGGAAGGGATCCCGTCAGCTACTAGCAGCTATTAGGAGCGCTACTGACGCTCGCTTCATAGCCTACCCCCAAGCCGCCGCCATAGCCGCCGAATTTTTGTTCAAGCCGAATAGCCGCCGGAAATTTTACGGCTTAGCCGAAAAACCGCCGAGAATGTTTTTACGGCTAGCCGCCGGAAACATATTCAGCTAATTCAGCTAGAACACGCGCAAAGTTGTGATTGTAAAGTTTTCCCGCTGGTTTCAAAGAGTTATGACTTTGTAGATTACCGTACAAGTTCGGACTTATTGAAACTGTACTGTTTCGAATAACTTTTTGTGTGCCACTAGGCCTATTAATTGTTCATTTTTGTGGCATTGTAGCAGATGTCCTAATGTCTAATTAAATGATTTTTGGAACTCTATAGTCGATACACGTTTTGAACGAACTATTTTTCAAGCCGAAATTTTTTACGGCTAGCCGAAAAAAATAGCTTACGTCATTTTACGGCTAGCCGAAAAGCCGCCGTAAATTTTCTCAAGCCAGCCGTTAGCCCAAAAAATTGCGGCTTGGGGGTATGCGCTCGCTTCACGGTGGAAAATAATATTGTTCGAAGAATACGTTAGTAAGTAAATAAGTATATTCTTTATTAAACCAATTCCGTTCTATCTGGTCTTCCCACATCAACGCTACAACCTCTAACATCTGTTCTGCACGCCGCAGCTCGCCTAATAAAAGACCTTGGTCCCAGAGACCACATCACACAATCTCTTCAACAACTACACTGGCTTCCCATTCGCGCCCGTATCGCTTTCAAAATCTCCCTCCTCATGTACCATATCCATTCTGGAACCTCACCCTCATATATGAAATCCATGGTCGTGCCATGCTCTGCTTCAAATCCTAGAGGACTCAGATCGGCCACACGAGGAGACTTTACCGTTCTTCGCACCAAGAGGAAGTTTGGAGATCGTGCTTTTGCTGTCTCTGGACCCAGAGAATGGAACAGTCTCCCAGCTACAATCCGTCAATGTTCATCTGTTACGCAATTTAAATCAAAACTAAAAACTCATCTATTCTCATTACACTATGACTAAGAACACAGCGCAAACGCGCTTTCGTGCAAGACTTGTCTTGTTAAAGCGCGCTATAAATGTCTAATTGTATTGTATTGTATTGTAATTGCATATCCGCACTTTGATGTAGGCTACATACATTTATACTAGGGCTGGGCATTTAACGCGTTATTAACGCGATTAATGCGTTAATTAATTAACGCGATTAAATTTTGAACGCAATTGTCACTGCGCCCAATTATTTCAAGGAATGCGCTAAAACAATCTATAGGCCTATTATAAGTCTTAGTCTGTTTACGTTTTCCTTCCGTTTGTTTGTATGTTTGTTTGTTTGTCATCTAAAGGCTCCGAAACGGAACGCTTTAACGATTTACAAAATTTTACAAAACATTATTACGCCACGTCATGGTCAACGCGACTATTTTCAGCTCACAATTTTATTTAAACGCCGATATATGGACATTTTAAATTTACAACTTTTCGACGAGGCTATCTTATAATAGTATGGCCATTTGTTCACGTCACGCGGCTAAATATGCAATCTTACGTCACGCTGAGCATCTAGGTCAACGCTCTGATTCGCAACCAATCACGATGACCGTTGATTTCAAATCAGAAATGGTTACGCCCACGGCAGAATTTCAATGCAACACTTTACGGATACGAAATTTTTAACGAACGTTTTCATTTGAATTTCTATAGATCTCAACCCAACTTTATTTCAGCTCAAAATTTACTTTAAATTCCGATATTTGCACATTTTAAGTTTCGATGTGGTCATAGTCTGTTTCAATGCCATTGAAATCTAGCTATGCAGGAGTATATATTGCGTAGAGTTACAGTTAAACAATTTCAAGCCAGCGCGTAAATTCGCCAGAGGGACACACGAACAATTTGCACATCGTTAAATTCAAATTCACGGGCGCTGACGAAGATGTCGTTAAATTCAAATACACGGGCGCTGAGGAAAACCCGGACGAACGCTGGGTAAATGCATGGACGGTCATGGACGGCGTCCAGGCACTTATTTTCAAGGCTGGACGCCGTCCTGCCACTTGTTTGGCCAGCACAGCCTGGACGCCGTCCATGCAGCGTCCATGCAACAGACTAATTCCTCTACGACGTGTATAACAGAATAGCCTTTGTCAAACAAAACCAAAGAAATGAAACACCTATAATGTATTCAGCCTATGTCTCTCTGGCTCTGTCTCTCTCTGGTCTATCTGTCCTATCCCTTAAACCTCTTTCTCTGTCTGAGTCTATCTCTCTCTGGTCTCTCATGTATCTCTTAAACCTTACTTTCTGTCTTTTTTCTCTGTGGTGTCTCTCCTGTCTGAAACCCCCACACTCATTAATTATAATTTTAAGCTATATTTGGGTATGGTAAACGCCCGTATAATGTTCCAGTATAAAAGATTCCCTTCCAGTGATGCGCTCGCAACTTTGCGGTATAGGTATGGGTGGGCTGAAGGTTGCCCGATTGCAGTCGTTGCTCGGGGAAGAAAATACCAAGTTACGCCACTGCATATAATGACAATGTAGACATACAATTATATCCACCTTAGGTCTGTACTTTGTTGAGGTTGGCTCACACAACTTTAAAATACTTCCAGGCCACTGGTACTACCCTAGACTGCATAGCACGTATAAAATCTAACTGAAGTTGTAATTCAAGTTGCGAAACGACGAAACGTGTAGTGTTGTTTAGTTAGTCTGCTAGTGAATGATGTCTGGTGGATCATCGACGAAAAAATTGAAAAGATCAGTTGCCCCACCTGGGGCAGACTTGTTTTCGTTCTGGAAGAGATCGTGTACTGAAAAAGGTAAATAGATTGATGTAAAATTTAAGATGTTATGAATATTTATAAAGATGTTATTTTTTGCCAATTAAAAAATCACGTAGGATGCTCTAACGCCGTCCATTCGGTAGAATATAAACGAAATGTATGTAGGCTAGTAGTAAAATTGGTAAGTTATTAGGTGGCCATGACTGGCCGCTAATAAGTTTCTAACTCAAGTGCAGTAAATACGGACACCTGAGAACAAGTTTTGGAGGGGTGGTTAGTTATATAATTAAAATTAATATTGTTTCATCTGGGGCAACAAATCTGCAAAATTAACCCGAGATTGGCATACGACCCCTGAACTGCCCTTAAAATCTAAGGATTACCCTCTGTTAAAAGAAGTTGCCCATGCCTGACATAGACCTATATTCACCTGATGTTCACATTGTTCAGTGAAATATATTTCATATAAAATGCGACCGGTGTCAAGATAAATATGCCAGGATTTTAAGAGCTTCACTAATCTACCTTATGGCCAGAATGAAAAACCGGCTATCGATTATCGAGTTGGCTGTTTTGTTTATCAAAATGCATGAAACGTTGTTAGGGCTACTACCCCCGCACGGCTACTTTAAATAATTATGCCTCCTCTGTTTGGTGGAGATTTGCCACTGTAGGGGAACATAAACGCCTTAACGGTATTCTGAGAAAATTAACCCGTTCAGGCTTCCTCCCTGCCGATTTTCCAAGTTTTGACAAACACTGTTCAAGAGCTTATTCTACTCTTTCCGTTCAATTCTCTTAAACCCTTGTCACGTCCAGTTTATTCATGTAATAAAGTCACATTTTTCACAGATCTAGATGTTAGGTACTTTTATATCGAAATCATTGGTGAAAAATTTGAGGTAAATTAAAGCCCAAAATGTACTCCATTTGGCATCATATGCTCAAAATTGCGTCGGCTCCGCCCCAGACCCCGATGGGGGAGCTTACGACGCTCCCCCATACCCCCTAGTCGTTAGGGGCTTCTTGCCTTCCGCAAATCTAAATCTAGTCTAAATCTACTCTTGTCTAGTCTAAATCTAGTGTAAATCTAGTGTAAATCTAAATCTCTAAATCTAGTCTAAATCTAGTCTAAATCTAGTCTAAATCTAGTCTAAATCTAGTCTAAATCTAGTCTAAATCTAGTCTAAATCTAGTCTAAATCTAGTCTAAATCTAGTCTAAATCAAGTCTAAATCTAGTCTAAATCTAGTCTAAATCCAGTGTAAATCTAGTCTAAATCAAGTCTAAATCCAGTCTAAATCTAGTCTAAAAGTCTAAATCCAGTCTAAATCCAGTCTAAATCTAGTCTAAATCTAGTCTAAATCTAGTCTAAATCCATCTAGTCTAAATCTAGTCTAAATCTAGTCTAAATCTAGTCTAAATCTAAATCTAGTCTAAATCTAGTCTAAATCTAAATCTAGTCTAAATCTAGTCTAAATCTAGTCTAAATCTAGTCTAAATCTAGTCTAAATCTAGTCTAAATCTAGTCTAAATCTAGTCTAGTCTAAAGTCTAAATCTAGTCTAAATCTAGTCTAAATCTAGTCTAAATCTAGTCTAAATCTAGTCTAAATCTAAATCTAAATCTAGTCTAAATCTAGTCTAAATCCAGTCTAAAGTCTAGTCTAGTCTAAATCTAGTCTAAATCTAGTCTAAATCTAGTCTAAATCTAGTCTAAATCTAGTCTAAATCTAGTCTAAATCTAGTCTAAATCCAGTCTAAATCTAGTCTAAATCTAGTCTAAATCTAGTCTAAATCTAGTCTAAATCTAGTCTAAATCTAGTCTAAATCCAGTCTAAATCTAGTCTAAATCTAGTCTAAATCTAGTCTAAATCTAGTCTAAATCTAGTCTAAATCTAGTCTAAATCTAGTCTAAATCTAGTCTAAATCTAGTCTAAATCCAGTCTAAATCTAGTCTAAATCTAGTCTAAAAGTCTAAATCTAAATCTAGTCTAAATCTAGTCTAAATCTAGTCTAAATCTAGTCTAAATCTCTAAATCCAGTCTAAATCTAGTCTAAATCTAGTCTAAATCTAGTCTAAATCTAGTCTAAATCTAGTCTAAATCTAGTCTAAATCTAGTCTAAATCTAGTCTAAATCTAGTCTAAATCTAGTCTAAATCTAGTCTAAATCTAGTCTAAATCTAGTCTAAATCTAGTCTAAATCTAGTCTAAATCTAGTCTAAATCTAAATCTAGTCTAAATCTAGTCTAAATCTAGTCTAAATCCAGTCTAAATCTAGTCTAAATCTAGTCTAAATCTAGTCTAAATCTAGTCTAAATCTAGTCTAAATCTAGTCTAAATCTAGTCTAAATCTCTAAGTCTAAATCTAGTCTAAATCTAGTCTAAATCTAGTCTAAATCTAGTCTAAATCTAGTCTAAATCTAGTCTAAATCTAGTCTAAATCTAGTCTAAATCTAGTCTAAATCTCTAAAGTCTAAATCTAGTCTAAATCTAGTCTAAATCTCCAGTCTAAATCCAGTCTAAATCTAGTCTAAATCTAGTCTAAATCTAGTCTAAATCTAGTCTAAATCTAAATCTAAATCTAGTCTAAATCTAGTCTAAATCTAGTCTAAATCTAGTCTAAATCTAGTCTAAAAGTCTAAATCTAGTCTAAATCTAGTCTAAATCTAGTCTAAATCCAGTCTAAATCTAGTCTAAATCTAGTCTAAATCTAGTCTAAATCTAGTCTAAATCTAGTCTAAATCTAGTCTAAATCTAGTCTAAATCCAGTCTAAATCTAGTCTAAATCTAGTCTAAATCTAGTCTAAATCTAGTCTAAATCCAGTCTAAATCTAGTCTAAATCTAGTCTAAATCCAGTCTAAATCTAGTCTAAATCTAGTCTAAATCTAGTCTAAATCTAGTCTAAATCCAGTCTAAATCTAGTCTAAATCTAAATCTAGTCTAAATCTAGTCTAAATCTAGTCTAAATCTAGTCTAAATCTAGTCTAAATCTAAATCTAGTCTAAATCTAGTCTAAATCCAGTCTAAATCTAGTCTAAATCTAGTCTAAATCTAGTCTAAATCTAGTCTAAATCTAGTCTAAATCTAGTCTAAATCCAGTCTAAATCTAGTCTAAATCTAGTCTAAATCTAGTCTAAATCTAGTCTAAATCCAGTCTAAATCTAGTCTAAATCTAGTCTAAATCTAGTCTAAATCTAGTCTAAATCCAGTCTAAATCTAGTCTAAATCTAGTCTAAATCTAGTCTAAATCTAGTCTAAATCTAGTCTAAATCTAGTCTAAATCTAGTCTAGTCTAAATCTAGTCTAAATCTAGTCTAAATCTAGTCTAAATCTAAATCTAGTCTAGTCTAAATCTAGTCTAAATCCAGTCTAAATCTAGTCTAAATCTAGTCTAAATCCAGTCTAAATCTAGTCTAAATCTAGTCTAAATCTAGTCTAAATCTAGTCTAAATCTAGTCTAAATCTAGTCTAAATCAGTCTAAATCTAGTCTAAATCTAGTCTAAATCTAGTCTAAATCTAGTCTAAATCTAGTCTAAATCTAGTCTAAATCCAGTCTAAATCTAGTCTAAATCTAGTCTAAATCTAGTCTAAATCTAGTCTAAATCTAGTCTAAATCTAGTCTAAATCTAAAGTCTAAATCTAGTCTAAATCTAGTCTAAATCTAGTCTAAATCTAGTCTAAATCTAGTCTAAATCTAGTCTAAATCTAGTCTAAATCTAGTCTAAATCTAGTCTAAATCTAGTCTAAATCTAGTCTAAATCCAGTCTAAATCTAGTCTAAATCTAGTCTAAATCTAGTCTAAATCTAGTCTAAATCTAGTCTAAATCTAGTCTAAATCTAGTCTAAATCTAGTCTAAATCTAGTCTAAATCCAGTCTAAATCTAGTCTAAATCTAGTCTAAATCTAGTCTAAATCTAGTCTAAATCTAGTCTAAATCTAGTCTAAATCTAGTCTAAATCTAGTCTAAATCTAGTCTAAATCCAGTCTAAATCTAGTCTAAATCTAAGTCTAAATCTAGTCTAAATCTAGTCTAAATCTAGTCTAAATCTAGTCTAAATCTAGTCTAAATCTAGTCTAAATCTAGTCTAAATCTAGTCTAAATCTAGTCTAAATCTAGTCTAAATCTAGTCTAAATCTAGTCTAAATCTAGTCTAAAAGTCTAAATCCAGTCTAAATCTAGTCTAAATCTAGTCTAAATCTAGTCTAAATCTAGTCTAAATCTAGTCTAAATCTAGTCTAAATCTAGTCTAAATCTAGTCTAAATCTAGTCTAAATCTAGTCTAAATCCAGTCTAAATCTAGTCTAAATCTAGTCTAAATCTAGTCTAAATCTAGTCTAAATCTAGTCTAAATCTAGTCTAAATCTAGTCTAAATCCAGTCTAAATCTAGTCTAAATCTAGTCTAAATCTAGTCTAAATCCAGTCTAAATCTAGTCTAAATCTAGTCTAAATCCAGTCTAAATCTAGTCTAAATCCAGTCTAAATCTAGTCTAAATCTAGTCTAAATCTAGTCTAAATCTAGTCTAAATCTAGTCTAAATCTAAATCTAGTCTAAATCTAGTCTAAATCCAGTCTAAATCTAGTCTAAATCTAGTCTAAATCTAGTCTAAAGTCTAAATCTAGTCTAAATCTAGTCTAAATCTAGTCTAAATCCAGTCTAAAAGTCTAAATCTAGTCTAAATCTAGTCTAAATCTAGTCTAAATCCAGTCTAAATCCAGTCTAAATCTAGTCTAAATCTAGTCTAAATCTAGTCTAAATCTAGTCTAAATCCAGTCTAAATCTAGTCTAAATCTAGTCTAAATCTAGTCTAAATCTAGTCTAAATCTAGTCTAAATCCAGTCTAAATCTAGTCTAAATCTAGTCTAAATCTAGTCTAAATCTAGTCTAAATCTAGTCTAAATCTAGTCTAAATCAGTCTAAATCTAGTCTAAATCTAGTCTAAATCTAGTCTAAATCTAGTCTAAATCTAGTCTAAATCTAGTCTAAATCTAGTCTAAATCTAGTCTAAATCTAGTCTAAATCCAGTCTAAATCTAGTCTAAATCTAGTCTAAATCTAGTCTAAATCTAGTCTAAATCTAGTCTAAATCTAGTCTAAATCTAGTCTAAATCTAGTCTAAATCTAGTCTAAATCTAGTCTAAATCTAGTCTAAATCTAAATCTAGTCTAAATCTAGTCTAAATCTAGTCTAAATCTAGTCTAAATCCAGTCTAAATCTAGTCTAAATCTAGTCTAAATCTAGTCTAAAATCTAAATAGTCTAAATCTAGTCTAAATCTAGTCTAAATCTAGTCTAAATCTAGTCTAAATCTAGTCTAAATCTAGTCTAAATCTAGTCTAAATCTAGTCTAAATCTAGTCTAAATCTAGTCTAAAGTCTAATCTAGTCTAAATCTAGTCTAATCTAGTCTAAATCTAGTCTAAATCTAGTCTAAATCTAGTCTAAATCTAGTCTAAATCCATTCTAAATCTAGTCTAAATCCAGTCTAAATCCAGTCTAAATCTAGTCTAAATCTAGTCTAAATCTAGTCTAAATCTAGTCTAAATCTAGTCTAAATCTAGTCTAAATCCAGTCTAAATCTAGTCTAAATCTCGTCTAAATCTAGTCTAAATCTAGTCTAAATCTCGTTTAAATCCAGTCTAAATCTAATCTAAATCAAGTCTAAATCTAGTCTAAATCCATCAAAAATTTGAGGTAAATTAAAGCCCTAAATGTACTCCATTTGGCATCATATGCTCAAAATTGCGTCGGGGATGGGGGAGCTTACGACGCTCCCCCATACCCCCTAGTCGTTAGGGGCTTCTTGCCTTCGGCAATCGCAATTCGCGCCTTCGGCACTCGCAATTCCACCCCCACTCAGACATTCTAGTACGTCCCCCAATTTTTGGACCGTGGTTGCGCCCCTGGTAAGGGGCGTCCAGGCACTAGTGTAGCAAATAGCCTACTGTTATAGCTACTGTGATGCTAAAATGAAGATCGAAATTAAGATCTTTTTATTGTTTGTAGCCTATACTAAAAATGCACCACTTATAGGGGTGTCCATTAATTATGTCAACAAAATAGAGGGGAGGGGGTTTGGAAAAGTTTGACAGTAACTGTTGACAAGGGGGTAGGGGGGGGGTTGGGTACAATTTGACGTCAACAAATTTTATCAAATGAATCAACACAGAACCTTCAAAATGGTAGCGAAAACATTAAGTAGCCTAATGCTAAAATGTATAAAGTGCTTAATGTTTAATACTACTAAAAAGCTAGTAATAAGCAAAACTCATATATTTTGAAATTCGAGATTGCATTTTTAGTGTAAAATTTAAAAAGAATTCTACATGTATTGATCAGCCATTGTGTTTCTTTTTGTAGAGGGGGGGGGGTTCTGGGATTGTTGACATAATTTTTAGGGGGGTCCGTCAATGTTTGACAGTTGTTGACAAGGGGGGAAGGGGGTCAAAACTGCCTCAAATTTGTTGACATAATTAATGGACGACCCCTATAGCCTAAGATTTGGTTTTGCAAACATTTTCTGGTAACAGGCTCACCGAACCCATTCCCAGTTCCTACCCTCATTTTGCTCTGGCACCTTCGGCACGCTGGTCCGCCACTTGCTGGAAAATATTACCACTGGTCCACGATTAAAAAACATTTGACATCTGCGTTTACATTTTATCCGAATGAATAGTTGAAAGCTCTGTAGCCCGAATTTCCCAGAGTTCTGCGCTGCAGGCCTACTTGATTCGATTCGATACAGTGATTAACCTTATATCTATAATGCGGCTTTAGTGTGGCGCTTACAATTTCTGATATTTATATTTGACACTTTACATTAAAATCCCAATGAATAGTTGAATCGAGGGGCCCAATAGCGCATTGGATAACATCTGGCACAGAGAGCGAGAGGTACCGAATTCGAGCCCCCGTTGGGCGGATATGCTTTGTAGGCTGCTATTAGCGCCGTTGTGTTGCAGGCGGTCTGTTCTGTTAGTAGTTAAGATTTCAATTGCATAACATGTAAATGTACAGCGCAGTGCGTTTGTCAGACGCTTAATAAAGAAAAGATTATTATTATTATTTGTTGTAGCCCGTATTTCCCAGAGCTCTGCGCTGCAGTTTCCCGAAAATGTCCGGCTCGATACGTAATCCATGGGATAATTTTAGTCATCGGTAATAATACAGGCAAGAGAGAAATCGTGATACGAGAGGTTTTCGTAATATTTTACTCGCATATTTCAAAATATTTCCGATGGTTAGGGCATTTGACATGACTGGAAATCAGAGTCCGACGTCGATATCACGGACCGTCGAGAAGGTCCTGGACGATTCGCAGTACACGGGAGAGATTAACCTAAGCGGACGTAAGCTGAAGGACTACCCCCTCAGCGCATCCAAGTATGATCTAATAGACACCACGCTCGTAGGTAAGTCGGTCCCTTTTGCTAAGATATTCCCATGTATTCCAGTATTAGGGTAAGGTTAGGGTCAGGGTTAGGGTTTGTGTCGTCATTAGAAAACATGGTACCTTCCGCGCCGCATGCCAAAAGGTACCGTATAACGTCAGTGAACGTAAGCACCCCGATACTACATGTTTGTCATATTCGTTCCTTCGTTTGGTATGCTTTTCTTCGAAGTTGGTCGATCTTGCGAATGTAATCGTAAAGTCAAATTTTTTAAAGCTGATCGTGGGGCACCTGCTTATTCACAAGCGCCGCGTTGTGTAAGAGAGGATTGTCCAGAGGTCGTCAAGGGAAGATCCGTGTTCTGGTTGCCAGAGAGACCAGGGAGAGGAGACAGAGCATACATGCATACATACATGTATACCCATGTGGGGCGCGGTGGTGTAGGGGTATGTTCGGTGCCTTGCAGCCGGAGGGTTATGGTTCGAATCCACCTCAAGCTGCCATGTAGGGACCCTGGGCAAGTCTTTCACTGCAATTGCTCATGCGCTTCAGCGTGAAACTCCGATTCAGTGTCCGCGCTGTAGTCGGGAGCACCTCTGAGTAGAAATCTTGAAGGGGCGCTATAACTAGTGCTCATACATACATACATACATGCATAGGCCTACATATATGCATACATATATGCAGACATGCATGCATACATACACATATGCATACATACATGCATACATACATACATGCATACATACATACATGCATACATACATACATACCCATGTACAGTCGCACATACAGTCATACATGCACACATATGCATACATATATACTGCTGTAGATGCATGCATATATATATATACATACAGTTATACATACCTACATAATCATAAATTATATACATACATATTTATACAGAGGTTCCTTTTGACACCAAACTGTCAATTTTTTATTTGTGTCCAACCAGTTTTATCTATTTCTGTATTTATAGAGTGTCAGTGCTGTACAGCACTGACAGTTGACAGTATAAATGAGGGTTGTGAAACCTTTTTTAATGGTGGGACAGTGGCAATATTTCCCAGCAAGTGGCAAAGGCGCCTGAGCTAACTGGGTAGAGGTCTGAGAGGGAGCTCTGTGAGCCTATCCTCATAAATTTTTTTGGCAAAACTAAATCTTTAAGGTGCATTTTTAGCATACAGACAGTCAGATTAAACCTTATAAATTTTTATTTTGATCTTAATTACCAGTCACGAATATCACAGTTGTCTGTAGGCAAGGCTTTGTGGTCTAGAAAAATACCGTCTGTAGACCAAAAATGACTTGCAGGATGGTTTTTTGGCCTCCTTTTGTAAAGCATCATAGAAATATCTTGCTGAGCACTACCAGTGCTACATGAATTAATTTAAGACTTTAGAATCATCGTAATTACAATTAAAAAATTAAGGGATGCAACTGGTCACTTACTTAGATGAAGCTCAAACCTCAACTATTGCACTAGTTATTGTAATTGTTATTGTAATCGTAATCATTATTGTAATTGTTATCGTAAAGGTAATCATTATTGTAATTGTTATCGTAAAGGTAATTGATATTGTAATTGAACATTTATAAACACGCCACTCAACACTGATCACGTACGGAGCTGTGGTTGCCTCAAACAATAGTTGTTAATTAATTCTTGTTTACTGTGTGTGGGGGACATGTAGTCTTACGATATACTGTGTGTAAATCAGACTGCATGTAGATTTAGAAAGCGTAACTTTGTATTGTGACGGTGGTGTCTGGTCATGACACGTCTCTTATAGGCGGTGGTGACTGTCACCATCACTTTTTGGCCATGTGCTGAAATTTTTTTGCACCACGACAGCATTGTTTTGATTTATATCGAGTTCGATCGACAGTTGACAGTTGACGGTGGTGGTGGAGTAGAATGGGTGGTGGTGGAATTCATGGTGGTGGTGGAGTAGAATGGGTGGTGGTGGAATTCCTGGTGGTGGGATTGGTGGTGGTGGAGTAGAATGGGTGGTGGTGGTATTCATGGTGGTGGTGGAGTAGAATGGGTGGTGGTGGAATTCCTGGTGGTGGGATTGGTGGTGGTGGAGTAGAATGGGTGGTGGTGGAATTCCTGGGATTGGTGGTGGTGGAGTAGAATGGGTGGTGGTGGAATTCATGGTGGTGGGATTGGTGGTGGTGGAGTAGAATGGGTGGTGGTGGAATTCATGGTGGTGGGATTGGTGGTGGTGGTGGAGTAGAATGGGTGGTGGTGGAATTCATGGTGGTGGGATTGGTGGTGGTGGAGTAGAATGGGTGGTGGTGGAATTCATGGTGGTGGGAATGGTGGTGGTGGAGTAGAATGGGTGGTGGTGGAATTCATGGTGGTGGGATTGGTGGTGGTGGAGTAGAATGGGTGGTGGTGGAATTCATGGTGGTGGGATTGGTGGTGGTGGAGTAGAATGGGTGGTGGTGGAATTCATGGTGGTGGGAATGATGGTGGTGGAGTAGAATGGGTGGTGGTGGAATTCATGGTGGTGGGAATGATGGTGGTGGAGTAGAATGGGTGGTGGTGGAATTCATGGTGGTGGGATTGGTGGTGGTGGAGTAGAATGGGTGGTGGTGGAATTCCTATTGGTGGTGGTGGAGTAGAATGGGTGGTGGTGGAATTCATGGTGGTGGGATTGGTGTAATTGTAATTGTAATTAGCAACTTCTATAGCGCCGGTGTCTAATGCTCAAGGCTTCAACCGATGGCACTCCAAAACCAAGCCATAATCAGGTCAACATTCAAAAGGTCAGTCCGTAAGAGTGGTGGTTGAGTAGAACGGGTGGCGGTGGGTTTTCGTGGAGGTGGGATTCGTGGTGGTGGCGGACTGGTGGTGATGGTGGTATGGCAGTGGTGGGTCTGGTGGTAACAGAACTGGTGGTGATAGAACATATGGTGATGGAACGTTTGGTGATAGAACTGTTGGTGGCGCTGGGCCTACTCTTGTTGCTGTGGCTGGTGTTTATCATTATGTGGCTGTGGAAAGAAACCATAAATCTGGTTCGAGGTCTTGAAATCACTTGACGTCTATAAGGCCAAAACAAAATAATGGTGTGTTTCCGGTAACGCGACCGAGTCACTTTTTTGCCGCGACTCGGAAAATTTTGTAAAAAAAAAATTTTTTTACGGAAAATTTTGTAAAAAAAAATTTTTTTTCGGAAAATTTAAAAAAATTTTTTTTTGCTTCACGTACGGTACATTAAGCTCATCCTCGGCCCCTTTGCATGCCGGAGATGCAGAATCGCGACATTATAGGTGCATTCACTAAAGCAGAGACGTTCGGAAACTAGCGGTCTTTCAATGGAAATAATGGTGGCGAAATTTTGGGAAATCACTGCATAAAATTATTTTACCAAAATAAAATTATTCCGACCTACCTACCCAGTTTTTTTTAACTCTGTTACCGGAAACACACCATTATTTTTTTTTGGCCTAAACAGGAGTCTGTGTTTGGTGCATTCCTTATTCCCTGAGACCGAACGAGTGGAGGAGCCATTGCATGTTGGTAGGTTTGTATCCGACTCCCTTATCTCTAGGCTCAACAACGGCTCTGGCTTTCCAGTTTTGCTACGATAGGCTGGTGATGGAGAGGTCAGTCTAAGAGCTGTTATGTCTAGCAGGGACAGACTTTAGTGTGGTTAGAACTAGGATCTCTTATTGATTCTCTGCCTTGTATCTTAGACTGTTCTGGATAGACAACACAAATGAGGACATAACTTAGACTTACACTGAGTGCTGAACTTGATATGAGGTTATTTATTCGTACCCGTCGCCGCCAAATGGCTGGCGTCAGGACTGATGATGATGATGATCTAATCGAATATAAGAACTGAAACATTTCCACTGTAATGCTGCTCAAAGGAACATTGGGCTGATTGGTTATAGAGTCGCCTTGTAACCAGAGATGGGTAACTAATCGATTAGATGCTAATCGATTAGCTAATTGATTAGACAAACAGCTAATTCTAATTCTAATCGATTAGCTGTAGTCTGATGCTAATTCTAATTCTAATCGATTAGCAATTGTCAGCTAATTCTAATCGAAAATCGATTAGCTGATCGATTAGATGTTTGAAAATTAAACCGAGAACGCGTTCATAAGAGTGAGTCTATTAATATTGAGTCTGAAGAATATACTTAATACCTTATTTATCTGAAGGCTATTTCAGACTTTCAATTATCTGTTCATGGTTATAAAACATGAGAACCAGTACAAGTTCTTATTTCTGTGCCTAGTTCTCCATGCTTATCACAATCACAATAGCTGCGCAGACAACTGATGAAAAACATTATTCAGAATTTATTATTGTTAAAACGTTCTTTAAAAGTATTAAGATAAAAGTGATAGGCCTATCGGAAGGAACAGTTAAATTAGTAGAGAAGTGTAAAAATTCGGTAAAATCGTCACCGATAATTGAAGCCGATGTACATATCGTCAAACTTCGTCCGTTATGTTAGGGTGAGTTGAAGTTGACAAAGAAATGGCTGGTTTGTGGACTGTTCTCACATAGGGCCTATAGCAGTTGTGCAGCTTTAGGTATTGTAATAGGCTTACAGCTCTAGGCTTCAGCTCTAGGTATTGTAATAGACTGCAGCCTTAGGAATTGTAAATTTGTAATAGACTACGGGAACTTGCTGTGCTTTGATTAAAATTTGACAAATTCATGAAGCAAATATGTGTATCGAACTATCGATTATTGATATCTAATTCTAATTGCTAATCGATTAGCTGCTGCTAATGCTAATTCTAATCGATTAGCTAGAAGACTTTGCTAATTCTAATTCTAATCGATTAGCGAATTTCAGTAGCTAATTCTAATTCTAATCGATTAGCAGTTCTAGCTAATCGTACCCATCTCTGCTTGTAACGCGGAGAGTAGGGGTTCGATCCTCCTTCCCTGAGACGGTTACTGTGTAGGGACGGTAAGCAAGTCCTTCACTCACAATTCACTCAGCACCATCGATTGATGCTTCGTCATTAGAAATTGGTGCTGCAAAAATGCATACTACTGCTACTCTATGCTACTACTTCTACTATGAATAGTGATGATGATGATGGTGGTGGCGGTGATTGTGGTGGTGGTGATGATGATAGTAGTTAATAATGCTATTATCTGTCTCTGGACAATATTTTTTGCCTCCAGAGGGATTATATTTACCTCCGGCTAAAATAACAATAGTAGTAGCCAAGCCTTTGTGGTGGTCGCCTTGGAGACGAGCGGCCAGTGGAACGAGGAAGGACTGGAATTTATCTTAGAATTGGGAAGCCGCCGGACAACAGACGCCGCCAATGACTCACTGGAGATCTCCCACTTGTTAGGGAAGATTTCGGTGGCTGTTCAACGATGGAAAGACAGACAGACACAGACAGACAGACACACAAAAACATACAGACAGACAGACACATGCAGACAGGCACACACAGACACACACACACAGACAGATGCATACAGACACATACAGCCAGACACAGACAGGCAGAAACCCGTACTCTGAGCTCTCGGGAGATGGTACTACAGACAAACATGATGAATAATAGTCTGAGATTGTGGAAACAGATAACACTAAGAATAACATTTAGCAATAGTAAAACTACCATCTGCAGAGACTTACCATTCCAGAACAATTGATGCTCCCTCAGGGATCACATGTACCTTGGAAAAACGTAATTCTAATAATAGTTATAACAGTCATGATAATAATAAATAATAACAATAATTATTCTAATATTTTAATACTTCTAATAGTAATAACAATAAATGATGATAACAACAATAAATAATAATAGCAATAATAATAGTACCAATGGTAATAACAATTACTATTATATGACTTCTGACTTTTAAAAATAATAATAATATTTAATACTAATAAATGATAATATTAAACTTTATAATGATAATTAATAATTCTAATAATAGTAATAGTCCTAACAATGATAATATTTGCAATAATTCTAATAATAATGATAATAGTTATAATAATGATATATTAATAATGATAATTATAATAATGGTTGTTGTCCGTTTTCCGTCAGATTTGTCTCGTAATCGGTTTATCGACATACCGTACCCTGTCTGTGATTACCATTCCGTAGAGCATCTCAACTGCTACCACAATGTCATCAAGTCAATTCCACCAACGATTACACGTCTCCAGAACTTAGTTCATCTCAACTTAAGGTAACGTTCCGCAGAGAGCGGTCCCATTTTGAATTTCTTTCCACGTTTTAATGTGCATGACTTTCGATTTGTCTGTATGCGTGTTTGTAATTATGTATGTATTTATGCATATATTTATCTATGGTAGTTGCAGAGGTATATTGGAGTACTGTGTTAGTTGAGGAGAGGTATTTTGAAGTACCTTGGTAGTTGCAGAGGTATACTATACAGTACTTTGGTAGTTGTAGAAGTATATTAATTAGAGTACTTTGATAGTTCAGAGGTATTTTGAAGTACTTTGATAGTTGCCAACAGTATTTCGGAGTACTTTTGGTAGTAGGAAGAGGTATACATTTTGTAAGTACTGTGATAGTTACCAGAGGTGTTTTGAGTACTTTGGTATTTGAAAGATGTATTTTATAGCACTGTGATAGTTGAAAGAGGTATTTTGTAGTACTTTGATGATAGTAGACACAGATATGTTTGAATACTTTGGTAGTAACCAGGACTATGTTGGAGTTCATTAGTAGGTGCCAGAGTACTTTAATAGAGCTCTGTGTGCTTGGCAATTTTTAATTGAACCGTTTTTTGCCTATCCAATTTCCTATCTCCCCCATCGCTGAATTATGAAGCAATTTGGAACGGGAAGGAACCGTTTGTCAACAACAATAATTTATGCACAGTTCAGGAGTCTAGACGTAATTGGCTGCCTCATTATGGGAACATTAGATGGCACTGCATTGAGTGAATGCATGGGTGTTACTAGAGACCCACTGTTTATCATCTGATATATGCTGACTCTTCTTCTTCTTCCTTGTATGGACTATGCATGTATATATGTACATACCATACACAAATACATACATGCATTTACACATACATGCATAAATGCATACATACATACTTTGATACATACATATTAAAATACATATATACAATATACATACATGCCAACATACATTGAACGTTTTTGCATACATACATACATACACATACATACTAGAGCTGTACCGATATCGCTTTTTGCCGGTTATGCCGATACCGCGTATAGCCGATTATACGATACCGATACCGCGTATAGCCGATTATTATACTGCCATACCCAATTTATACGAATATTTCATTATTTGTTCAGTCAAAATGTTCGGTTCCGAAACATAAACCAGTAATCTATCGTCACAACTACTAAGGGTGGACGTTAAATAATTCTAGGAAGATGTTAACGATATATTTAAATGCGTAAATAATAAGGGACGTATAAAACGATAGATGAAAATCGTGAAAAACTTGGAATATGCAATAATTCAAGTAAAATTATTAAATTATAACACAATTTTGACATCGGCACCGATTAACCGATTATTTCTGCCGATACCCGATTATGCCGATTGTTCTAATAATCGGCCCGATTACGCGTATGGCCGTTTAATCGGTACAGCTCTAATACATACATACATACATACATACATACATACACATACATACATACATACATACATACATACATACATACATACATACATACATTGCCATACATACATACATTGAACCCGTTTTTGCATACATACACACATACACACATACATATGCACATACATACTTGCATACACCTATATGTATATATGTTTGTATTTATGTATGCATGAATATGTATGTATGTTTTATGTTTATGTACCGTTATATATGTTATTTGTGTAGATACATACATAATGTATGCACTTTTGTATACATTTTTGTATGTGCACATGGGTAATGCTGTGTATGTATGCATCTATGTAAGTACGTACATGTACAGGGAGCTTTGTTCCAGCCGACGAGCTATCAGGCCACAGCGATATCTGCTGTTCCAGACATTGCATGTAAAACACTTGGTCACACCGATTGTGATGTATTACTAGGATTCAATGTCTGTTGGCATTCTGGTGCAATTGTAATAGTAAATTTATATAGCGCCACTTCAAGACAGACTCATCAGAAGTGCTCCCAAACTAACACAATGAAAGCACAATCGAACAGAATGGTCTTCAAGCACTTGCCTTAAAGAGGGAAAGAGCCACTGAGAAGCTCAAGTGGCAGATTGTTAGGCATTTATTCCAGGACGATGGGCCAACCACAGCAAAATTGTAAATGTAATTAGTAATTACGTTGACCAGTTTATATAAGCTTAAGGTTATTGTCTTCTTAAAGTAAGCTGAGACTGCGCCTTCTTATATTTATAGGGCGAATGCAAGCCTTAAAAGAGGTGTATAAGAGGCTTCTCGTAAATTTCTCTTGGCAACGCTATGTAATTGTTGTAGTTTCAATTTAAGGACACTGTGTGATAACAAAGATCGTTAGCGTCGCCCTCCTCCTTTATCCTGACTTGAGACTGGCACTATCAGAGTAGAAACAGTGGCGGACTTACGCTATGTAAATGTAATTAAGACGATTATAGAGCATTGTTCAGTAGCATCGTAATCGAGCATTTATATAGCGCCACTCAAAAACAGAGGCGCTCAAATAACCTACTTCTAGGATGCTATACAAAACTGTCTACTGCTAGTGCTCCAAAGTACTAATGAGTGCATTTTAAACTGTTTTTGTTAGCGAAAGGCTTTTCGCTTCCTGAATAGTTGCAGCATCGTGGACCAGCGACCCTAATTAGTCCCGATCGCCCGTTTTAGTTACTGGCACGAGTATACATCAGCGGACTTTGCTGATCGCAGCCTATTGTGTCTGGTGTTTCGAGAGACTGCTGTTGAGAGGTTGATGCTATGAAATACTTATCATCGGTTGTGGGTGAAGGGAGACTCTGCCTGTGCTAGGGACAGACGGTGGATTGATGGATGGTTTGTTTTTGACTGTCAGAGGCCAAATGGTCGGATAGGATCCTCGAAAAGTGTTTTGCCACTTGGCTATGTCAGTCTCCGCCGTATTTATTATGCTCGGTAATTGCGTCGTATTCTGAGGATTGGTCTAGTTGTAGAGTGGGAGTGGTTCGATGCCTATGTCTGAAATGATTGTGGGACACCCTAGCCCAGTGCTGTCCAACCTTTTTGACCCCGCGGGCCACTGAAGAAGTTATTCTTGAAGCCGAGGGCCGCACCATTAAACTCAAAAGCAACGACTAAAATTTATTGAAAATATTAACTGTATTAAAATTAATTGTGGAATAATAATGATGAATAGTGTATGTATGGAATGTGTATCATGCTTTACAATAGTTCAGTAAAAAAATAAATGCTCAAGCACGAATAGCTATGCAATTAAGGCAGTGACTTTTGTCTTTTACTTCGTTTTTACAGATTTTGCAAATATTTAGGGAGCTGGGGCGGGCCATTTAGAATCAGTCCGCGGGCCGCAATGACTGCGTGGCCGCGGGTTGGACAGCACTGCCCTAGCCGATTGGTTATAGCTATGGGTTTATTAAGTTGATAGTACTTATGGGTTTGATCCTCCTCCCCTGAGACGGTTACTGTGTAGGAACCTTGAGCAAGTCTTTCACTGGCAATTACTGAGCGCCATCGATTGATTCTTCGTCATTAGATAGTGGTGCTTAATAAATACATAATAATAATAATACCGGGTAATTTAACAATATTAATAATAATAATAATAGTATTATTAACAATTACAATAATAACAGGACTAATAATAATAACAATACCACAATGCATCATACCATGTGCTGTATTCTACTCTACCCCAATGTAACCTGTAACCATGGCACCGTGGCAGGCGAGCTGGTTCTTGGGCAACTTAAAATCGAGGATAAATTCATTACCTGACGAAAATAGTTCCTTTCTGGGGACTTCCCCTTTTCCACCCGGAGCAAGGAGTTCTAAATATCTCTAGAGATTTCCGACTTAATGCCAGAAGCGATACTTGTGCAAGGGAGTAGGCTCGAACCCTTACTCTATGGGTTACAAGGCGAGCATTCTAACCAATCAACCGCCGTGTTCCACAGTCAGCCACTCACTGGACTATATAGAGCACTCTAGCGTGTCTGGTAATTACCTTGAAAGTTTCCAATGAACTTGTTGGGTTAGCCGCAAGCCTTCTATACCTGGCCCAAGGTTGCTAATTACTCGACACCTTTGCGCTTGTCACCTGGACTTTAACAGGTGTTCCCCTTGAAGTTGTTGTTTGGGCAAAGGTGGAAGCACCTTTGACAGCCTTACCTGTATTGACACAGGTAACATGTTACACGGACATGTCTGGTTACTGTTAGACAAAAGTGTCTGGCTGCTGTGCCACGTGGATGGACTTCAGTAGTAAATAAGAAAATGAAGTTTCTATGAATGCTATTTATAATTATCATTGTTGTTGTTTTTTTTTAAAATATGCTTTGTATGGGTCGTCCATTAATTATGTCAACAAATTTTAGGCAGTTTTTGACCCCCCCCTTGTCAAACATCACTGTCAAACATTGACGGACCCCCTAAAAAATTATGTCAACAAGGCGCTATAAAATTTTATGATTGATTGATTGATTGATTGAACTGTCAAACATTGAAAAACATTGATGGACCCCCTGAAAAATTATGTCAACAATCCTGCCCCCCTACAAAAAGGAAACACAATGGCTCAGTACATGTAGAATAATTTTTTAAACAAATGTTTACACTAAAAAATGCAATCTCGAATTTCAAAATATATGAGTTTAGTTTATTACCAGCTTTTTAGTAGTATTAAACATTAAGCACTTCATACATTTTTGCATTACTTAATGTTTTCGCTACCATTTTGAAGGGTCTGTGTTGATTCATTGGAAAAAGTTTGTTGACGTCAAATTTTGCCGAACCCCCTCCCCTTGTCAACAACTGTCAAACTTTTCCAAACCCCTCCCCTATTTTGTTGACATAATTAATGGACGACCCCTGTAGTGCTTCAGAATGACCCTGAAAAGTCAATGAATGGATGTCTACCGTAAATTATAAAAAGTTTGCACTTCTCGATCCTACTCCTCTGAGACGGTTACTGTGTAGGGACCTTGAACAAGTCCTGTACTCACAATTGCTCAGCGCCATCGATTGATGCTTGGTCATTAGATAGTGGCGCTTCATGAATGTTTAATAATAGTAATAGACTAGTGGCTGCACTGGCTGGATAATAATGTTAATAAGCAATTTTTTCCCAACGTGGCCAGTGCATTTGCTGTGAGAGAAGTGACGTCTGTTTGGCTAAATGTGGACGATGATTAATATTTCACGTTCGGTAATTAGAATTTTTCTGCCATAAAAATATGTTCTGACGTCGGAATGCAGCAGTTAAACTGAGCGTCTCTCTTGCTGTCTCTCTATCTCTCTGTCTATCTGTTTTTCTGTATCTATCCGTCTTGTTCTCTCTCTTTCTATGTCTGCCTCTCTCCCTTCCTACTTTCCTCTCTCCCTCCCCTCTCTCTATGGGTGTCTGTTTCGGTGTCTCTGTCCCGGTCACTATCTCTCTGTCTCGCTGTCTTGTTCTCTCTCTTTCTTTTTCTGTCTGTCTCTCTTTCCCTTCCTCCCTTCCTACTTCCCTCTCTCCCTCCCCTCTATCAGTATCTCTGTCTCGGTGTCTGTGTCTCTGTCTGTCTGTCTTTCCCTTCCCCTGTACTTCCCTCTCTCCCTCCCCTCTATGTCCGTGTCTCTGTCTGTCTGTCTCTCCCTTCCCCTTTCGTACTTCCCTCTCCCTCTCTCTATCGGTGTCTCTATCTCGGTGTCTATGTCCCCGTCTCTATCTGTGTCTGTCTCTTTCGGTGTGTGGATGTTGCTGTTAATTAATCTGTCTCTTGGGACTCGGAAGTCACCAGTTGGGGTTTCTGTCTGACTATGTTTGGGTTTCTGTGGATGAGTGTGTATCTGCTTCTGGCCATCGTTTGGTGTCGGATGGTTAATGTGTCTGGCAATGTCTGATTGTGTCTTATGACGACTGGTTATGATTGTTATGTCTGCCTTTGTCTAGTGACAGTGTCCGCCTCATAAGGGGCATTACAAAGTTCGACCATATCTCCTATTTTATCCGTGACTCCCTTCACTGGCTCCCCATCCGCCAGCGCATCCAATTCAAGGTCTGTTCCCTCATGCGAAGCTGTTTTGCAGGTTCTGCTCCTCACTATCTTAGGGCTCATTATACCCCAGTATCTTCTCTGCAAAGTCGTTCCTCCCTTCGGTCCTCGGCCCGTGGTCACTTGGTTATCCCGCGGGTGCGTACTTCTACGAACCAGTCTAGGATTTTCGCTATTTTGGGTCCTACTAGCTGGAACCGATTGCCTCAGTCCCTCAGGACTGACCTTTTTTCTATTTCTTTTGACCAGTTCCGCCAGCGCCTGAAAACCTCTCTCTTTACCAGTGAAGACACTGGCCCGGGTCTGGAGCGCCTCTGATGATTCTGATCTTTTGTGGCGCTGTATAAATACTCGATTACGATTACGACAGTGTCCTTTTGCATCTGTCTGGTTATGTTTGGTTACGTATTGCTGTGTCTGCTTTTGTCTGGTTATGTTTGGTTATGTATGATTATATCTAAGCATTGTAATTTTTTTATTGTGATCTCGCTCGGGGCGACCATCCACTGATCCGTTTGATCTCTTTGTTCCTAGGACTAGGACTGCCTTGGCTCAACACCGGGCGTTTGTTTGTAGTGGGTCCATCCATTTGGTATTGCCTTCCCCTCTCACTAAGGGCTAAACTAATGACCGGTTTTCCTCATGGGTCTCTCGCTCTTTGAAGGCGTTTCTTTTAACACAAGGCTGGATAGATAGGTTGATTGATTGTTTGATTGTAGAGTAGCAACCAGCTGAAGGTGTATAGAGGTCATTAGATGATAATGTGCAATTGATTTTATTGATTGAATGATATACTATTGATTGTTGTTTGGTTGTACAGTCGCAATCAGCTGAAGGTGTATAGGAGTTATTACATTAGATGAGGAAGTTGTTATATTGATGGATTCTTTAATTGTTTGATCTAAATTTTGAATGATTGATTGATTGTTATGTTGATTGATTGAACATTGATTGTGACTTTGTTTTTGTTATATTGATTATTGTTTGATTGTAAATTGTTGATTGATTGTTATATTGTTTGATTGTGATTGATTGTTTGATTCTTATATTGATTGATTGTTATATTTATTGGTTGTTTGATTGTCATATTAATTGTTTGTTTGATTGTACAGTCGAAATCAGCTGACGGTGTTGCCACCGTTCCTGTGTCAGTTAGAACTGCTTCAGGTTCTTCTCGTTAACAATAATCGACTCGTTTCGCTTCCGGAAGAAATCAGTAGACTTCAGCAGCTCATGGAACTGGTAGGATTACGATCTAATGTAATCACATGATGTCATATGATCAAATATTATCCGATCTTCCCAGCTGTGATCTAATCTAATCCCAATTTGATCGAAGCTAATCCTGTGTGGCATTGTCGAATATAATATAATCTCATCTCATCCTTTGTTATCTAATCAAATTTTATATACGTTTCTCTAATCCTCTGTGATCTAATGCGGTATGATCCTGATTGATCTGATCTCTTATTACCAATCCTCTGTGATATGATCTGGGGGGCCCGGTGGCGCGTGGGATAACATCTAATCCTTTGTGATCTTGTGTAAACCGGTACAATCAATGAAAATTCAATGTGATCTGATCTAAGATAATCCAATGTGATCTACAATCAATGAAAATCTAATGTCATCTGATCTAATTCAGTGTGATCTGATCTAAGATAATCTGATGTAATCCAATGTGATCTGATATAATCATTATGTGATCTTAACATCTAATCCATTCGTAATCGTAATCGAGTATTTATAAAGCGCCACTTAGAAATCAGAGGTGCCCTGACCTAGGCCAGCGTCTTCGCTGAAAGCGAGATATACACACTAAACTTTCAACGAAGCCGACGAATATATTGCATCAATTGAACGTGTAGTAACGGTGTCCAAAACGAGCAATGATTTATTCAGTGTGTTTAACGACATCGTTTGGCTGCCAAGGCCATTGACGTAGAACTTATTTCATTTCATCGAACAAAGTGAAGATTTTGAACGCAGCTGACGGTTATTATAGCGCGGGTGGAAAGCATTTTAAAGGTGTTTAAATGAAGTATTCGTGTAATCTTTTCTTTAACTTTATCTTACGAGTTACGGCTGACAGCGCTTATGACGTCGACCTTACCCTGCTTTTAAACGAGGCTTACCGAGAAGGAGCGTTTCAACGAAAGCTGACTAATAAATTGCGTAGGGTGAAAACGTTTAAATGTGTCATACTTTTGGAATGCATTGCCCAGTGTTTAACGCCATCTAGTGAATGTAAGGCCGTTGACGTCGATTTTTACTGTACTTTGACGAATTTTGTGTGGCGACCACTAGCGTGCGGTTAGTGATTGTTAACCGACGCTGTGTCATAGCAAATATGATTAGGGTCACCCTCCTTCTTTATCCATGCTTCGGACTGGCACCACCCAAAACGACAGTGGCGGAGTTTCTGGCTATCAGAGCCATTGATGTCAGAGGTATTGTTTTATGCAGCGAATCAAATGGCGAAGCTGACGACTATATAATAATAATAATAATAATAATAATAATAATAATAATCTTTTCTTTAATTTAGCGCCTGACAAACGCACTGCGCTGTACATTTACATGTTATGCAATTCAAATCTTAACTACTAACCATTGTTGCCAGGTACTTTCTGGAAATCCCGCCCAAAGGCTTCCAAAAATCCGCCCAAAAGTAGCCCAATACAACTTATAACGTAAACAAAATGAAAATAGCTGAAAATGTTCAAAATTTATGTAATTATTTACTTCTATTTGAACTTTGGTAACTGTTTCATCGTAAAGTTCAAAAATTGAATGCATCTGAACAACGCCAAAAGTGACAAAGCATAAACACCCTAGTGCTAAAATCTCGCTCGCCAAGCATCTGAATGTTTTTCCCAGTTTTTGCAATACCAGTTTCCGTACAGCGGACAAGAATGAAAGTAGCCCAAAAAACCGCAACCCGCGGACAGCGAATTTTTCCCGCAACTAAAGTTTGAAACTAGCCCAATTGGGCGGGAAAACCGCGGAACTGGCAACACTGCTACTAACAGAACAGAACAGATATAGCGTTCGTTGGTCCAGTTATAAAGGTGTCTAAAGAGAGCATTGCATTTTTGAGTGATATTAACGAGATCTGTCGTGTGCCAAGTCTAAATAGGTGGCGTGGTAAGTTGCTGTTTAAAGACGTTGTGTTAAAACAAGGATGATTAGCGTTGCCGTCCCTCTGTATCCAGACTGGCACTTCCAGATTACGGAGGACAGTAACGGAGTTAATTTTTTCTGTAGTGTTTTTTACTAGTATAGCCATTAAGTCGAGCAATGGTTTAATGTCCTCGATAACTAGCGTTTGAACGATTCTGACGAATAAATTGCGTTAATCGGACACGTTTTAAAGGTGTCTAATTGCATTGCTTTATTATTAAGGGTTTTTAAAGAGATCTAGTGGCTGTAAGGGTCGTTGACGTCGATTTTACTTTACTAAATTTCTGTGGCCACCACATGCGTTCGGTTAGTTGCTGTTTCGCAGTGTTGTGTCATATGGGGCCCGATAGCGCATTGGATAAGACATTGGCATGGAGAGCGAGAGGTACCGAGTTCGAGTCCCGTAGGGCGGACATGCTTTGTAGGCTGCTATTAGCGCCGTTTATTGCAGGCTGTCTGTTCTGTTAGTGGTTAAGATTTATGTCTTCTGTCATTTTGTGTTCGTGTGAATTGTTTCAATTGCATAACTGTACACTGTAACCGGTTGCGGTTTGTCAACCGGATTGTTTCAATAAATTATTATTATTATTATTATTATTATTATTATTATTATTATTATTATTATTATTATTATTATTATTATTATTATTATTATTATTATTATATTATAAGGAAGATGATTAGCGTCGCCCTTCTTTATCTAAGCTTGGGACTGGCACCACCAGAAAAGCAGTGGCGGAGTTTGGATCCACAGTTTAAGGGCAGCTTATGACAACATAGGCCGTTGCCGCCGACAAAGATTAGTTTTGGCATATTACGGTTTGTAGCCATCAAAGCCGTTTTATGTAGAACCCATTTTCCTTCTAAAAACCGGTTTCATGTGAAAGGTTCACCTGGCGTTTGAAGGTAGGTGACAAATAAATAGAATCGTAGGGCAGCGTTTTAAAGGTGTCTAAAGAGAGCCAAATTTGTTCAGTGATTTTAACGACATCTTTTGGGTGTAAAGGCCGTAGGCGACGGCCTTTATAGTAATAATAATAATAATAATAATACGATTTCTATAGCGCCGTAGCACAGCCGAGGCCGAAGGAAAGGGCGCTGTACATTTAAATGAATTAATATCTTGTAGTGTTAGGATGGAGTACAATAGTTTAACGACTTCTTTTGGCATCAAATGCCGTTGACGCCAATAAGAAAGATATGCCTTTGAACAGTTTTACTGTTCGTATAACGTTAAACGGCCATGGACGGGAATTGACAGATAGCGTTTTCTTATTTCCATTGTTTAACGACATCTTGTGGCCACCTGGACCGTTGACGTTTACTTAGAATGGGTTTGATGAGCGTACTTACTCCAGTGTTAAAGCTGACGAATAAATTTCGTCAGTTGCCCGCGTTTTAAAGGTGTCTAACGAGAGACTGTATTTTCAGTGAGTTTAATGACATCTTGTGGCGGCTAATGTCGTTGACGTAGGCCTGCCGAGTTTTTTTTACCAGGAGCGGTATATTGTTTGTAGTTTCCAATGTTTAACGACCACTTATCTATGCCAGGGCCGTTGGCGTCGCCCTCCTCCTTTACGAGGCTTGGCCCTGGCACTACCAGGTTAGGACAATGGTGGAGTTATCCGTATATTAGTAGTAGTAGTTTCACTGTAACGACACTGATAACAAAGATCGTTAGCGTCGCCCTCCGGCTTTATCCAGGCTTGGGACTGGCACTGCCAGAGTGCAAGCTGTAGCGGAGTTCTATATCGGTATATTACACTAGTTTTAAATCGGTATAATACGCTAGCTGACAAGTAAATTGCGTGAGTCGCAGGCGTTTTAAAGGTGTCTAAATGTAGCATTGTATTGTCCATTTTATTAGCTGCCACTCTACCTGACTGCTAACGTTTCGATTCCAACAGTTTAACGAGATCTGTGGCGGAGTAAAGGCGTACGTAGATGACTAGCGTCGCCCTCCTCCTTTATCCGGGCTTCGGACTGGCACAAACGGAAAATGGACAGTGGCTCCCCAGTTTGACATAAATGTCTGATGGCCTATAGGTAGACATTGTGAATTCAGCAGCAGACTTAACCTCATTAGCTCCTCGTTTATCGTTCCATGGGGCGGAGGCGTGTTATCTTGTCCAGTCCTGTGGCCAGCTGTGGTCAGCGCTGACCGCGGTCAGTCGCAGGTCGCTGATTAGATTCTCTTCGGTGATAGATGGCACTTCGACCGTTGTCTAGAGTCTAGACTGCTGTGTGGAGGGACCTTTCCACCAGTCCTCGATTTATTCGGAACCCTGTCTTCCGCTTGTCTGACCCGGTGACCCACGCTTTTTATGGGCGTAATGAATTCTTAGCGGCATGGTTAGAAATCATTTTGACCTCAGATAAATGCAGTCAATTCAGAATTAGGTGAATTTTCTTTGTGCTTTGTTTCGTTCTAAATTCTAAAAGGACCTTTCCAGGAAACGTGGAATTATTTTCAACGAGCCAAGAAAAAATTAGATTACGTTGCTTCTTCTTTTATTTATAGGGCGAGTGTAATTCTTAAAAGAGGTGTGTAAGGACAGCCTGTGCAAATCTCTTTGGAATGCCATGATTGCTGATGAGTCGAACGTAAGACTGCTTTTTGTTTATTTATTGATTTATTGAAAGGTTTAATTTTGTCTTATGACCTTAAAAGGCCGTTGACGACAATTCGAAAGCAGATTGGAAGTTCTAACGGTGCATTGAGACTATGAATGGCGTTTCAGTTTAACGGCAGCTTATGACAACATTGGCCGTAGCCGCCGACAAAGATTATTATTTTGGCATATTACAGCTCATTTTTAGTCTACATTGAGACTATTTTGCGTCTTCTGCCACTACCTGAATGCTAGCCCGATAGCGCATTGGATGCAAACCTGGCACAGAGAGCGAGAGGTACCGAGTTCGAGCCCCGTTAGGGCGGAGATGCTTTGTAGGCTGCTATAAAGCGCCGTGTATTGCAGGCTGTCTGTTCTGGTAGTAGTTAAGATTTATGTCTTCTGTCATTTGTGTTCTTGTGAATTGCTTCAATTGCATAACTGTACACTGTAACCGATTGCGGTTTGTCAACCGGATCTGTTGCAATAAAGGCGTACGTAGATGATTAGCGTCGCCCTCCTCCTTTATCCGGGCTTCGGACTGGCACAAACGGAAAATGGACAGTGGCTCCCCAGTTTGACATAAATGTCTGATGGAGTATGTAGACATTGTGAATTCAAGCAGCAGACTTAACCTCATTACCTCCTCGCGTTCCATGGGGCGGAGGCGTGTTATCTTGTCCAGTCCTGTGGCCATATTGTGGTCAGCGCTGACCGCGGTCAGTCGCAGGTCGCTGATTATTATTCTGACTTCGGTGATAAGATGGCATACATTATTATAATTGATCTAGTAGTCTAGACTGTTCTGTGTGGAGGGACCTTAATCCAAATGTTCCTCGACTTAAGCGGAACCCTGTCTTCCGCTTGTCTGACCCGGTGGCCCATTCTTTTTATGGGCGTAATGAATTCTTAGCGGCATAAAAATTCCATTAATCATTTTGACCTCAGATAATTGTTAAAAGTACTCTTTTACATTGCAACACAGTATATAATTGCATAATAACAATGTATTAGTAAAAGACCAATCAAATATTTACAGATTTGAGTAAGATACAAAACCATTCACATAAAGAAGCCAAAAATCCATTTACAAAACTTTACCTTTATTAATTATCTTAACTAACCTATACACTTCATTCTGAAATAAATTTACTGTAAAGGGTTTTAATAGAAATTTCATGTTTATATAATTGACATTTGATTCTTAAAACTTCTGAAATATCTTCTTTTTTACATTCAATTAAGAGATGATGAATTGTCTCCCTGACATTACAAGTATCACACAGACCGTTTGCATGCCTTTTTATAACGAATAGTCTTTGATTAGTATTAGCCACTCCTAATCATTGAGACTATTTGCGTCTTCTTTTATTTATAGGACGATTGTAAGTCTTGAAAGAGGTGTGTAACGGACAGCTCTTCTCTTTGGGCTTATATTAAAGCATTCTCTGTGGAACCTAATTGGCAAGTACCTTTATGTTAAGGTACACTCTGTGCTGGTCACTGATGGCGCCAGTAGTCTTGACCCGGGTCACATTTCTTTCCTTGAACTATTTGACCTTTGTGACCTTCTGGTCGGACGGGGTGGGTGGGTGAATTGTAATACCCCGGTCAGCAAAGAGCAGAAAGATCAAAGGTCCACTCAGCCTTCTATTCGCTAGGTATGCGTTGGCATATGAGCAATAGGACGTGTAAACTATGGAACTACAATACTAACGTGAAAACTATGGAAACCAATACTAACTCCGCCACGTCTCGTACGGTGGCAGTGCCAGCCCAAGCCTGGAGAAAGGAGGAGGGCGACGCTAATCATCTTTGTTATGACACAGCGTCTTCGTTAAACACAACTACTGCTCAAATTATTCTCTGTGAAGAATGGCGTGGTCGGCTCAGCTAGCTAGTATAATGCGACGCTATTGTTAGATAGAAACACTTTAATTAAGACGCCTTTAACTACCGCTATATTATATTCATCAACTGTGTCCAAACTGCAGAACAGAGAAACTTGTACAAAAGAAGATGTCGTTGAAAAATAAATTGTGGAAAGTTTCATTTAGACACCTTTAAAAGAGCCTTGTGATTTTATAAAGATCATGAAGAGTTGCTGTACAATTATCTGGAAATGTTGTCGAGTTGGGATTGCATTTAGTTAACACTGGAAATGGTTTTGTAAGAAATAAAGACGTTACTGTAGCTGCGTAGTGAAAATTCGCTCCTTGGGGTAGTGATCAAAGGCGTAATTTCAGATTCTGGGACCCCCTGCAAGATTTTCAAAATGGGCCCCCCTCCATACAGCCGATGACAATCTGATAGACAATTTTATGTTTCAAATTATCGACTCACTTTTGAGGCATACATTTTAATGATTTTAAATTATGATATTTTATTTTATTATTAATTTGTAATCTTATGCCACAACTAAAAATTGCAGAGATTTGCAGAAAATTGATAAAATGAGTCAATTTTACATCGTTTTTAAAGTTCGTTTTGTAAATCCTTCTTTTTCCGTCGTTTAGATGCTCCACTAAAAACTTGCTACGACATTAGCGCGATTTTTTATTTTTACACCTTTTGTTTGGTATTCTACCTACGTTATAATGTTTACGAGCTGACTCAGAACTATATTTTTTATTGTTATTGTTATATTTATTATTATTGCACATTTTATTATCTATTTAAACAAACTTTTTAAATAAATATCAACAACGATGGCCGACGGAAACTTGGCAATGAGACTAATGACGTCAGCATAAATCAAAGACGAAAAGTGAAACTAATTGAGTGAATTAACTGCAAATTTCAACGTCATCTGGCGATTATAGTTTGCCTTCGAGTCACTGCTCACTAGCTTAAATCAAAGCCTAGAAAAATATGCGCCGACCGCGCATCAATAGTAATATTCCACATCATCTGCCTGCCTGCATGATTTATTGATTTTACAAGGCTAAGGAGTTTACAAGGAGTTTCGGTTTCCGGCTTTCTGCTGTGCATTTATTAATTAAAATAGTTCATTTTTTCAGGTTTGAAAATGGGCCCCCTTTTACCTGGGCCCCCCCGCAGTTGCGGGCCCTGCGGGCCCATAGTTACGCTACTGGGGTAGTGATCAAAGGGAGAATTGCAGAGAAGACAGCCTCAGGATGGCGATATTGGACTGGATGATGAATAAAAAACAAATGAGGATATAAAGAACTTAAGGAAGGAGCGCCAAATAAGGAAGAATGGCGTGGTTTTATTCCTGGACCAGCCTAAGAGCAGAGCACTGCAGAAAAAGATAAAGAAAGACATTGCGTAACGTTGGTAAAGTTGACGTTAACGACAGTCGCCAGATGTCACTAAAAACTGTACGACAACGCGATATTTAGACACCTTTTGTTTGGTTTCTACCTACGTTATAAATTTACGAGCTGACTCAGAACTATATTTTTTATTGTTATTGTTATAATTATTATTATTGCACATTTATTAAGCACCACTATCTATTGATCTTGCTGAGTAATTGCAAGTGAAGGACTTGCTCAAGGTCCTTGCTCAGTGAAGGAGAATCGAACCCGTTCTCTTGGACGATAGAGAATCGTTCTGAGAAGTTTTGAGGATGGTTTTTGAGTTACTTGTGGACTCTGTTTTATGTCTACGATTGTCTGTTCTCTGATTTTTTCAGGATGTTGGCAGCAACGAAATAACTCACCTGCCGAGTCAACTGGGGGACCTCGTTTCTCTCAAGAGCCTCAACCTAAGACGCAACCGTCTCGTCGAACTACCCATCGGTTAGCAGCACTCTCTTATACACTCGGATGTCTGTCTGTCTGTCTGTCTCTGTGTGTGTGTGTGTGTGTGTGTGTGTGTGTGTGTCTGTCTGTGTCTGTCTCTCTCTGTCTGTCTGTCTGTCTGTCTGTCTCTGTCTGTCTCTGTCTGTCTGTGTCTGTGTCTGTTTGTCTGTCTGTCTGTCTCTCTGTCTGTCTGTCTGTGTCTGTTTGTCTGTTTGTCTGTCTGTCTGTCTGTCTGTCAAACTAGGTCTGGACTGTGGGTGATGGAAAGAAGGGGAGGCAGATGATGAAATGGAGGGGTTCTGGGTAGTGACTGTCAATTGATGAACCGGACAAATATACCGGAAACGGACTGAATTATGGGATGGATGATTAGCTTCTGGTCTCTGGGGGAATTTTCTCTCAGTCTGTGGCTGGGTATATGGAGCAGCGGAGAGTATACCGTCCGCTGGCCATGCTAGCAGGGCTTATGGGAGGTGCAGTGAGGACGATTTATAAGTGTTCTGTTATATTGCAGGCTGTTAATGGAAAATGGGAGTTTAACGTGGACAGTTTTGGACAGTGTGAAAAAAGGGAATGTAGAGTTGCATTGGACATTGAAACGTAACATTTGTTGAAATGGGATTTTCAAATGGGTTGTTTGAAATGGGACGTTTGGAGTGGATTTTGAAATGGGATGTTGGAAATAGAATGTTTGAAATGTATGTTGAAATTTGATTTTTAAATGAGGTGTTTGAAATGTATGTTGAAATGGGATTTTGAAATGGGATGTTTGATATGTTTGTTGAAATTGGATGCTTGAAATGACATGTTTGAAATGGATTTTAAGTTTGCATTTTGAATTGGAATGTTTGAAATATACACTGTGGACTTGTTAACATACTCCTGATTATGCACCATTGTGCTTTATGTGAATTGTGTTATAGCGCATTGGATAACATCTGGCGTAGAGAGCGAGAGGTACCGAGTTCGAGCCCCGTAGGGCGGATATGCTTTGTAGGCTGCTATTAGCGCCGTTGTACTGCAGGCTGTCTGTTCTGTTAGTAGTTAAGATTTAAATTGCATAACATGTAAATGTACAGCGCAGTGCGTTTGTCAGGCGCTTAATAAAGAAAAGATTATTATTTTTATTATTATTATTATCTCCCAAAGCTGTTAACTGAGCAAATTGTACTGTTGAAGAACTGCTGTGTTGCACCAGATATATTGACTTTTTCAGCGTTATTCCTTTTTAGTAGTGACCTGGTGTATACACGGTCTGTCATAAGTAATTAAGTAGGTGATTAAGTATATTCTTTATTAACCAGTTGCTAATTGCACAGTGGTGTACAGACATCTTATAAACACAGTTGATAAGTATATAGCATCCTGACAGTGAATGTTTTTTGCCCCAAGTAAGTTAGTTGGTAAGTAAGTAAGTGAGAATATCCCTTAATAAACCAATTGCCAACCGCACCTTGGCGTACAATCAATATAGTTTCACATGTTTTATCTAAGAAAGTCAATGTTTCCTAAGCAGACCTTATATATATCATCCTAGTGATGAAAGTTTTACGCATCAAATTATCTGCGGGAGGAATGATACGGTAATGAGCCCGGGGGCGTAGGAAATACTTAGAAGTTTTAATAGGGGGAAGCAAATCATGTAACACTTGATATAAGGTATGTCTCCTCTGATGACTCTGCGTTAAGTGGTCCACACTGTATGCTGAAATATGTTTGAAGTGGTATGTACAATACAACTGCATTTGGTATTTTCCCTCCTTCCAATGTTCAATATGATACAATAAAACTGTACTTCATTTTGCCCTCCGTCCGAAGTTCACTAATGCACACATGTGACAGAACTGCGATGGTGCTGAGCAGTTGTGAGTGAAGGACTTGCTCAAGGTCCCTACACAGTGACCGTCTCAGGTAGAGCTGTACCGATATCGCTTTTTGACGATTATGCCGATACCGCGTATAGCCGATTATTAAATTGCCGATGCCGATACCGCATATAGCCGATTATTAAACTGCCAGTGCCCAATTTATGAGACCGAATATTTCATTATTTGTTTAGTCAAAATGTTCAGTTCCGAAGCATAAACCAGTAATCTATCGTCACAACTATAAGGATGGACGATTAATTTACGTTGGGAAGTTGTTAACGATACATATTTTAATGCGTAAATAAAACGGGACGTAAAACGTTAGGTGAAAATCGATGAAAAACTTGGAATATGCAATAATTCAAGTAAAATTATTAAATTAAAACACAATTTTAACATCGACACCGATTAACCGATTATTTCTGCCGATACCCGATTATACCGATTATTCTAATAATCGGCCCGATTATGCGTAGGCTATGGCCGTTTAATCGGTACAGCTCTAGTCTCAGGGGAGGGGATCAAACCTGTACTCTTCGCATCACAGGCCGAGGCTCTATCCATCTGACTGCCCTGCTTCTGTATGTTAAAGCGGGTGATTGAACATCCGTTTGTATAAAGAGGATCTTTGATAATGTTGACACTCGAAAGTTTATGCTAATAGAAAACGAAAAGAACTTGGTCATGTTATTAATTGCTCTTTTGACATTGCGATTATAATTATGCAGGTGAATGTTGAAATCTATTACATACCTGCATGCTGTCTATCCAGATGGTCAGGTACATATGGGTATATGTGCGCTTGTCTCTGCCAGAGTTTATTTGTTTTGTGTGTGTGTGTTTGTGTGGGTTGTGTGTGTGTGTGTGTGTGTGGGTTGTTGGGTGGGTGGGTGTGTGTGTGGGTGGGTGGGTGTGTGTGGGTGGGTGGGTGGTTGTGGGTGGGTGGGTGTGTGTTTGTGTGGGTGGGTGTGTGTGTGTGGGTGTGTGTGTGTGTGTGTGTGTGGGTGGGTGTGTGTGTGGGTGTGGGTGTGTGGGTGTGTGTTTGTGTGTGTGTGTGTGTGTGTGTGTGTGTGTGTGTGTGTGTGTGTGTGTGTGTGTGTGTGTGTGTGTGTGTGTGTGTGTGGGTTGTTGGGTGGGTGTGTGTTTGTGTGTGTGTGTGGGTGGGTTGTTGGCTGTGTTTGTGTGTGTGTGTGTTTGGGTGTGTGTTTGTGTGTGTGTGTAAGTTCATGTGTGTAAGTTTGTGTATGTCTGTTGTGTGTGTGCATGTGTCTGTGTGTGACTGTTAATATTAGTAAATAATTAATCAATGAAGCAAATGACATGTGATTTGTAATTTTAGATCCATGAGGTTCCGTGTTCACATGACGAATATTCACATCAAATTTTATAATGATAAGACCATAAAAAGTATTAATTATAACAGTCATGATGACGGCGATGACAACAGTAGTAATGATGATGATAACGATAGTATTAATAGTAATAATAGCAATAATCAATCATTAGTATTAATAATAATAATAATAATAATAATAATAATAATATTAATAATAAGCAACAACCGTTCCAGACTTTTATCATTTTAATTAATCTTGAAGTCCCTGAGGGATCATGTTTACCTCGGGGCAAAAAATAATAATAATAATCAATCATTAGTATTAATAATAATAATAATAATAATAATAATAATAATAATAATAATAATAATAGCAATAATCAATTAGTACTCATAATAATAATAATAATAATAATAATAATAATAATAATAATATATAATAATAATAATAATAATAATAATAATAATAATAATAATAATAATAATAATAATAATAATAATAATAATAATAATAATAGCAATAATCAATCATTAGTATTCATAATAATAATAATAATAATAATAATAATAATAATAGCAATAATCAATCAATATTCGTTTAATCAGCAAAAGGTTGACATAGACGCAATGCTAACATCAGTGATAGTCTATGGGGGGGAGTCAACGAAGATATTGCCTTCTTGGCAGTTAAATAATAAAAAAATTATATCTTGGTTTTGTCCGTAACGATAGTCATGCTAATAAACGATTTATAGGACACGCTAGTACAGCTGAGACCAAAATAGTGAGATAATATGCATGAGTTGAGAATACGACTGATGGCGGTGATATTTTTAACACTTTAAATGCAAAGCTTGTTGCCCCAGGGGTTTAAGGTTTAAAGTCATCGAGTGCAGTGTGATGTTGCAGATCGAGTGATATACCAGGTAGCTAAGTACCGAGTGGTACGTAAGCAATCATATTTAAAGTCTGGCTGATTCAACTTTAGAAGTATAGAAGAAGAAGAGCAGTCCCTTAAGTTACACCTCGGGAGTCGTAGATATGGAGTGTTAGCGACTTCATTTTCTTATCATCAACATATGAGTTGGTTGCCAGCAGGCTCTTAGCCAAAAATAGAGAGTAGGCAGTCCAAAAGCCGCGACCGTTCGAGTCTGACGGCAATGCCCCTACCCTACACTGAATGACCTTGACCTATATGTTTTGATCACATTTATGCCCCTCCAAAATAATTTCCACCAATCCTTTGGACGGGTGGCTGGCCAAGGGTCTGCATTTAATTGATTGACAACTGTGACAGGCTGTGAAAAGGAAGGACCTTAACAACCCAAGTGAATAGCCTAGTGTAAACGTTTCCAATTACATCAAAGACTTAACCCTTCTGCAGTCTCACATGTAATTAAATTCTGTCCTTACGAGATAGAGTAATTGGAGCAGTAGGCCTAGGTCAATTGAACTGTGACTGCTGTCTGGATTATAATCTGCCCAAATAGACGGACATCATTTTCACTTCCACCCATCCAAAGGACTGGTAGACGGGTGGCTGGCTAAGGGTCTGGTGGCCAGTCCTCTCCCTAGCCATGGAGGCCATCTCAGCCATTCATCTTCCCACCGACAGTGTTCTCATTACAGCTGAGTTGGCTATTAAAGGGGCACAGCTGTAGCAGAAATCTCGAACCAAATTTCTGCTATGGCGGGGAATTGAACCCTGAGCTCTCTCTCGGCTAACAGTCCAACATGCTTACCAAGAGACTGTTGAGCAAGTAGCTAATATCGAGTGATGTTAAATAAGCAGTGGTATTTAAAGTTGGGCTGAGAAGTAATATCAGCAGAACACTTCCGGTAGTTTTCGGAACGAGCCTTGAATCCGCTTTGAAACAGTCGCCGTGTTAATTGCTCATTTTATAGAAACTGCAGTTGCTAAGTGACTCAATCACTTAAATAGATTAGTTTTCGTCGTTAATTGATTAATATGTTAATTTATTTGGCTGTTAATTTACGTTTTCTTTCTGGTTTTTGTTTCTTGGAATAATCATGCGGAATAATTTTGGGAATAATTTGGGTCGTATGATCTGTTTTCTCTTAGATCTGTTCAATGTTAACAGTTGATGGCTATTTTATCTGTATGGCGCCTCTAAATTACTTAGTAAATAATTGGCTACAGAATTGCACTGTGTAAATTGTTACATTGCATGGCCTTTCAGTACGCTATGATGATGTTGCCCCTTGGGAACTATTACACTATAGAAACAGTTACACTTTAGAAACTGTTTCATTGTATATAAACAATTACACTACAGAGTAGCTCCTTCAGACTTATGAGTGCCTCGGTCACTACACTCCCTGGTCGCTCCCCTCAGCCGCCAGAGGCCTTCTGGCTGTCCCCCCATGCGTGGTGCAACTGCTCAATCCAGAAGCTTTGCCTATGTTGCCCCCCCTCAGTTGGAACCACCTTCCGAATGAATCGCGTCTTGAGCTCCTCAGCCTTAATTCTCTTTCTTTGTTTTGGAAACGCCTGAAGACTATCTTATTTGTTAGAGACAGCACTGACCTGGGTCGGAAGCGCCTCCGAATCTCTGAGTGACGCTATATATTAATATTCAATTACAATTACAAATTACAATTGCAAGAACAATTACAAAATAGAAACATTTACACTTTAGAAACTGTTGCATTATGGAAGCAGTTACACCGCAGACCAATAACCAATCATTGGCATTGAGCAACTGTGATAGCAGTAGTAGTAACTTAGTAGTAGTATATATGTTCAGTTTCACGACACTGTGTGATAACAAAGATCATTAGCGTCGCCCTCCTCCTTCATCCAGGCTTGAGACTGGCACTGACAGAGTACAAACGGTGGCGGAGTTAAAAGCCTTGCTCAAGGTCCTTATATAGTAACCGTCTCAAGGGAGGAGGATCGAACCCGTACTCTCCTCGTTACAATGCGAGCCCACGTATGTAAAGTCAATAAATCATAGAGACGTTGAATGATATCGCTAGGAGCTTAGACGGGGTCGTGCAGAGAGCCCGGGCAAAATATTTGGTTCGTGACGGGTGATTTAGATGATGATAGCGTATTGGCATGTCGGGTCTTTTGTCCTGGGCGAAGGGGATAAGGGGTGGGGTGTAGTATTGCAGCTACTGAAAGGAATGTGATCCTACAAATTATTGTCTCTTGAACGCTGTCTAGTAGCGGCCCAGCATAAAAACAACGCAGGGGTGATTTGGAGTTGTAAAGATATTATATGGAAATATGAAGGAGAAAGAGAAGAAAACAGCCTTTAATATCATTATATTATTATTATTTATTGTTATTTATTATTTTTATTAAAAGTGATAGTAGTAGTAGTAATAATGATGATGATGATGATTTGTTGTTGTAATTTGATGATGATGATGATGATGATGATGATGATGATGATGATGATGATGATGATGATGATGATGATGATGATGATGATGATGATGATGATGATGATGACTGCATTTTGGGCACTCTAGCTGATTGGTTACAGTGCTTGCCTTCTACCATAGACAGTACGGGTTCGATCCCCTTCCTGATAAAATAGTCACATGTAGGGACCTTGAGCAAGTCCTTCACTAGCAAATTGCTCAGTGCCATCAATTCCTGCTTGGTCATTAGATAGTGGCACTTAACAAATACGTGATAATAATAATAATAAGAATAATAATGACAACAATGGGAATAATAATATGGATCTGGTGGTTTGATGTATGTGTAGGTTTGTGTCGGCTGAGGTTATGTCGCCTGGACTTCTCGTGCAATCGAATCGCGCATATACCATGCGACTTCCATCGAATGGATTCACTTGAACAGCTCTGTCTCGACAACAATCCACTCCTATCACCACCAGCACATGTAAGAATTCATTCATTCATTCGCTCAATCACTCATTCAGCCAATCATTCATGCATTTACTCATTCGTTCATTAACTCATTCACTCATTTAATGAATGAAAGAATAACATGTCTGATATAATACTGACATAACAAAAGAATAATATGATGATAGCATTAGAAAAATATGGCATAAGAATAACACAGAATGGGAATGATTTTACATTAAAGAATAACATAGCATAGGAGTTATGTAATATAATACAATAAGAATAACATAGAACAAGAATAACATAGCACTGCATAAGAATAACATAATATAATAGTAGCATAACGTAATTAATTTTATATATTATGACTTACCATAGTTTTTATGTGCTGCTTTTGGAAGGTATCCCGTGCAGATGCTTCTTCAACCCTAGTGACCAAATTTGCCGAGTTGTAATATGACAATAGTTACAGAGCTCTAGAATTGATCAGCTTAGATTATATTCGATAGTTAAAGGAGCTGCTGTTGATTGTCTTGCTCTAGGCGTGTACGAAAGGCCTCGTCCACATCCGGAAGATCTTGTCCGTAGAGGCGCTGAGGGACGAGAGGAAGCGTGGCGTCATGCAGAACGATGTCAACCTTCGCAGTAATCTGATGAACACCAAAAGGTTCCCTTCATCACTCTCAGCGGCGTAAGATTCTACTCTCAGATTGTTGTTGTTGGTATTATCATCGTTGTCGTCATCATTTTTGTTGTTAAGCACCACTGTCAAATGACCAATCATCAATCGATGGTGCTGTGCAATTGTGAGTGAAGGACTTGCTCAAGGTCCCTACACGGTAACCGTTTCAGTCCTGAGGAGGATCGAACCCATACTCTGCGTTTTAAGGCGAGTGCCCCAACCAGTCGAATACTTGAAAACGTTGTTTCAAAATTATTCTTTGTTGTGGAAATGATCCCTTCCGATTTATAAATTGTCCAGAGAAAATGAGGCTTTCGTTAAGTGCTTTTGGAATTATTGTTTTTCAAAATTCTTTTGTATCGCATAATTCTTTTGTTTGAAATAATTCTTTTGTTTCAAAGTGACGTGTTTTGATTGTTCCATATGTTTGTTTCTTTTGCCAGTAATTCGGACGACCTGAGCCTCCAGTCAGAGGTGTGTGGAGAATTCGATCGGTTGCGAATTGGTATGATTGATTCTGGCTACAGCACAACAGACAGCATTAAGAAAAAACACGATTCTAATTCCGAGGTTAGTGAAATTATTTTATTACTAGATGTTTGCCCGTCCTAAGACGGTAAAGTTTACGTGCTTAGCGCTCCCTTCTTTTCTCCACTTTTCTTTCCCTTGCTCTACTTTTCCACTTTCACTCCCACCCCTTTTTCCTGCCTTCTCCCCTTCCGGTCCCATAACCTCCCATTCCTGTTTTCCCTCCCATCCCCGACCCCTATTATACTCCTCCCCACCCTTCTCTACCCCTCATGCTGCCCTTCCTTTTCCCTCTTAATCACCTTCTTTTCTTCTCTACTCACACTTCCCTGTCCTGCCCCTTCCCACCCCTAATATTGTGACGTCACAAAAGAACTTAGGCTAAGCTATAGTTGACTCTTGCAAAAGAGCGTAACGGCACGCATCAGACCAGGCGCTATTATATTAGTAATGTTGTATGTCATTGTATTCGGTTGTATTGTATTATGTTGGGTATTATGATATCAGTAATAATCTTCGTTTATTGATTCAAACTGACAAGAATGCAATATGACTACAATTCATTGTATGAACAGATGATCACAAGTTATTACAGGAGTCGAATTTAATTGTATGACAGCCATGCAAGGTGCCCATCTGTCCTACTGCTCATTTTACCAACGCCATCTTGCGAATGAAAGGCTGAGTTAACCTTTGGAAGGGTAGTGGGATCGATCCCGTTTCCATGCTGATCTTTTCTACTCTTCATGCCAGAGTGTTTCCATTACCCTAAATCCCACTCCCCAATTGGCGTCAAGAACTGATTGATGATGATGCCCAATATCGGCGCCTGTTACAAGTTGCGACCTGTCAGCTTGATACTGAGAATAAACGAATTTGATTGATTCATTGGAAGCCGTTGGATTGGATTAAATTGAAACTGTTGTCGGTGATGGAGTCTGATTGGATGAATGGCTACTGACCTTAGTCAATCATACAGATGTGGGTCTGTTAGGTTTACATCAGTGCTTACGTTTCTGTTTACGATATTTTATATCGGAGTTTACGTTTCTGTTTACCGTGTTTAACATCGGTGTTTGTTTTTTTACGATTGGTTTCTTTTACATGTTTTACATAGATGTTTACGTTTTTGTTTACGATGTTTTACGTAAATGTAGATGTTTTACATGGGTGTTACGTTTTTGTTTACGATGTTTTACATCAGTGTTTACGTTTCTGTTTACGATGTTGTACATAGATGTTAACTTTTTTGTTTACTATGTTTTACATCAGTGTTTATGTTTTGGTTATGATGTTTTACTTCAGTTTTTACATTTTTGTTTGCGCGACCAGAAGGCCGATTACGATCAGAAGAGGAAGCGATTGGAGCAGCAGCTGAAAGCGGAAGAGATGGAGAGAGAGGACCAGCGGAGGAAGGGTGGAACCGCTCTTCCACCTCAAGATGAACAACTCTACGTGGAACGAAATGTGCCGAGGGAAAATGGCAACTTCGTCGGATATCCGCAGTAAGTACCAGAACATAAGAAAGGTTTAACTGCTGGGTAGGAGGTAGGAAGTGTTAGCGACTTCATTTTCTTAGCCTCAGCATATGAGGCGGGTGGCTGGTCCTTTCCTCTCCCTCGCTGTATCATCTTCCCACGGACAGTGTACGGTAAGTGCGCTCATTAAAGCTGAGTCGGCTAGGAGGTGCAGAAATCTTGAAATAGATTTTCTGCCTTTGAGAGGATTTTAACCCCCGACCTCTTTCGTGACGGCCCAGCATGCTAACCACTGGACTTTCGTGCACCCAAAGCTCTAGTTAGGAACCTGTTGGTTGGGTTCTACATGTATGAGGGTCCTGGCCACTAGCAACTCTCCTGGTTATCAAAGCGATGTTTGCTAATTGATAAAGTTTCTGTTCGTAATGGCAGTTAGCATTGTTCTGGGTTGCTGTAGAGTGATTATTCTCTGAAGTGGAGCCATGTATAATATAAATAAATTAATATAAATAAAACAAACTCATACATACTTACATAATTAGTACAGGGCTGATGCATAGATGCTGGCACTAAGGAGGTTGCTAGGTAGTAATAACCTGTGACCGCTCAACTCTATCGACGCAACTTTGCTAAGAGACTCTGTACATCCATGCCACCTGTCAGCTTTTGACAGGAATCTGTTGGTTGGTTCCATGTGTGTGCGTGGGCCCACCACTGGTGACTCTTCTAGTTTACTGTGAATTGTTTTGCTAACTATGTTATATTTTCTTTCATAATGAAACTTAACATCATAATAGGCTATCGCTGAGAACGCCTCTGTGTAGGTTTCTTGAAGAGGCGCTATATAAATTCTCAGAATGAATGAATGAATAATATTGATACATTTGTGATCTGCTGTTTGTTTGTAGAGGTTTACCATCACAATCACAGAGCTTCAGAGATTTCCAGAAGGTCTCTTCAGCGGCCGTTGTTCCGTTGCGTCGACTCGTCTCCGACACAGAGTACAACCGGAGCAACACGCCTGCTGAACTCTGGACAACAAAGTTTGTCATCTATCAAAGTTTTTCATTTATGGCCATTGTCTTACTTAGTATGATGCTGGAAAAACTAAGGGATCATAAATTGATAACATTGTTGGTTTAATAAATAGTTTAGCAAATAAATGGTATTTGTCTTTTGGTAACGTTCGTGATCCTGTACTAATTCTTGTTCCTGAAGCAAAAACTAATGTTGACGATGATGGTGGTGGTGTTACTTAATTTTATTACATTTATTTCATTTGTGATGGACATTCATATTTCAAGATAAAGTTATTAGTTTAATCAAATAAGTCATTCTGTCTCAAAATTTGCGTCCCTTCTTGAGTTGTGCCCTGTTCCATGGACGCGCTTGAACACCCCTTGCTATGGGTCTGACAGTCGCTAAACCATTATACTTCGTAACTGTTTTCTTTTTAACAGCGATGTCAACGCTGCCACCAGTACGACGCCAAACAGCGCCACCTATGATCAAACGGTGTCACCACCGACCTGGTGCCCTGATCGCGCTGGTACCATTGCGATTCCTGTTCATCATGTGATGTCATCGAGTGCCTCGTCTGCTTCAGATGGTGGTTACCCTGTGCCAATGGTAGGTGGCTCTCGTGACAATGTCTTGTCTTAGCTGTGATATGGGTTATATGTGAGCGAGTGCTTTGAAATTGTTCCTAGAAATCATGCTTGTTATTTTTGCATAGTATACAAATAAGAAGAAGAAGAGCAGTCCCTTGAGCTAGCCTGAGAGGCGGCCATGGTTATGAAGTGTTAGCTACTTCATTTTCTTAGCCTCGGCATATGATGGCTGGTGGCCAGTCCTCTACCTCACCATCTCATCTTCAAAACGACAGTGTATGGTCAGTGTACTCATTATAGCTGAGTTGGGCACAGGTGGAGCAGCGAAATTTCTGCCGTGGCAGGGATCTGAACCCATGACCTCTCAATTGACAGTCCAGCACGCTAACCACTACGCTATCCCACACCCCTTGGAATCAGGGCCTAAAATGGTGGGTTTTCTGACACCATAAGGAAGTCCGAGGAAGAGTGAGGAGTTGATATTTCTGAATATCTTAGGCACTGCATTTAGAATTTGTTGTTAGAATTTGCTGTGTGAAATTATGTTTAGAGTTTGTGCTTAGAACTTGTGCCAATGATCGCATAATTGGTGCTTAGGATTTTTTGCATTTTTGTGCCATTTTGCAGGACGACGAATTGCGCCGGCGCCATGAGGCGGTCGTGGCACAGCACAGACGCGAGGCACTAAACGTTCGTCAGCGATTGGAGGAGGAAAAGATGCGCATGCGACAGATGTACAATGACGGCGATCACATGAGAGTGAGTGGCAGTGGGACATCTGGTGTCTACAGGATTCTCACTCATTATTGGCTTTGTATTGTTGTGTTGGTTTAGAAGATGCGTGTGACCAATTAGTACAGTGTCTGCAGAAATCTAGTTAGTGGGTTAATTGGTGTCACAAAATTGTACATTATATGAAAACAAAAGTTTCTCATAGTGGAAAAATAGCCAAAAATTCTAATAGTAAATTTTTTTCTATAGTGAATGACATTAACAGGTCTTTCGGTTAAGAACTGAACGACATTAACATGTCTTAACTTTAGACCAAAATGACACTAACAAGTCTTCACTTAATAACTGAATAACCGAATGACACAAACAAGTCTTAACTTTCGAAATTAATGAGACTAACAAGTCTTAAGTTTAGGCCTACACCTGCATGACATTAACAAGTCTTTTGGTCGGTATCTTTATGACATCAACAAGCTGACACAGCGAAAACAGAAACTGAGCAATTAAGGTTTACAAATGAAATTCAGAAATAGGCTAATTGCACAGAGGGGTGGGATTTTGTCCAGGGGATTATGTCCTAAACAAAATCGGGGGATTTGTCTGGGAGGCATTATATCCTACACTCAACTTCAAGGTTATGTGAAAGTGTGAGCCATTATAACTAGGGGTGGGCAACGATTACAATTTTTAATCAAAATTAATTTTAATAACGCGATTAATTTTTAACGAATGTCACAATAGATAACAAATACAACTACTCTACCGACTCTGAGTAGTTACGTTGAATATGCGCTGTATAAATGCTTGCAGTCAATAAACAAAACGCAAACATGCTTTTACTACTGTTTTTACTTTTTAGGTTTTACTAAAGTTTAAAGTTTCAACAGCCGTTTTATCAAGAATTGTTTTAGCACATTTCTAGAAATAGTTGGGCGCAGTGACAATGGCGTTAACTGCGTTAAAATTTTTTAATGTGTTATTTAATTAACGCATTAATCGCTTCAATAACGCGTTAAATGCCCAGCCCTATTTATAACATGTTGTTATGGACAGTGTTTCTGCTTCTGTGCATAGAATTCTCCTTCGTTTGTGAGACAGGAAGATGACCGATCTTCACTGAGCAGTGGTGACCCAGCTCCAAACAGCTTCAGCGAAACTTCATCAAATTCCAGCTCAGCCAAGATTAGTAAGTCTTAGCGTTGCAGTCTCTTACACACCTCTTTTAAGTCTTGCCTTTCCAAGTATAAATAGAAACAGAGCAGTCTCAACTTAGTAAATTCGCCAAGAGAATTGTAAGTGCCGTCTCTTACACATATCTTTTAAGTCTTGTCTTTTAAAGTATAAATAGAAACAGAGCTCCTGAGTTTAGTCCATTCATAGCATCAGCAAGAAAATTGTAAGAGCAGTCTCTTATACACCTCTTTTAAGTCTTGCCTTTCAAGTATAAATAGAAACAAAGCAGTCTCACTTTAGCTTAATGGATAAATTTATTTTAAATCTGCTCATTCTGGCTGCATTTTCGCCGCTTCAAGGCGAGCACAGCAGAAATTATCGGACTAATGAGAGTAATTTATCGTTTTTGCTGTATAAATAATTTTATGTACATGGCATTTCAATACCAATGTCCAGGATAACTGTCATTAATCCATCTTATACTTACGCAAGAAATATTCTTCATCAATCCAGCTTCTATTTAAGCAAGAATCATTTCTTCTTCAATCCATCTTCTACTGAAGCAAGAGTTATTGTCATCAATCCAACTTCTATTTAAATTTATCCTATATAAAATAATTTAGAGCGCAAAAAACGATAAATTACCCTGATTAGTCCGATAATTTTTGGCTGTACTCGCCTTGGATCGGCGAAAATGCATTCGGGCTGCATATTATGTTGGAACGAATTTTCTTCCATTGAATTGTGTTCCATTGAATTTTTCTCATTCAATTGCATTACATGTATGAGATAAGATGTCATGTGTTGTGTACTTAGTTCTGCCTGTGGCCTGCCAGAGGGCGCTGGATGCGATGAGCTCCGATCTGAACAGCCTAAACCCGGTCTTTACGATCCGACGCAACCTCCAGCACGTCCAGGAGGAAAGGGAACAGATCGAACAACTGCGCAGGGTAATTGACACTGCAGATGTATATAGCGCCACTTCAAAAGACACAGATCAGATGATCATCTGGAAACTTTGACAGCACCATCTAATCTTATCTGATTGGTTGGAGTGCTTCCCTTGTAATACAGAGGGTATAGGTTCGATCCTCCTTCTCTGAGATGGTTACTATATTGGGACCTTGAGCAAGTCATTCACTCACAACTGCTCAGTGCCATCGATTCATAAGTGGTTAATGAATGCATATGGTAGTTATAGTAACAGAATGATGATGATTATCATGATGATGTTGATGGCGATGACGACGACGACGATGATGTCCCTAATTTTTTAAATCCTAAAGGATTACATTACTTCAGGTTAAAAATAATAATAATTGTATTAATAATAATGATAATCATTACTAACTTTTAATGTAGCCTACTTAATTATACACAGAGTCTTATAGTTCTTTGTACATGTAATAATATTAATTATCGTGAGTTTTTAATATGTATGAATTACAAAGCCTTTGTCTTATTGAATGAGTTCTGTCTTCCACCATATCTTTAGATAATAGAGTCCCTGCTGAAGGTTAAGCTCCCAGACGATCTCCCAGGAGCGCTTCGAGATGGTGTCGTTCTCTGCCACCTCGCCAACCACGTGCGCCCGCGATCCGTCGCAACAATCCACGTACCATCACCGGCTGTCGTAAGCTCACTAATCAAATCTAATCTAATCATCATTTAACATTTCCTGATGCTAGCCGTATTGGGGCGATGGGTACGAATAGATGATCTTCATTTGGCACGTGCAGTTTGTATCGAATCGCCGTTGAGTTAATCTGATCCAATCGAGTGGCTTCTTTGTTAATCTAATCTAATTATCAATTCTATACTATTTGCTTCTGCTTATTTGGTGATCTTTTGTAAATTCCTTCTGCATTAATCTAATCAATTTATTTATTTATTTATTAGGATTATTTGTGCAGTGTCACTCCTATAGTCAGGGAGAGAGGGAAAGAGAAATACAGAGACAGAGACATACAGAGAGAGACAGACAGACAGACAGACAGACAGACAGACAGACATGCAGAGATAGACAGAGACATGCAGAGAAAGAGCTCTCTATTTTTAAACCAGATAGCCAGAGGCCCTCTCTGCACCAGCCTAAATGAAGTTAGATGCCATTAATTAAACTTGGTAGCCAATTGGTTAGAATGCTCGCCTTGTAACACGGAAGTACGATTTCAATCCTCCTCCTCCTCTGAGACGGTTACTCTTTAGGGACCTTGAGCAAGTCCTTCACTCGCATTTGCTCAGCGTTTTATATTAATGATGATAATAACAGATATTGTTTCCATTGACTGTTCTCAGCCGAGTCTGTCGCTTGCAAAGTGCCGACGCAACGTCGAGAACTTCCTTGTTGCCTGCAGACGATTGGGTATTGATCAGGTACGTCCAGATTCAGCCTTCCATACTCCCTTTGAAGAGCCATCTGCTGCGTAGAATTAAACTTTCCGCTTACTTTAGCTCAGGCTTAGGCTTAGTCTCATGCATATCTCATCATCATCATCATCAGTTCCTGACGTCAGCCATTTGACGGCGATGGGTACGAATTAAATGATCTCCATTGTCCTCCGTCATTTGTCAAGGCTATTGCTCGTCTTAGTGCTAGTCCAGGTGATGTCATGTCCTCATTTATATTATCTATTCAGCGTAGTCTTGGTCTGCCTTGGTTTCTTTTGCCTTCGAATCTTGCATGTAGTGCATTGTGTGGAATTCGGTCAACTGTCATGCTCTCTACATGTCCAAACCATCGGAGTGGAGTGGCTGAACGACTTTGTCTAGCAGAGTTGTTTGGGTATACCTAATGATTGTCTTATGTCAGCGTTTCTTAGTTTCTATTGTCTTGAAATTCCTGCAATCTTCTTTGGCCAACTCATTTCTGCTGTAATAATTAATTTCTCATCTTGCTTTCGCATTGTCCCAGCTTATCAGAGGTTAATTAGAAATATCGATTAAGATATTGTTAACAGCACTTACGTTTGAAAGGTGCTGGCTTAGCCATGCAATGCTTTACACTGACTGATTAAGTGTTTCTTGTGATGACAGTGAAATTGTTCGCTGTTTGCGTGTTCCAGTGTTGAATCTAATCTATCTTATTCTAATCTATTCTATCTATTCTGTGTAATCTGTTCTATCTGATCTGTTCTATCTAATTGATTCGATTTAATCTATTCTATCTGATCTATTCTATGTATTCTATTCCCTCTAATATATGCTATCTGTTCTATTTAATCTATTCCATCTAATCTGTTCCATTTAATCTATTCTATCTATTATGTTTAGTCTATTCTATGTAATCTATTCTATCCAAGTGAAGCTATCATAATCTAATTTATTCTATCTATTCTAATCTAACCTATCCCGATCTATATAATCTAATCAAATGACTTGCACTGTTGTTAACGTTTTTTACTGTCTTTCGCTCTGAACTGAAAACTTACCTCTTCCAGTCTACGTATGACTCTTAAGGTCTGCCCGAATTCAGTGTGCTTTTCTTCTAACTAATTCGTGATCTAGTAGACCAGCAAGATCGAAGGACTGTAGCATCAGCGATATGACGTCATTCGAGGGCCTGATTATAATAGATCCAACGCTTTGTTGCCTAGGAGATCCGTTTATTTTTTTCTAACTTACGTATGTAAGGTGGGAAACAGCAGACTCTAATAGCGTCATAAAGGTATTGCGTATTTCTGAGAAACTTCACTAAGGCTATCACAATGTAACTTCTTAGTCTTGGCAATACGTCAGCCAATCGAATGAAAGAAAACGAGTTTAAGTCTGTCCACATTGTATTGTATTGTATTGTATTGTATTGTAATAAATAATGATTAAATGTCGACTTCTAGTTGTATCTTTCAATCATAGTTAATACGTCTGTTTAGTCAGCGTATACGCTTAACAATTGAACATCAACGTCTAATTCGGTGACTGGAGTAGAGGGCACGCAGATTCCACCGTACATTGTACGTTTGTTGACCTAATTGGCGGGTTTTTTATTGCATTATCAGGGAAAATTTTGTGTAAAGTCTTTTGTGGTGGGAGAGTGAGCAAAAGAGGGATGCCCTCCTTCAATAACATAGTACATCCGAATTCCCTAACGGACGTGTCCATTAGGACCGTAGCGGGAGACACAGCTGTCAGTTAGTGATCACTAGTGGCAGTTTGGCGCCCGCTATTGGCTCCGTGTACAGTGGCTGTATGGGCCAGACTTGACAATCGCAGACGCTTGGCCACATCCATAAAGCGGTAGGCGCACGTAAATTCAATCTTTTGTAGGTCTTAAGTTTCTTATTTATTAGTTTGTGCTTCGCTGGCCAGCGCACGAGCTACTTCTTACGTTTCGACCTTCTAAATTCCGTCTTCTAATGCTAACTTGGATACACGACAGCAGTTTAATTGGAGCATGTACACTACACTGTACTATACAATCAAGACACCTAATTGGTCTTGCATATGACGGTATGAGCCCGGTTTGACCCGGCTTAGGATGTATGTCCATTTCCGAGTCTATGTTTCAAGGCGGGCGGATAAACCAAATTGCTACCATGTGTGTTTGCATATACTGGTGCATTTGTGGTTATGTACATATGTATGTATGTTTGTATGTATGTATGTAGGTCATAGAACGAGTATGCGCATATTACGAATATTAAGATTTTTAGAAATTTACGAATATTGACGAATATTAAAATGGCCAACGAATATTAAAAATTTCAAGTTCCTTTAATTCTTAATTCTTCAAAATCCTTACTCATAAATGACATATTTTGACGGAAGTGACCATCGTATGTTTGCCGGAATTTGCCGCCCCTTAAAAATACCGCCTTAAGCAGCCGTCTATATCTCCTATACCTATAAGGCTGGCACTGAGCGTCGTATATAATTATTTGGTATTTGGGCCTAGAGCCCTAGACGAGTGACATCAATATTAAACAACATACAGCGACATTATGCGTCAGCCTCATTCCTTATCAGTCAATGGACTCTGACTTATAAGGCAAGCGCAAAGCTGAAGGCATCATTGGAAATAATTGAAACGAATCTTCTTCATAATACTGGCATTACCCATACTGAGTTAGACTGCAGATAGATACAGAAACAGACAGACAGACAGACAGACGGATTGAGACTGAGAGTGAGTGAGAGTGAAGAGCGATGTGTGTGTGTGAGAGAGAGAGAGAGAGAGAGAGAGAGAGAGAGAGAGAGAGAGAGAGAGAGAGAGAGAGAGGATTCGGGTCAGATCATTTGCCCTCAGCTTGGCTGGAACATTATACACAAGGTGTCTCATTCCCTTGGTTCTGTCTCACAAAGGCTATATTGTAATGCATGAAACAGTTTAGCGTGCAAATGATAATTTTTATTGGCTTGATACTATAGATTCCCGGGCCTCTGGTCATGGTCGGCTTTTTTTACAGAGTACCTCAATGGTATGGTAAGATTTGGCTAAGCGTACCAGCTTACGGACCACAGCACTTAGTATAGCGCCCATAACCACTGCACATGTTCTTAATTAGTAGTCTTAAATAAGTTCGTAACCAAAAGGAAAACAGTGACGTCATCAACGAATATTTACGAATATTTATGAATATTAAATATAACCTAATATTCACGAATATTTACGAATATTAAAGCCTGTAGTCACGAATTCTCGTTCTATGATGTAGGTAGGCTATGTATTCAATGAAACAATTAGAAAGTAGGTCCTTTTTCGTCTAAAATAAGTCTTAAAATTCATGGGAAAAGTGATGGATAGTCGTGGATTTCTGTTTTATTAACGTAATATGGCGACCCTGTTAAAACTTGCGACTCATCTCATTCAACTTGTACACCCACCGTAGCGTAATTATAGCGTAATAATCGTAGACCTATTGCGTATATCTGAGAAACGTAACCAAGGCTATCACAGTGTAACTTCTTAGTCTTTGCTACAGCAGCCAATCAAGTGAACGAAATCAATTTACGGCTGTCAACATTTAAATAAACAGGGAAGATCGTTTTTCAGCCAGCATGTCGACTTCTGTAGTTGTATCATTCAATCATATTTAATACGCCTGTTTAGTCTCTTAATACTTAACAATTGAACATCTAAGTCTAATTCGGTGACTGAAGTAGAGGGCACGCAGATACCACCGTACGTTTGTACGTTTGTGACCTAATTGGCGGGGTTTTTGTTGCATTTGGAAGATTTGGTATAAAGTCTTTGTTGGTAGGTTGGAGCTACAGTGGGATGCCCTCCTTCTATAACATAGTCATCTGAATTCCCTAACGGACGTGTCCATTAGGACCGTAGCGGGGGGACACAGCTGTCAGTTAGTGGTCACTAGTGGCAGTTTGGCCCCGCTATTAGCCTCGTGTACAGTGGCTGTATGGGTCAGACTGGACAATCGCAGACGCTTGGCCACACCGTAAAGCGGTAGACGAACGTAAATTCAGTCTTATAGATCATAGGTTTCTTTATTTATGATATTGAAACCTAGACTTGTGTATTCTGGCCAGAGCACAAGCTTTTCCTTACACTTCTACCTTCCAAATTCCGTCTTCTAATGAGAACACACACGACACCAGTTTAATTGGAACATGTTTACCGGTAGTGCCCATACTATGGCCCAGTTAGCTACTTTTGGTTGGAGCGTATAATATAGGCTGCTTCCCAGAATCGCGGGCAGAAGGATTATAGTGCGTAAGTTTACTGGCGTCGTGAGTGTCGGTTAGGGTCAGGGTTAGGCTTAGTGTCGTCATTAGAAGACCTGCCGATCGGCTTCCACGCAGCGCGGCCAAAGATACTCTAAAAATCCTTCAGCCTCCGATACTATAAGTTTGCCGTCGATGCTACATTGGTTCGAGCGTATAATTATAGTCCCATATTCCTCTTTGTAAGAGAGCGTGAGGATCGCGGTTCGCTGCCCGAAGGTGGCTTATTTCAGAGATTTAAATCTCGGGCTACCACGGTCCGTACAAGGGGGCATTAAATTTACGCCTATTGAAACGGGCAGCGGTGGTGAAGGATCTCACCCGGATCAATTCAGTGAAAGATGAATATATAGGGTCGAGGCCATTCGGTTCCTATATAAAATCGAGTTCAGTTACATTTTTTACTGTACAGTACATTACAAATGAAGAAATCTGATGGGACTTGCGTAATTCAGGGCATTGGTTTTTGTTATCTGGCTACTTCAGTCTGTGTGTTCTTTGAGCTAGGGACTCTGTATACACCTTTTGCAGGTATCTAAAAACTATTCTTTACCGCGGGTGTTGTGTTGGGAGTTGAGTACATGTAGGTCTCGTGGAGGGTCACTTTATATAAGTCTTCTAAATGAATTAATGTTCCTGAGAGTAGCGATCTTTCCCCAAGAATTCGGAGTATTCTCGGTTCCTCCGCCAATACCGCTGCTTATCCACTGTTATCTGCCTGACGCTTCTCTACTTTTCACCTCACAGGCTTTCCTCTCCAAATGGAAGTCCAACCTCTTCAAAATTCCTACTCTTATCCCTCCGCCTTCCAGATTTCTCATCCTCAACAAAACCCGCCTTAGCAGCTGCTCTGCATCCTCTCTCTGGTCTCTGTGGCAGCCAGACATCGATCTCCACTGGATTTCTTTGGACAACCCCTCTGACGTGACGCAGCGCTCGTGAATAAGCTGGTGCCCTGTCGTTAGATTTAGAGTAGCACTTGAGAAATTTGAAGTTTACGTTTACGACTACTACAATTTGAATTATATTCAACGCCTTTCTATCTAATTAAAGTCATTGATGTGTGATTCGGTATGGTTTCACGTAGACAGTCATCACAGAGTGAATTGCTTCACATTTATTTTTCCTCAGTTTATCAAACTCAACTGTGACGAATGTTCAATTTACGGACGTTTTTTGAATGACATCTGTTATGATCTTCTATTTCGATTTATTTATTTTTGGTTTTCGCTGTGGCACTGAAGTTGCATTGAGAGGCTGCTGATAAGCTGTTGTTTTTAAGTAATTACATGTAAGTAAGTGATTAAGTGTATTCTTTATTAACCAATTGCTAATCGCACTTTGGTGTACAGACGTCTTATAAACAGAGTTAACAGTATGTAGAATCGTAACAATAAATGTTTTGTGAGTCAGGCTATCGGCTTGGAATTATGCGGTCATGGGTACGGGGACAGAGGGTGTAGTGGGTGCTATTTAGTTGGAGGTAATAGTTGGTGCAGAACGTGGCCCTGGTCCTTTAGGACAGCCCCAAAGAGGTGAGTGTCTGTGTTGTCACAGAGTTGTTCAAACGTTGGGAAGTCCTATCTATAAAAGTACAGAAAATAAGTCCAGCAGTCTTCAGAAAAAGCGTGTTTATCGAATGGCTAAATGGTGGCTGTTCGATGCATTCTAGAAATTGTATTCCGAAGTTGAATTAGCTGCACTTGCATTTATTGCCCCTACGTGTCGCATGAAAGATTCACAGACTTTGAAACTGAACATGTTGCATGTCCTTTGCCAGTTTGGGAAATTGGATGTCGGGTGTGAATCGAGAGTCTTCCTAGCTCGCCGAAAATCCAGAGGCGTTTGCTAGAAGCTGGTATTTGTGTTTAGCAGCAAATGATATTTGTGGCAAAGAACAGAAATTTTAAATTGTTAACAAATAATTATTTATGTGGGTCTTATATTTCATCTATGTTGCAGTGGCTTTGTAGTTATTTTCACGAAGGTGGTCGTATTTGAACTTGAAATCTTGTTTTCCTGCCTAGTTAGTCTCAGAATGCTTTATCGATCTTATGATCTGATCTTTTGATCGAGAGTTACGATCTGATCATATCTACACCTCGTCCTCGATCTGTAATGAATCGTACAACAATGTTTCCATTTCAATATCTGCCTCATGGTTCACAAAGTGCTGCATTTTAAGCAACCGATCTATCTCTGTTCCACTCTAGCCTCCATCTAAATAGATTCTGCACTTGATCAATGGATCTTCATTTGCTCCAAGTCCAAACATTGTTGACCCTCGGGCATTTTCGATTGCTGGTCGGAAGCTTTTGAATTCTTTTCCCAGTTCAGTTCCTTCGGTCAATTCTTTGATGTCCTCAGCTTAAAACAGGTTTGCCACGGATCCTGGAAAACCTGGAAAGTCATGGAATTAGACTTTGAAAAATTTAAGACCTGGAAGACCTGGGAAAACAGGTGTTTTCCCAAAAGAAGTCATGGAAAGTCATGGAATTTTAAAAATAGTTAGGCCATGGAAAGTCATTTACAATGGAAAAATCATTAACAGGCATATTTCTAATCATATTTTAAAATTAGATGGATATTACATCAATAAAACAATAGAAAGTAGGTCCTTTGTGTCTAAAATAAGTCTTAAAAGTCATGGAAAATGTCATGGAAAGTCATGGATTTTGTTTTATGAACCTTGTGGCAACCCTATTAAAACTCGAGAATCATCTTTCGACTTGTACAGCCAGTGTATACCCTGGCTTCTGGTTTCCCTCATCTATCGGGTTTTGCTCATGGTTCTCAAGTGGATTACGAATCTTGATTGCGATTTCACTCAAAGCGACCAACAATGTCTGATGTCTTGGACATTACGATAACGTTGCTATAGAAGTCATCGAATTAGATTAGATTAGATTAAATAAAGTGTGATGTTCTCTCGTTGTTTCTCGTACAGCGTCGACTGTTTCGATGTTGACGCGCTTGTTTTCGTCGTTGTTTCAGGAGTTCTTGTGCTCTTGCGATGATATCATTGAAGAACTGAGACCTGGTCGTATCACTAAAATTGTCCAACACCTCGTCAGCTACCAGCCAACGCCTCTTAGAGACCGCGCTATATCAGTCTTCTGCCTTCTCTTCTTCTGTGTCACGTGTCTCTTGCTCTACTTGTTCCCGCTACCTAGTTAAGAAACGCTACCTTCTTTGTTGCTGCAAAACTGGTCAGACGAAGATGTATTTCATCAATTACGATTTTTTTATTATTTATTTTTGCATTTTAACATTCCAAAATTGCTGTCGAACGTTTTCAAAGAGATTACTCTAGATTTGTTTGAAATTATTGTACTATGCCAAAATTGAGATTATTTTACGTTCTCGGAGCATAAATTGTAGGATTTCGGCCGATAAAACTTGTAGTGAATCCCTGAAACCCCAATCCCGAAAACGAATTTCTCTGGTTCCCTGAAATCTACTTGCTAAGTGAAAATAAAATTATTTGCGTATACCTAAGTTTTCGGGATATTTTCGAATACTAGGGGCCTTCAGGATAGTGGCTGACTAGGTCATAATAGTTTTCAGGATTGAGCACTTAGTACAAGAAAATTGTTTTCAGGAATTGGGTCAATTATGTATTGGTAAAATTTTCGCGGATTTGGGGATTCGGGTAGAACTTTTTTATCGGTCGGTTGATTAGCGGAGCTTCCGGAATGTTCTTTGGCCATCTGACATCCTTTGTCCCAGTTTTGCTGCCATCTGTTGCATGTTCTGGAGGTGTTGTCATGCTCCATTTTGCATGGTTTCAGTAGTAGTAGAACGATTTCCATCTTTTGCGCAATATCTTGTCATCCGCTTTCCGCCTTCTTTGATTGTCGTTGTTTTGACGATAACCAGAGATAATATGTTGTGTTAATCTAAAGTTTTTTTGATTGTTTGCTGTTTGGATTATAATCAGTTCTTGGAAAAGCGATTTATTATGCGTATGCGTTGATGAAATCATCTTTCAGTTGATGCTTTCTATTTTATTTTCTAACAGGATCCACTGTCTGTCATGATTCTGTCTTTTAAACGTCTTTTTTTGCGGTAGATTTCTGCAGTTAGCATTATACTTTTACAGTAAGGTTACGGTGATTATTCTGGTATAGTTTAACTAGTGTCAGGTTGTTCGTTTTCGTACAGTATCCATCGTAATCATCTGACATTTTCGGTTGTAGTGTTTGCCGAGAATCTGTTAGGATCGTCCTGTGAATTTAAATCTTTCGCCAGAGATTAGATTGATAATTGATGTAGGTTTCAGGGTAATATTTTTCACTGCCAGATTTTCATTTTGGACGCATTTTGCTTCGAATATTTCCAAGCCTTGTTCGGCTGATATGAACAGAAGTTTCTGTGGCATTGAAATCTGTACATTGCACGGAGTGAAGTTGAACAGTCTTAGCTTTCATATGTTTAGCATTCAAAACTTATTAATTATTACTACCTATTAACGTAGAACTGATTTGTTTTATACGGTACTTTTGTAAATAACGTTAGATACTTAACTGGCCAATTAGTGTTCATCTCATGTAGGTGTTTCTGTAAAACTCACCAATGACAAGCAATGTCATATTATTATTTCAAATCATGCTGACCAATGACATTTAATATAACATTATTCTGTTTAAACTGGCCAATGACTGCTGATTTGAGATAGCTTGAAGTATAAATGGTAAATGACAGTTTTTGTAATACAATTTTTAAACTAATTACTTGTTGCTGTGGTATCATTGCAATGGCAATCAGACAATCAAGAGTGATGCTTAACAAAAGTATTTGGTTGCAATTAACCTAATAATTAGAATATTGCTGATCTACACCGAGCCTGATTTTCAAGTTTCAAACTTAATTAAGTGCACGTCTATCCTAATGCTGTTACTGATTTTCGTTGGACTAAACCTGTTTAAGTTTGTTCAGTTTTTGTTGAGTTTCATTTGTATTTTATTTTATTTACTGAGATTTTAAATTATTTCTTTGTGCAAGAAACAAGCATGCTTGCAACAAGCGAGAATGCATTTAATTTTTTCGGGATGGCATGACAGTGAAATGCACACTTTCCCTGATCTTATCACTATTATCTCGATTGATTAAAATACTCTTTTCTTTTACTCTTTCCTTTGTATTTGTTTAGTTCAGTGTTGTATTATATTTTCGTTTTATCACTTGGCAATCTGGCTAGAAAATAGATTGCCAGCGGGATAAGAATCTGCAAAGAAAAGTGCACTGAGTCACATGCAAGATAGCTTGGCTTTGCCAGTGGTCACCAATTTTCCTGAGAAGGAGGGACTCCATGCTGAATTAAGCTTTTTATGGTTTGGCCTGTGTGAATAATAAAAGTATGTGAAAGGCAGGTTTTAGACTTGCACAGTGGCAAAGAAGAAAGGTCTTTGAGGCAAAGATCAGAATTCTTTGAATAGTAGAGGCTTACTGAAGCTGAAGTATACCAAAATTATCGTATTGAGACATGGGTACTGAACCATTTTGTTCACTAATGCTGAGTAAAGTGTCTGGATTTTGAGTATCTTCCGAAGTAAGGTTTGGTATTCTCACCAACTTTAGGTTGTAACTGAGTCATAGGTTGTTATTCATTCCATCTATTAGTGCCATCTATACTGCTGATAGATATCTGTGCCGTGGCACCGTTTTGGTACTGCCTGAGTGTCATGTTCCAGTGCCGTTGTTTAGTATTTGTGCTGTGTTGTGTTGTTGCATCAGTTTGGTGCGTTGCATACGATGTTGCTCGTTGGTTGTTGTATCTCTCGAAAAAGCAAGTCTAGTGCTCTTGTCGTCTTTTTCGAATCAACCTCTTCATTGCTATCCTTCTGTTTCATTTCGGTTTCTTCCTTTCCTCTCTCGATTTCGCTCTTGTTCTCCTACTTACTGGCTCCTGGCTGGCTGGCTTTCGTTGGCTCGTTGTTGTTGGCTGGCTTCTGGAAATGGTTGGCCGATATGGTAAGTTTTGATGCAGTGTTTACTGGATTCGTAAGGAGGGAAAGATTCGCTTACAAATAAGATTGCATTGTATGATCATTTTCAAAAGCTAAAGTATGCTTTATTTTGGAAACCTTCTTAAAATGTCTGTCTTAGATATATGTACATGATTTAAACTATTTTTTTCTTTTTTCTCTTGCTGACCTCCCCCACCCTCCGACTCTTGAACTCTATTCCGACAAACGTTCGCTCTGCAGACTTTTTGTTGTCTTTTAGATCTTGAGGCAGTTTGAAGAAGTTATTGAATGGAGTTAAAATCAACGGTACTTAAATCTATATGAAGCAAATGAAATTAACTGATTGTGTTTACTAATGTGACCATCTATTGTGATGTTTTCTTTGTTTCCAGAGCAACCTCTGTACATCGGTGGACATCCTAGAGGAACGAGGGCTCATCGAGGTCTCCCTGACCGTTCAGGCCCTCGTCGGATATTCAACGTCGAAACACTCTGTCGTCTGAATGTGATAATAGCCACTGAATCACCTCTGGAGCACCACAGTCTTCTTGATGTTGACCTGATTACGGCTTGGTTTTGGTGTGCCATCGGTTGATGCCTTGTGCATTAGACACCGGCGCAATAGAAGTTACTAACTACAGTTGCACCCATGTGTCATAGTTGCACGTCGACTTCTACTTTCTCTGGGGAATCATCCGGGTTTCGGTTTCGATGTCTTGTGGACAGTTGGACTTTGACGCGTGTTGTTATTCGATGGTTTGCGCAACGTTTAGGGAAGTTGCTGTTCGTGAAAGAAATCTGAGCGAATACTGTACTCTGGAGATTAGCGATTTCTTAATTTTAGCCGTTTTCCTGACTATTGCTTCAAGTTGCTTTTTGTGTCTTTTCTGCAGCGTTGCTCATTAATGCGTTGCTCCGCGTGTTGGTTCTGCTGTGTGTGGTTATTGAGTGTCGTGCATTCCTGCGAATGTTGCTTGGTGCCCAGTAGTTGATACAACTTCTGCCGCTGTTCGTGTTGGTACGATTGTTGATGGGACAGAAATGGTTTCTTGGCTTGATTTTGCGCGTGACAACTGCAGCAACTCTTGATCTGTTGCTTAATTTACCGTTGATAAAACTGTTGCACTTTCTCGACAGTTGTTGCACTTTTAGAAACTGCAGCGTGATCAGAATAGGTCTCAGTGGCACCGTTTTCCTGATAACTTATTGCATATAGTCTTAAAAGCGCCTCCGTTTCAACATATCTTCCTCGCTAACTCTGTGAGCTTCTGCGTGTTTTGGAATGGATTGAGCCCGACTTGCTTTCTTCGATTTCTAAGTATGCGGTTGGATGCACATTTGCAGGGTCTGAATTGCTTCCAGTTGAAGACTTCTCTTACTGTCTGTGACTTGTTTTAATGTTTCTGTTATGATCAAGGCTGTTCGAATCGTAATCGTAAACTCAGAATTTCTAAAGCACTGCTTTAAAGCTGAGCGCAGAGCACCAGCTTATTCACCGGCGCTGCGTCAAGTCAGAGAGGTTGTCCAGAGTTGTATAGTGAAGACCCGAGTCCGTTTGCCACAAAGAGGAGGCAGAGCAGCTGCTAGGGTGGTTTTGTTGAGGACTAGAACGCTTGGAAGGCAAAGGATTCCATGGATTGTTTGCTGGATTAGGGTGGGAATTATTTGATGGTTTATGGTAGGATTTGAGGCAATGTATGGTGAAGTAGGATGTGATGCTTGGATGTAGAAATATAGGTTTGTAGAAATCAGACGAATTGCTTCTTTTATCAGCAAAATATTTAAAGAAATTGATTGTACACTTGTAAGCGAATTTCAAAACTTCACTTATTGTTTTATAATTTACATCATGTATGTTGATTATGTTTTATTCCGATGTATCGATATGTCAATTTATGGCTTGCTGTTATTATTAATAATGTAATTATTATTATTATTATTGAGCTATATTTAATAGGCAATTATTAGTATTATTATATTAGGAGCATATAAAATAGATATAAAATACACGCAGATGTACTATAGTTATTGTTATTATTAACGGTATTAGTACTAATATTATTATTATTACTCGAGTTGTCAGGTTATATTTATTTTTCACATCTAATTTAATTTTGCTGCCTGTAAGTATAATGGCCGTTAACATAGTGGCCTGTATAGCCTTTTAAAGTATGAAGTGGCAGTATATATTGCTAGTGTTCCAGGAAAGAGGTAGATGGCTTACAACATAAAATGCTTCACTGATAATGCATATCCAATTGTCTTGACATGTTTAAGTGTTCTCTAGCTTCGAATTTGTCTGGCTTTCAGTAGCTGAGTAGATCGAGCGCTCGGCCTGTGGAGAGTACGGGTTCGAGTTCCCACTGAGGGGTCACTGTTTAAGGACCTTGAGCAAGTCCTTCACTCACGATTGCTCAGTGCCATTGATGTTCAGTCGTGTGTGCACTTCTGAACTTTGGAAGGAGGTCGATATCAAATGCACTTGTATTGTATTGCATCTTTAAACGTGAAGAACAGTCTTCTCGTTTTTCACATTTTCATATTTCAGTGCTTCGATTGAAATTTGTACAATGAGTGAAAAGGTGTGACTTGCAAAATTCGTTATATGTGTATTAACTATTTTATGTCCTGACGTTGACTCTTACAACCAAAACATCTCCTTGGACTGACTTTCTGGAATTTTTTGCCTAATAGGCATTCGAGTTGTATCGAAAATGATTTTTATCATCAGTGTGGCCACTTATTCATAAAACTAACTTTTGATTGCCAAGATTTTACGATTTGTAAGTTTTATTGAAAAGTATGTTTGTAGTTTTATGTGAATAAGGCAGTTTTATGTGGCAGTTTTATAGCTTATGTTTGCTTTAACACTTGTGAAATTTTCGTTGTCACATGTGTTGTGTATTTATGTGTCACGGATGTGATGTGTTCGATGACTTTCTGGGTAGATCATAATTTTTTAGTGACTCCATACGTCGATTATCCGACTACAGACGTTTTATTTAGAATTTGAACTGTATCATGCACTAATGTTTGCATGAAACGTCACAATGTATGATTTGATCGCTGTGATTTTAGACTATAAATGTGATGTTAGATTTTCTTTGATTAAAGCATTTTCAATGTGTAATTGTAATATTAATAATATTATGATACTCAATTTAATTCAAAGCTTCAAAGCCATTGCCTTCAGTGCCACTTTAATTCTGCTGTATTTGCTGAATTCTGCCATTTCCAGGACTTTATTTATTCTCCGGAGGCTACGTTAAACCTGGGGATCATTTCTATTTGTATTGCTGTTGTTCGTAAAACAAAATAAAAATAAAATAACACTGACAAAAACTGGCTATTCCAAAGCAAATGTTGTCAGATAATCTCTCCCGCAGTAAAACAATACTATTGTTATTAGTAACAGCAAGAAAGAATTAATTAAAACTGATTTTGTTCTATATAAATGTTAAATCCTATGGATTTGTATTGCCTGGTTTAAATTATTAACAGTGCATCATTGAATAGGCCTACGTTATATCAGTAACATTCTTGACACGGTCAGACAGAAACACTGCTTTGAGAAGTGTACTTTTTAAAATGTTAACTTTCTGGCAGTCTTTTACTTGTTATGTATGAAGTGTAGGCTATCTATGCGTAAATGTATATGTATGTATGAATGTATGTATACATATATGCATGAATGTATCTATGTATTTGTATACATGAAGTATATATATGTATGCATGAAGGGTATCTATATATGTATCTATGTATACATGTATGTGTGAATGTATCTGCGTATGCATGAAGTATGTATTTATAATGAAGACACTTGAGATAGCATCTTCTGAGTACCTCAGACAAGTGCTGTACACCTGGTTATCTGTCTATCTGATCTGGCCAAGTGCGTTTCAATTCATGCAGAAAATTCATTTTATCTGAAAACTGATTACTGCTGCAAATGGATATTTGAAAACTGATTACAGCTGCATATTTTAAAAAATCGTTTTCGAATTGTTTCATTTTATCGTTGTGAATTTGCATAATTTTATGCTGCACATTTTAAAAGTCGATTAGACTATAAATGTTTTGATTTTCTTGAAGTTCCTGCTGGAAACTAAAGAACTGAAGGTCTTTGCGTCCTTACAGATAAAAGGTTGTTTTAGTAGCTAATAATTTTACTTTAATCATTATCATTAAGCATAAATTTATTGCTCACCAACTTGTGAATACATCTTAGTAGCGACCAGGTATGTTGTGCTTGGTACTTGTACTCGTTTTTTAAGTACCTGTACTCAAGACAGTACTTGTACTTGAAGCGTAAGTACTTGTACTTGAAGTCTAAGTACTTGAAACATCTCTGCCAAAGACTGTCTGAATCGTGAAACTCAAATTAGTATGCCTTAATTATGTAAATTGCTTTCAGATTGTCAGATCAGTTTCATATTAGCTTTACGTCTGATTTGTCTAATCTAACATCGTTTTGGTTTAAATGTGGAATACTCGGCTTCTGCTGTCTGGTTTTGTGACGCGTTGTATAGTTTTCGAACTGTTATCATCATTCCAGTGTTTTAATTAAACGCTTGTAAATATGTGAGCTCGCCATCTTGGGACGTTTTAATGAATGACCTGATGTTGATTGAGGTTACGCGTTTTCGGCAGAATTAATAACCTTTGTAGTTGGTCTTCGAGTATTTTACTTGACGTTTATTGTATTGTATTGTATTTAAAGATTTATAAAGCGCCTCTCATAGTGAACACCAATCAGAGGCGCTCCCAGTGCGAAAGTCCTCGAGAATAAAGACAAGTTTTGAGGTAGCGAAAAGATGTGGTAGTACCACCGGATAGTATGGTAGAGCGAACAAAGGTGGAAAGTTGATTCCATAGCGAAGGGCCAATGCAGGCAAAGGCACGGAACTGGGCTATGGCCGTTCACACACGAGGAACAAAAAGGTCAAGACGATCAGAAGAGCGGAGCGGGCGAAAGGAGGCGGCCGAGGTGGGCCGACGTATTGAGTCACAGAGGTATTTAGGGGCAAGACCTACTGTAGGTAGGATCGGTAAATGAGGACAAGTAGGCCTACCTTTAACTGAAGTGTGGTGATGTTGATATGGTACGAGTGAGAGAGACAAACAGACAGACAGCGGCAGAAAGAGATCGAGATCTTGTCTGTTTGGTTGTCTGTCTGTCAGTTTGCCTCATCAACAGTTTCTTTCTGTTTTGATTGTGTGGATGCGTCAGTTTACATCCATCAAGAAGTATTAAGGCGTAAATTATTGCATAGATATTGGAGATAATAGATGGTTCCTATGGACAAAGCAATTACTAAGTGAATATCGTACTTAACTGCTCAAGATTACCTCGTTGAAGGGCTTTGCATTTTCTCATAACTGCTTTAGTTAGATTTTCGGTTGCTGCACCCAGAGTTTGGAATTCCCTCCCTGTATCTGTTCTGATTACTTGTGTCAATGCAGGCACTATTTGAGGGTGCGCAACAGAGTACTGGCTAGTGTGCTGGACTGTCTAGAGAGAGGTCGGGGTTCAAATCCCCGCCAGGTCAGAAATTTCTGCTCCACGTGCCCCCTAGCTAACTCGGCTGTATAATAGGTACACTACCATATACTGTCGATGGGAAGACGCGACGGAGAGGGAGAGGACTGGCCACCCGCCTTCATATGCCGAGGCTAAGAGAAAATGAAGTCCCTAACAATATGGCTGCCATACCATGGCTGCCACTACAGCCTGTGGTGCTTTAAATACAGTTGGCTCAAACCAGTCGACAATGAACAGCATAAACAAAACGTTGTTTTCAGAAAAATACGAAATGTCTAAAATCAACAATTCAACTTACAACCAATAGAAAACGATCGGTCGATATACACATATAGGCTAGGCCTATTGGATTCGTCTAAGAACTGATTATATACAAATTCTCTGAAAATAAACAACGTTCTTATGACGTGATCCGTAAGAGGTGAAACCAAACACATTACACAATACAGCGATTTCAAACGAATAATAATAATAGCAATAACATTGAGTAGGCCTAACTAAATTCCGTAAAAAAGCAACTTATTCAAGATTTACTTGATGAATACTTACAGATACTAAACCAAACAATCTATTATTACGTAGGCCTAATAATAATATTACGTAATAATAGATTTAGCGTTTTCTTCTACGCTTTCACAGACGCATTCAAATAGGGCCTATCAATGCAATCGAAATTTTTACTTCCACAAAGTAACAATGGTAGTTAAGTAAGTAAAGTCTATTTTTTACTAACTAATTGAATATACGTACTTAACTTCTTAGAGCGCTATAGCAGGTTTTCTACATTAGGCCTATAGCCAAGATTATTTTTCCTTACAATACTGCAATTGAACACCATGGGTCCTCGTCAAACCTCTCTGCCAGATACCCATTTGCGGTCCGTATTCCCATATGCGACCCATATTACAGCCACTAATATTGGATTATAGCCACTAATATTGGTCCCATCAAATGTTCGGTGATATACTTGTATGAGGAAGACAACTTTTTCACAATTTAATCTTACTCAGTGCACACTATTAGTTGCTCAAACATCACATGGAAATTCAAAGCCACTTGCGGGCTCGTCCATTAGAAGGATGTCTGCACATAGGGAAGTGTAAGGTATTACCGCGACTATGAGGGTAGGGCCATGCCCAACGCGGAAGTCCGCCAGGATTTAATACATAGTAATTTCAATACAGCCTACTGCCTGAACACAAACTTCGTTAAAACAGCGGTCCCTCTTTTATGAACATATTCTTCTGCAAACGAAAATACTGCCTTTTCTTTCCACGTCCTTTCTAGATACCTAACTTACTCATTACACTGTATTTTCGCAACATCACTTATTCTATAAATTAATAATCTAGACGTGACTGGCCTCTACACTTCTAAGGCACAATTTCACTAAATCTGTCTTGTTGGCTGAATATAGTTATCAGAGTAGCTGACTTTGAATATCAGACACTGTGGCTGTTGGACACAAAAGTAGTCACTCAGATACTGAGAAAAACCCTTGCAGAAAATCAGAAAATGACATGGTCATATCGATCACATGTGTAGCAAAAGCTGCCACGTCACTTGCTAAGATTAAACTCTAACAGGAATGTAAATGTATCCAATCCAATACATCAAGGTTTCAAACTGTAACATATTTGTAACTTGCAGCTCACCACGACATATATTTACAATGATTGTAATATTTACACAATTACTGTAACAGTAATAGTTACACCACTTACAACACTGATTCCAAGCCCATGATTTTTAAACCATATGGAGCAGTGAATCGTAAACCTGGTATTAAAATACTGTTAGATAGCAGTTTCAGTAGCAGTTAATGATACTGCTATTTACAATTGGTACACATAACAATCACAGGATCAAAGTACTAGAAACAGCAGAAGAACAGTAGATATGCTAGTGATAATAGCAGTTTTAGCATACAGGTTCAATTACAGTTTTAGCATAGGCTACAGGTTCAATTACTTGGGAAAAAATCTTGCATACATATAATGTAAAAAATATATCAGTCAAGTTAAGAGAATCACTCACTGTAAGATATCCAGCATAATAAGATCTTCAGAAAACAAAGAACAAAATCAAAGTGAAGTCGATCAAGAAGAAAACAAATTGAATAACCGGTAATAACAAGAAGAACAGCATTATATCACAAATATAACAAAGTTATTTACAAAATGATGAAAGCACAACAGCTCAAAATGTCAGCACAAAATCCTGTAAAATTTTACATTTGATCTGTAGACCGTAAAACATCTTAAACATGTTAAACAACAATGCACCATTTAATTCTCAGCAGAAATCATTGAAAGGTTTTGATAATGTTTCAAATGTGCAACGAATCTCAAAACAAATTCTACATCAAAATCAATCACAGTACTATAACATTTTCAGAAGTTAATCCATTTACCTTAGTAATATCCAAAAATACTCTGTAGACAGATATCTGACCTTCATTCAAACCACTAAACTAAACACTTCAAAAGCACAAAGATCTGTAGATCATAGCTAAGTGTTGATTGTAATTAGTTACTTCTGTCATGCTGTTGGCTAACTAAACCCAAGGTATAATCAGGTAACTATTAATAAACCAGTCCACCAAGGCAGAGAGTCAGGTTATAGTGAATAAGCAATCTGAAAGGTAAGTTAGTGTCCTGCACACTTACCTTTTAATTGGAGCATTACTCACATTAGTAAACAAACTAGTAGTAGTCATGGAATTGAAGGTGCACTTCAAACTATTTAAAAGTTTAAAATATCAATTTTTTTACACAACACCAAAAAAGCCAGAGTCCTAGGAACCAATCCAGTCAACAGAAGTGCAAGTTACTTAGAAGAAAGCTCGATCTCTTTCGATAGCAGCCAATCTATGCGCAAGTTTCTGAACATGCGAAGTTAAGTTGGATTGTCAAGCAGGTACCACTTAGTGCTAGCTGATCACAAGATTGTCAAGAAGGTACCAAAAACGAGAGGAAAGTAAGGTCATCAACTGGGAGAAAAGATAATGTTCTAAAAAGAACTCACATCTAAGTTTCTAACACGTATCCCCTGAAACACGTTCATTTGTTATTAATACTTAAATCTTCTGCAACACAATTATTTATTTCTGTTAACAATTAAAAAAATACAGCACCTACCAATAAATAAATTTTGTTTCCTGGAATTCATAAACTGGCAAGAAAAGCATTCGGAGTTGGCCAATGTTATATCCACTGAAACAAATCATCCGAATCGAAAGCCTTTTCAAATCAAAGAAATCTGATCACAAGTAGAACCAGATAACAACTAAAACAACTAAACACAATGGTCACAGAATAACCTCAATTCATAAACAAACCCAAAACTGCACAGCTCTTGTTGCAAGTTTACTAAGGGTATTACCAAGAGGTACTTCAAAGACGCAAGTGACAATGTACTAGTTCCATACTAATATATACTAAAACTACTAATATGGGAATTTGACGAAGTGTATGGCTGCAAATTGAAATCATAAATCATGTCCTACACCGACTTTCATCTTCAAACATCATGTGTTACAACATTCCTCATGTTGTTACGAATGCTTCAGCGCCTCTGTGCAGGGCCGTAGCAAGCTATAATTGCGCTCTGTGCCAAGCGTGAATCTAGCGTCCGCCTCAAGATCAACTTAACCAATAACGACCAAATTTGTTACCTCATATATATCGTCTTTTAAAGAAATAGAAATGAAGTACCTGTGTTTCTATTGCATCATAGTCTTTATAAACCATTAGCTGAGTTACTTTATTCAAATTCAAAAACTTTAACTTTTAGTCACTTTAAGATTCCCATTCATTTTGCGTGCTTTTGATTATGCAAAATCATCAATAATGTTGTCATAGTTAAGAGAATTGCTATATCATATTCAATTAACACAACTGACAAGCTCGTCAAGCGGTCTTGTCTCATAGTTGATCTTAAATAGTTTTCACCATTTTCAGTTTGTTGAAACTTCTTTCACATGAAACAACTGCATTCTTAATTTTTTTTAAACGCTGCACCTGATAGATTTTTCTAGGAACTCATTGTCAAAGGAAAGTGAAACGAATTTATAGAACTAAATTTATTAAAAGATATTTAGTTTATTTACATAATTATTGTAAATTAAAAATAAAATAATAATGTCTCGGTTGAAAGCTGACAACTTGTTATGCAAATTACGAAAACATAGCTGTTGCAATATAATGTAAAAGTTCTGAACAGCGATTTACTAAATATGTTCAAGCGAGTCAACGAGACAACGACAATTCTTAAATAAGCCTGCACATGTAGGCCCTATCTATCTAGACTATTAATATTAGGCATACACTTTATTTGTTGTCATTTAATTTTATTAGGCTACATTTATTTCATTTATGATGAATATTTCATATTTCACGATAAGGAAATTATTTCCATAATTAAATCATTCCGTCTCAAAATTTGCGCCCTCTCTTGAGTTGCGCCCTGTGCCACGGCACCGTTGGCACATGCCTCGCTACGGCCCTGCCTCTGTGAGGCGAAAAATGAGCCACATAAATATGCAGATACACATATGTATACATATTCATATATTGCACACAACATGCAAAATAATAGTATACACAATTACATATATCGCCGCAGAGACTTAAAAACGCTGCATCTGTTGATTTTGCTTAAGATGTGTGTGCGGTCCAAATACTCGATACTCCTCTAGTTTTCTGTTCACTGTTTCGCTGTTCTTTCCCTGCCAGCATGGCTGCATGGGCATTAGATGGAACCCATATGGGCCCTCTATGAGAGTTCAATATGGAAAGATGGGTCCTATTCGTGCTCCATTCATGCTTGCAAGGAACGACATTTAACATCGTACAGGCTAGCACAGAGGCACCTCTGAGTAGATTACTCTTCAAGTGGTCCTATATGACATTCTAATTACAATCACAATTAACAATTACTCACATACAGAGAAAGAGACACATCTTCTACGTCCATGGTTTACAACTGGTCATCAAATATACAAGAGAAATTGACACATCTTCTATGTCCATGTTAGAATTGGTCATCAAATTCGTAGTTCCCACAAAATACAAACTGATGTGGGACTGCAACACTATATTCGGCATCTGAACAGTCTGAGAGAAGTCCTTGGCTTCATTCTCTACCTCAGCAACTGCTGCGATCCGATTGCTTCAGTTCGAACGAAGAGAACGGAAGCCCGCTATCGTATTGCTCGTTCATTTCGTTCAGTTTGTCAAAGAACATGTGAGAACCGATCGAAGTCGTTTCCTCATCATCATCATCAGGAATCGGTGGACAGAACCCGAGATGAACCGTGGGAGAATTCGGATCAAACGTTGATGAATTCTCGAACGCATCCCCGTATCCGACGTCGATTGAAACGCTCCGCTGTTCCATGTCGCTGCTAAAGCTTCCGGAAGTCGACGGTGGAACGAGTTCCTGGTCGAAATGGACTCCATCATCACTGCTCTTCGTTGTGGCGTTGTTTGAATCAGTGCCACTGTTGAATGAAGCGGGTCGTGAATTAGAATCGCTTTCGATGGACGTTTGAACGGTCAACGGTTGGCAGTCACTGGCGCGGTGACCATCGCCGGGATTTCCTGGTCTGTATTTGACCGGCATCACTTCCCTTTCCGTGTTCAATGCTATGTAAGTGTAGCACTCATCAAACCAGTTGGGGTTCCTATGGACATTGGCACACGCCTCCTCGATGGCGGACTGGAGAGCCTGGCCTTCGACGGAACCAGTGTAGCCTTTGGCGTTGATTTGACAGGCAGACGTCAGGCCTGTGCCGCTGTACTTCGTCATGCCATGGATGTTAAGGAACAGATCCTCGATGTGCTTCATCAGTCTGTAGCGTTGGCCGAAACTCACCTCGAGCAGGTGTTTGACGTCCGTGTATGGAAAGTAGACGTGGTAATATTGCAAGCGTTTGGTCGGTGCATGTTTTTCATAGACCCTTGCCTGGATCTGTCTCAGCGCTGGGATGAACATGTCCGGTAGGAGAAGCTCTTTGACGGGTATGCACGATGCACCTTCGATCCACGCCTTGTGCTGCATGAAAGCGCCGAGAGAGTTGATGAAGATGATGTGCTTCACCTGGTGAAGTTGTTTCGTCAGCCAATCGAGAGCATTCGTCTGCGATATATCGACCTGAGACCAATCGTCGAAGCGAACGTCACACTTGCAGCACGAGTGCAGGAACGCAGCAAAGGTACGAACCACTTTTCGATGATACTCGTTATCGCTCGAGTAAACGAGTAGTACGATCTGCTTGTCGTCTATCGGATAGGATGGAACTCCATTTGGTTTTGATCTAAAGTCACCTGGAGGTATGCCTAGATAAATAAAATTCATATAATAAAGTGTTAAACTTTGTCTGAAAACAAATCATGGTACACCTAAAAAATTTGTATATCGATAGATGACAACATTATCTCAGCTACCTGTGGACGTCCTCTCCGCTCTTTAGATCATCATGACCTTCTAGTACCTCGGTCTCGGACCTGCCACAGGCCCACAGCACAGCATCATAGAGGTCCTAAGTGGCTGAGTGAGTTGGTAGCCCGCTCTCCACGCCGGCGGCCCGGGTTCGATTCCGGGTCGGTCGGTTTATCAGAGATTAATTTCTCGGATCTTTACTGCGGGTGGCTCGGTCGCAATATAAACGTGGAGTACAATACAATACAATACAATACAACACAACAAAATACAACTGGGGCGCGGTGGTATAGGTGTATGTTCGGTGCCTTGCAGCCGTAGGGTTGCGGGTTCGAATCCACCACCTCAAAGCCGCCGCGTAGGGACCCTGGGCAAGTCCTTCACTCGCAATTATTGCTCATGCGCTTCGGCGTGAAACTCCGACTCAGCGTCCGCGCAGTAGTCGGGAGCGCCTCTGAATGGGAAATCTGGTAGGGGCGCTATAACAAGTGTTCAAATACAGTACAATATACAATACAATACAATCGTGCCTATGCCTCTGTTGGCCCTTTGCTGTGGAATGACCTTCCTGCTTTAACTCGTGCTGTGATGTCATCTGGGGCACTACTGTTTCTGCTCGTTCTCTTAAGACTTCTCTTTTTTCGAGGGCCCTTTGCACTGGAAGCGCCTCTGATTAGGTTGTACTGTGAGAGGCGCTTTATAAGTCCATAAATAGAATAGAATATAATATAGGGTGACACGAAAGTTCGTTCACCGTTTTCAAAATGCGTTGTCTCAGTAACGGATGCATATTTCTTTATAATATTTGGCCAGTACATACATAAGTCAAACGAAAGATACTGGTAAGAATTTGATTATGATCCGGTCCGTGGTTGCCATTATTTATAAGAAAATGTAAAGACCACCAGTTTTTGCGGAAAAAATGGCGTTCATCAAATTAACACAGTAAAGGAAATGTATAGTGTCGTACACAATAACGCACTGTTATTACTTATTACCTAGGACATAAAGATGTAGGCTATTAGCGTACAGTATCTTCTTTCTGCTTAATGACAGCACTGACTCTATCCGGCATAGACTGGATCAGCGTATGAAGTGTCCCAACTGCTATCGATCTCCACGCTCGTTGGAGGCGACGTTTGAGCTGATAAACGAGGTGCGGAGAGTTGGTTGGCCAATCTTCGGCTTTATGTGTGACGGGATGTTGTTGTCTAGCCACTTCGGACCTCTATCCTATTGAGAACTTTTGGAGTATTTTATCTCTCAGCGTTTATAAAGATCCTGAGCCAAAAAACGTCTATCAGCTCAAACGTTGCCTCCAACGAGCATGGAGATCGATAGCAGTTGGGACACTTCAGACGCTGATCCAGTCTATGCCGGATAGAGTCAGTGCTGTCATTAAACAGAAAGGAGATACTGTACGCTAATAGCCTACGTCTTTATGTCCTAGGTAACAACAGTGTCTTATTGTTTACGACACTATACATTTCCCTTACTGTGTTAATTTGATGAATGCCGTTTTTCCGCAAAAACTGGTGGTCTTTACATTTTCTTATAAATAATGGCAACCACAGACCGGATCATAATCAAATTCTTACCAGTATCTTTCATTTGACTTATGTATGTACTGACCAAATATTATAAAGAAATATGCATCCGTTACTGAGACAACGCATTTTGAAAACGGTGAACGAACTTTCGTGTCACCCTATAGAATTAACGATTAACATGATCTAATATAAACCAGTACTTCTGTAATGCTGCTTTCATCATGCCAAAGACGGTCGCTTCAAACGAAACAATTAAAAACCATAAACCACTAGAGAAGCCAGGGTGAATCCCGATAACTGGAGTATCCAGGTTAGACCTAATAGTTAAGCAACAGTTGTAACTTTGGTAACTGTTAATTAACAAGTTACTCTTTTCCATTAAATGGTTAGAGAAATTAAATCAAACGCTAATAGGTTGAAACCATGTAAATGAAACCACACGTAAAGAAACGAACCTCCGATAAAAAATGAGCGTGACTTTTCGTGCCGTGACCGACGTCTGCATAAATAAATGCCGACAACCAAGCCAACAATGACGATGATGGCCAACACCACTCCGATCACGATGCCAGCAATTTTGGAACTGCTCAGGCCTAATGCGTCAGAGCTGGCCTCTGCTGTAGAAGGGCTTGTAGTAATCATTGTAGAAGTGCTTGTAGAAGTGGTCGTAGAAGCGGTTGTCGAAGTGGTTGTAGCAACGGTGCTAGTACACACACCTAGTACACAAGTAAACACCAGAAAATAAGTCATATACGAGAGTTTTTTGTCCATTCAGGATTTCAGGAGTGTATCCATACAACAGTCATACTGCACCTTGCTTGCGGTCATACCATTGACGGTCTTGGTTTCGCTAGCTAGGCCTAACGCTACCAAGTGTCTAGATGACTTGATGACTGTAAGTGTAACTCACTTCAAACAGGCTTAAGAAATTACAGATGCTTCAGAATTGCGTCAAGGTCAGAATGGACTCACACACATTGCAACAAGACTCAGTGTAATCACTACACTGGCTTCCTATTTAACAAAACTTAACAGCGTGTCTACTTATTTATAAAGTCATACTTATCAGCCAGGTTACTTGTCTTTCGTCGTTGCACGCGACTCAGTGTTATCAATAAATTATTTCCTTCACTTATTGGACACTTCACTTCTGCAGTGCCCAAAACCAGAACAGTATTGGGTTCCTCGACTTTCACGGTTGCTATAGTCCAAAGCTCTAAATTTAACAACCTGTCCACTCTGCCAATTTTCTTAGGTCTTGGCTAAAGTCTCATCTTTTCTAGATTCCATATCTTCCGTTGCCTCTTGTTTTCCAGTCTCAGAGGCCTGAATGGTCTCGACTAGTTCATCCCGAAGGATTATCACTTTAGAATTCATTTGTTTAGAATCGACCACCCATAGATACCTTGTACACTACAAAAACCGAATTCTTCAAGCTATCCTATCCAGGTTCTACTCCTGAGCCACCTCAGGACCACCATCATCACCGATTACCACCATAATCGTAATCGTAATCTCCAAACTTCTAAAGCGCCACTCGAAAGCCAAGGGCAGGACACCAGCTTATTCACGAGCGCTGCGTCTAGTCAGAGGGGTTGTCAAAAAGAGTAGTCCGAGGGAGGTCCGAGTTCGTAGCACTATGCGGTATCCTCGGCTTCACCTCCCCGGATCATCCGGATGGGACCTGGCACCGGAACGGACAAACAACTTGGCTATTATAAACTTCATCTGACATTGCGCCCGTGAATAAGCTGGTCTCTTTGAAGCGGCTTTTGTGTGGCGCTGCGAAATTTCGAAGATTTACATTAATTTACATTACAAAAAGGCTTACACTCGTTCACAGATCAGATTGAATTAAACCATTGACCTGGACCATTGATATTTACTGTGAACGCAATATTTCGACTTCTTTATAAGTACCCGTCTCTATTGGAAATTTCAATGACGTTGCTTACATTCATGAGTTAGGCGCCCTTGTAACTTTTGTGTGGTGCCGTGTTACGGCGCCATATAAATTGTCGTAATTATTATTTGCATTTTATTATTATTATTATTATTATTATTATTGTTATGAGTTATCGGGTTGACTGGTTCTGGTTTGATTGGCGGGAATGTTTGTGAAGTAGCATTAACAAGTAATCTGTGTGCTTGTTTGTGATTGGTTGGCGTTGACGGGCGGTTGAAATGTACGTTTCTGAATGGTGAGCTTAAGGATTGCAAATACAGTGAACCGGAAGATTTTAGTTCTACAGCACGTGCTGTTACTCCGCAAAAAGTCAACGTCTAAACTGTAAGTTGTAGATATTCAGAAAGAGTATGCTGACAGAAAATGTTAAAATGAAACAGAACTAAAAAGTTAAACTCAAATGAATTGTGTACTAGAAAGACAGACTAGTTGAAAGTCAAGAAAGTGAGTTAAGTGAAAAATGTCTTTCTTTCCCTATCTGTATTTTTTTACATGTTTAGGTGTCCCTATCTAGCGGGATCCATGATCCCTTATGGGCCTCCTTGTAGCCAGTAGGCCTACATGTCAAACTGTTGCCTTACTGTTTCATTGTTCGTTTTTCTCTTCTGATGGTTACAGAAATAAATGATTGATTGATACAGGGTCATGTTAAAATTGGCTACCTTTAAAATATGTTGAAAGGAATTGCTACTTGTCAGCCAGAAAGAAAACGAATTATTACGGTTTAGGCACTCACGGATGCCAGTATACAAATTCCAGTAATCAATGCTGTAGGTTTTCACTGACGTAATATCGACGAATAATCGTGTTGTTGAAAAATATTCAGGATTGGCCAACGGGCGAGTTATTTGTTTGACATTTTGTGATTGGTCCGCGTTCCCGCGCAGTTGAAATATATGCTTCCGATTGGAGAACTTTTGCACACACAATTTAAATATGGCCCTTATTGGTCGGCGTTTCGCATACATTGCAGCAATTGCAGTGTGGTGGGGCTTTGCCAGCAAACAGGAACGTGACTCTCTAAGTGCTGTGGTCCGCAAGCTGGTACGCTTTGGCTTCCTACCCAAATCTTTCCCTACTTTTGAGGAACTCTGTAAAAAAGCCGACCAAGACCTTTTTAGAAATATCTTAAATAATCCTGGACATATCCTTCATTACCTACTACCCCTGTCCTATATACTGGTCACGATCTGCGCCCACGCTCACAAAACCGTGTTCTTTCTAGATTTGATTCCCTCACAAGACGCGGTTTCCTGGCTAGGATGTTGTAGAGCTAGGCCATAGTGTTTTTTAGTATACTATTAACTAACTTTTCCGCTACTATTTGATAACTTTGTATAACTTTGTATGTACAGCGCCGTCCGTTTGCCAGCGTTTAATAAAGAACACACTTACTTACTTACTTAATTCAAATAATAAAACTGTTATTTGATTAACCCTCCTTACAGCGTTCAGAAGTGCATAGTTAAGCTTGGCAACAGGAAATGTTACGAATCGTAAAGAGACTGCAAGAGGTAAATTTTCAGACTACAGCTCAGTAGCAGAGCTGCCTGATGTCAGTGGCGACCGTTGACTTGGCAGAAAAAGCCTATCTTAGGCGATCACAAATGCATCAATTGTTGAAGATTTAGAAAAATCTTATAGTGATAGCTTGTCGTTTATCGGACAGTTTGAGTTGAAAATTGTGTTGATGGGTTGAGTACTTTTAAAAACTGGAAGTCGAAAAGTACTGCTTTCAAAGAACTGTTTGTTTATTCAAGTAGGCCTATAACTATGAAATCAGAGACTTTTCTAAAGTTCCTGCTAGCAAATCGGTCGATTGGACAATTTGAGTGATCCTTTGGCAACTCTGGAGGATCGCCAACACTCACTTGCTGTCATGTTGATCGATTCTACCTCAGTTGATGTGCAGCTCGTCCGTTCTTCTCCGCTGTGACAAGTACCTACGGGATTGTCATCGGGCCTCACCTGAAATAATAATATTTTAATCTTAATTCTATCATGCTCACCCCTACTACTAATCATGCTCACTCCTACAAATGCCCGATAGCGCATTGGATAACATCTGGCGTAGAGAGCGAGAGGTATTAGAGTTCGAGTCCCGTAGGGCGGATATGCTATGTAGGCTGTTTTAATTTGCTATTAGGGCCGTTGTATTGCAGGTTGTCTGTTCTGTTAGTAGTTAAGATTTAAATTGCATAACATGTAAATGTACAGCGCAGTGCGTTTGTCAGGCGCTTAATAAAGAAAAGATTATTATTATTATAAATAGATATAGCACGCGATCAATGGATGCTGCGAAGCTTGATGTGTCCCACACTCGAACACTACAGGGAATCAGAGATCTCATGCATTTTCGATCACTGGTCGGAATCTTTGTTATTCACTGCACAGTTCAGTTCGTACGTTTGGAAGCTATTCAGGTTCAAACTTAAGAACGAATATTATATCAATTTGTAGTAGTTGTCTTTATTTTCTCATGGTGTCTTTCTTTACTTTCTAACTGACATTTTAATTGGCTTTCCTTCAGTTGGTTTCCCTGCTCACGTCTTGGACGATATACATTAACTTCTACCATTCAATTCTTTGCTTGTATACATAAAAATTTGTTTGTTTTTATTTGAATGTATTAATCTTGCCATGTACAGTGCTGTACGTTTGCTAGTGCTTCTCAATAAAGAATATTCCTACTTACTTAGAACAACGTTTTTCGATTAGATTAATTTTTTATTTTGTAGCTCAAAATGCAGGCATTTATAAGTTTCTTTTTATTAAACGATTATTAGAACACCAAATAACATAGCAAAATCACTGACACTGACATCACAGGAAGAACGCCAGGTCCCCGTTTATGTCTGTCTGTCTGTCTGTCTGTCTGTCTGCCTGTCTGCCTGCCTGTCTGCCTGTCTGTCTGCCTGCCTGCCTGTCTGTCTGTCTGTCTGTCTGTCTGTCTGTCTGTCGTCTCTGTCTATCAATGTGTCTATGAACAATGGAGCTTTCTTGTATAACACTAAATTATAATCACGTGAAGTTACAGGTTATATTACAGCCAAGCAATAGGAATCAGGTCAGAACTAAAAACGCGCCATCTATCAGAGCGTCATCTGTCAGAGCGTCATCTATCAGAACTGCCTGCATCTATCAGAGCGCTATCTGTCGATGTCCCATCACGAAACACAAGACTCTCTCTTGTCTGACAGGCAACGTCTTCAAGTGACAGACAAACACTGAGCGATAAACGTCTGCTGGTCATCGAATGGGACACACGTCCTTAGCTCCAATCTCTCATAACAGCAGAGACTACTGTTCTCAAGAATGGAAATGTCACCCTGTCCCTATGTAATGACTGAGTTCAGTGGATTGCGATCGCATTTGTTGCCGGTATTGATAATTAGCATTATCTATAGCACTGCACTGGATATAGACCTAATATTATAGTATAAATGAGGACATAACATCACTTGGACTAACTCCGCCACTACACGTACCAAGGCAGTGCCAGTCCCAAGCCTGGAGAAAGGAGGAGGGCGATGCTAATCGTCTTTGCTATGATGCAGTGTCGTTAAACAGCAACTGACCAATCAACTTGGACTAATACTAAGGGGAGCAAAGGACTTGACTAGTGACAGAGGACACTGGAGATAATTTATTCGTACCAATCGCCGCCAAATGAAACTACTGTAGCTATTGCTCACAATTAGACCAAACATGCCTGGCCACATTAACCTGCTGCTATCATCAGTTATATGTAACATTGTGACCCTTGTTTGCAGACACTGCGAGGCGCCACTGTCGTCTCTAACGTTTTGTTTACAGTGACTCGTCAAGCAGAAACTGACAGAGTTCGTCTAAGATAAGATAAGAAAACGACGATTTTGCTTACCCAGATCTTGTAGACTCCTGGACAAATATTCAGGAATTTCTCACAGACCGGTTCCCTCTGCAAAGCAAATTCGGGCAGAAATAACAGTTAGACAACAGCCGAATAATAAAGTAAGTAAATAAGTATGTTCTTTATTAAACGCAAGCAAACGCTCAGCGCTTTACATACAAAGTCAGAAATAATTTATGTATAAAGAAAACGATAATTAGAAGATAATTAAGATGATAAAACAGATGACTAACTGTACAACATCCTAGCCACGAAGCCGTGCCTGGTAGGGGAATCAAATCTAGGGAGAACACGTAATAGCACAGTAAAATACGATAGTTACTTTAAGAAGCCATACAATAAAACACAGGGTAGGCTAATATTTACAAATGACTGAAAATAACAAATTTCTTAATTATTATTTAGACTGCTTTGCCCCGTATTCCTCCGTCACGGAGTCTGTAAGTTTCTGTCAATTCTGTAAATTATTCAAGATTAGTCCTTATATATTTGTTGTCATTATTCAGCAAGGTCATCCGATTGCCTTTCTCTGAGGTTGAAAGGTAAATCATACTTAGAAATTTCATACATTACAGATTAACAATAATAAATAATAATAATTATTATTATTAATATTATTATTATTAACAATAATAAAAAATATTAAGTAACTTCTATCGTGGTGCCTAATGCAGAAGGCATCAACCGATGGCACACCAAAACCAAGCCGTAATGAGGTCAACATCCAGAAGGTCATTCCATAAAAGAACAGACAGAGACAGCCTATGGTGAATAAACAATCTGAAAGAGGTAAGTTTTAAGTTGAGAAGAAATGACACAAGTGAGAGAGTTAGCAGAGCAGAACGGACAGACAGACAGGGGAGAGAGTTAGCAGAACAGACAGACACAGGGAGAGAGAGTTAGCAGAACGGACAGACACAGGGAGAGAGAGTTAGCAGAACGGACAGACACACAGAACGGACAGACACAGGGAGAGAGAGTTAGCAGAACGGACAGACACCAGAGAGAGAGAGTTAGCAGAAGAGAGTTAGCAGAACGGAGACACAGGGAGAGAGAGTTAGCAGACACAGGGAGAGAGTTAGCAGAACGGACAGACACAGGGAGAGAGTTAGCAGAACGGACAGACACAGGGAGAGAGTTAGCAGAACGGACAGACACAGTTAGGGAGACCCAGAGTTAGCAGAACGGACAGACACAGGGAGAGAGAGTTAGCAGAACGGACAGACACAGAGAGAGAGTTAGCAGAACGGACAGACACAGGGAGAGAGTTAGCAGAACGGACAGACACAGAGGAGAGAGTTAGCAGAACGGACAGACATAGAGATTACAGACATAAATGATATATATATATATATATATTTACATATTTAACATATGTACCGGAAATAGATACCTTAAAGAGATCGACATAAACGAGTTTTTCGTCTTTTGGAGTATTCAACACATTGCCTTCGTTTGGAAGCAGAAAAATTAAGTATGCGCTGAAATTGAACGATGGTGGAGCTGTGTAGAAACAAACTTCTATCGAGGCATTCGAAGGATTTTCCGAAGTCCACATCGTAGCTGTCCAGTTGTACGTAAAGTTAGGGTCACCAGTGCGTTCGCCTGCAACAGAAACAAAAGAATATATAGTTTAACAAAATGAGGGGCTCATAAGCGCTGGAAAAAGGCACTACAGTAAATGTCCAGATACTGTACATAGATACATACATAGGCTACATACAAATAAAATCATCTGGATGGATTTCACCTTACGTCACCTTGAGTAGAAAAATCTTCAACAAAACCGTCATCAACTGAGTGACAATTGTAAGCAATACAATATATGCATGCATGTAAGAATATGTCTGCATATACGTAAGTATGCAAATTTGTATGCATGTATGTATTTTGGTATACATGAATGTATTCATTTATTTTGGCAAGTATTTTGGTATGTATTTTGGTATGTATGTATGCATGTATATATGTATGTATTTATGTATGTAAAATGGTATGTATGTATGTATGTATGTTGGTATGTATGTTGGTATGTATGTAAAATGGTATGTATGTATGTATGTTGGTATGTATGTTGGTATGTATGTAAAATGGTATGTATGTATGTATGTATGTTGGTATGTATGTTGGTATGTATGTAAAATGGTATGTATGTATGTATGTTGGTATGTATGTTGGTATGTATGTAAAATGTATGTATGTATGTTGGTATGTATGTTGGTATGTATGTAAAATGGTATGTATGTATGTGTGCGTGTATGTAGGTATGTATGTATGACATTGTATGTATGTATATATGCATGCATATATGTAAGTATGTATCTTGATACTTCTTGCTAGCCTTTTAATAAGCTGCCAAAACAGATCAGACACAAAATTTGATACAGTCTCTCAAAAATTGTGAATCTCATTAAACTACCATAAGCTGTCAATATGGAAACCCATTCTCACGTCATAAACACTAAACAAGATACCACTTCAATAATCTGGTAATTAAATTGCACACATCTTATAAACATCTCCCTTCTTCACACTCATTCAGCATTTTTGATGGGTTGTTAAAACGTGCTTTATAAAAGTCCAGCCCCACACTTACATTCCACATTTTCATCGGCTCAAGTATAAAAGAAGGATCTCATATACGTATGTTTTCTTGCACACGAAGTTTCCATAAGTGCATAAGTCGCTGATTTAAGGTGACGTTGAGAAGTCAATAAATGGTCATTAAAATTGTAATGACAGGTGTAACTCCGCCACTGTTTGTACTCTGACATTGCCAGTCCCAAGACTGGATGAAGGAGGAGGGCGACGCTAATGATCTGTGTAATCACAGAGTGTCGTTAAACTGAAACTACTACTAATGACAGATGTAGTAACCACTCACACTGGTTATCGGAGGAGAGCCTGGATGCTGTGTGATGCTGCTTGGTTAGCGGTTGACTCTGAAAGTTCATCGGAAGTGTATACAGCGCAATGTCATACAGAGTCTTACTTTGCGGGATCACACATTCATGTCTGAACAGCGTCTACAACATAAGTAAGTAAGTAAGTATATCCGTTATTGAACCAACTGCTAATCGCATTTTGGTGTAAATTATCAAGTACATAATAATTATGAAGTATTAGTATCATAATCACGAGTAAATCATCCTAATAAAATCCGTTTTTACCACTGCCCATGTCAGCTACATCGGTTAAAACGGGTCAGGTTACTGGTGTAGTGTTTAAATAAGCAAGTAAAGATAGGTCTTACTAGCATATCTGGCTGATTTTAGATGAAACTGCCTGATAATGGAAACTCCAGCAGAGGTCCACACATGTTCGAAAGTTGTGTATTTGTGTCTATTAAAATGAGTAGTTTCAAATAATTTGTTCTGAGTTTTTTTGCTCATTTTTACTAATAGACTTAACAAATAACAATAATTATAAAATACTGATTTTTTTCTTTTTCATGTGTGGGGCCCCTCAAGTGCGAGGGACCCTGTTCGGCCGAACATGATGAGCATGCCTTAATCTGCCTCTGGCAACAAGGAACCTACGGCTGATCAAATCTTGGAAAGTCCAACAATAAACAACTTAACTCAGCCAAATGCAGTCACCTCTTCAAAGGGAACCCGCACAGGGTGTGTTTTAATCGAACAGGATTTAATCTGTCAGCAAATTTGCTTTGAAGCCGCACGACAATATAACTAATAGAGACAATAATTAATGCGTCTTCTGGACTTTAGTCAACAGCCTGCTGGGTGTCTAACTGACTAAGTGGCCTCTTTAGCATCGCCAGATCCTGCAGTTATCTGAATCAGAAACGCACAATGCGGAATAAAGCTCTGTATGCAAACAGAACCAAGGCAGGATCACAAGATCGAAGAAGTGAAACAGAATAATCGAAGAGGAAATGCACGAGAATGCTCAATGAGCTCTCGCATCGAAATATATGTGTGTGTGTGCGCGTGCGTGTGTGTATATGTATATACAGAGTGGCGCAAAAGAAACCGGACTATTATGGTATTGGTTTGGCATTTAATATAACATTGAATGAACTGTCAAATTTCAGAATTTTCTGAATGCGTAAGAAATTTCAGTCAAAGTGATGTTCAATATGTCCTCCGTTTGCTGCGATAACCAATGATAATATAATCGCTTGCGAAACTGTCCAATAGCCCGGTTGATAGTGTCCTCGCTGATTTCGTCCCAGCATGCGGCCAGAACTTCTTTCAAATGTTCAATATCTCGAATTCTCTGCCTGTAGACAAGCTGCTGAAGCATTCCCCAGATGGA
>JACEVL010000595.1:265000-420000 GCA_020284085.1 Aporrectodea caliginosa
TAGATCCATGGATGTGAAAGGCAGATATAAGAGCAGACGGATACAGTGGATGGTGCCTAGAACAGGAGCCGTGAAAGAGGGAAGGGGAAGAGGAGGAATCATGGTAGGAATTTATCAGGAGAGATCCTTTGACAATATAAATGAAGACAAAATATCACTTGGACTGACACTAAGGGGAGCAATGGACTTGACTAATGACCGAGGACAATGGGAGATCATTTATTTGTACCCATTGGAACTGATGATGATAATGATAATGATGATGATGATGATGATAATGATGATGATGATGATGATGATGATGATGATGATGATGATGATGATGATGATGATGATGATGATGATGATGATGATGATGATGATGATGATGATGAGGATCCTGAACCACTGATGATGATGATGATGATGATGATCCTTAACCACTGATGATGATGATGATCCTTAACCACTGCTGGACGTCTCAATGGGTGCCATTCAAAATGGCAGCGGTGGTGAAGGATCTCACCCGATCAATTCATTGAAAAATGAGCAGGGTGGCTGTCATATACGGTAGCTATATAAAACGCGTATATATTGACATTTAGCTGTGTCTGAAATTGAGCAAGTGGACCGCCTGTATGGTCTTAAATAAATACAAGCTGGATCATCGCAAAACGTGACCAATCACGGTTAAACACGCTGGACGAATTCGTCCACCGTTAAGTATACCGTCAACACTGATTGTAACCATGGAGCTAGCTTGAAGCACAGAGTTCACTGCGCCTATATAATAGCCTACTCCACGGCGACCCATTTTCCAATGTATGTAGAACGATGGAAGGTATGTGAGCGTGTGTTTGTGTGTACGCTTTGTTGGACACTGCTATCTCTGTCTTTCTCCCTGTTTTTCTCTGTCTTATCTCCACTCGCAAACAATTGAAAAGACATACGCCCTTCTGTTCAATTGACTAATTAGTACTTTCGCCTCTTTACCTTAAATGGTCCACCCCAAAGGGTTTACATGTCGCTCAAGTCTTTTTCTTTAGCCGTGGCTGGGCTGGGAGAGATCCTGAGTAGGTACTTGAAGGGGCTCAGAACGAATGAATGATTAGTTTTATTTTAAATAATATTAATTAGGGCTGGTACTGATTAAAATAATTTTAACGATTAATCTACAAAACTTAATCGAGATTAATCGATTAAATTCGATAATTTGGTCCATATTACATACGGTAAAGCGTAGACTGTAGGCCTACACTGCAAAAATATCATTTCGACATTAATTGTCAAACTGAGAAATCAGTAGTAATGATAATTTCGCCATGATCGACGTTTCCCTCAGCATTTACCTTAATGCAAAATGATGATGATGCTTTATGATGATGCCATATTGATGATAGGTCGGTTGACTTCATAAAATAAGTAGAAAATTTCGAACAAGCCAAAATTAATCGATTAAAATATTTAATGATCGATTAATTAATCGTTAAAATCCGCAGCCCTAATATTAATGATGATAATAGTAATATTATTATTATTGTTTTAAATAATTATTATCATTATAAATGAAGACGATGATAATGATGATGATGATGATGATGATAATAATGATGATGATGATAATAATAATAATATATTTAATAATAATAATAACAATCACCTAATAATCATAATAATTGCGATTGTGGCACTGTAGCTGATTGGTAATGCGGACAGCACTGGTTCCAATCTCCTCCCCATGTCCAAAATTCTTCACTTGCAAATGCTCAACGTCATTGATTGACACGTGGTCATTTTTAAAGGCACTTGACATATGCATAACAATAATAACTTTTTTATACCTCTAATCAACTTCAACTTAGAAATCATGTCTGACCCACTCATTTCAACTCAGCTCAGGCAGTCAGGACAAAGCACACATCATCTTCAAGAGGCAAAAACACACGTGGAAACGTTGAATTTGATAAGGACATAGCAAAAGAGCAAGAGGAGAAGCACTCTTGAGACCTGGTGATCACACAAGTGGGCCTCAAACACTCAACGAAGCGCATTTGCAGGCGCCTTGTGATAAGCGATGCGGTGGTCTAAAGTAAGCGTACAATCGTACACTTAAAACTTCCTAGAGCGCCACTCGAAAGCCAGGGCACCACCTTGTTCACGAGGGCTACGTTGTATCAAGGGGTTGTCCAGAGATGTCGCGATCCGAGTCAAGTTGCAAGAGACCAGAGAGAGGGAGGCAGAGTAGCTGCCAAGGCGAGTTTTTCGAGGACGAGAAAGCGTGGAAGAGGTGGACAATTAGATGGATAGGGGAAGAAATTGTTGGAGAGGTGGGATTTAAATTTGAAGTGGATAGCCAGTGGCATAACATAGTAAATAACAAGGGCTTTAAGTAGGACTGCGGATTTTAACGATTAATTAATCGATTAATCGTTAAAAATTTTAATCGATTTCGGATGGATTAATTTTCTATTAATTTTCTTACTTATTTTATGGACGTCAATCGACCTATTTCCGAATAAACAAGTGGCGAACAGTAATAATGTGTAACATTTGAGTGGAGAGATCATTTTGCATTTTAGGTAAATGCTGATGGAAAAGTCGAAGATGATGAAATTATTGAAGATTTTTGTAGATAGAAGGTATACTACATTTCTCAGTTTGACAATTGAACTTTAGCATGTCAAATGATTGAAGGATTTTTACATTGTATACAGTCTAAACAGTTATTGCACGCTTTATGTAATATGGACCAAATTAATCGAATTTAATCGATTAAATCTCGATTAAATTTTGGAGATTAATCGATTAAAATTATTTTAATCAGTACCAGCCCTAGTTTTTGGTTCAGAAGACGTTTAGTCTGTATTAGAACCACTGCAATTAAGAACGCTTAATAGTTTAGTTCCTCTTAAAAGCTGTGATAGTGTCCAGAACCTATCATGCTATTCCACAAATTAACCTGAAAACTAATGCTTAATAGCCCAATTTTCCGTAGCTTCCTCTTAAATGCCGATACCGATACCGCGTATGGCCGATTATTAAACTCCACCCATTATGAGACAGTACTTTAGTCAAAATGTTCGGTTCAGAAATATAGACCAGTAATCTAACGTCACAACTATAAGGGTGGACGTTTAAACTAAGTTGGGAAGTTGTTAACGATATATTTTAATGCATAAATAATAAGGGACGTAAAACGATTGATCAAAATCGATAAAAAACTTGGAATATGCAAAAATTCAAGTAAAGTTATTAAATTATAACACAATTTGACATCGGCACCGATTAACCGAATTGCTGCCGATACCCGATTATGCCGAATGTTCTAATAATGCGGGATGTAGGTCTATCGGTAGTGCGCTCATACTGTCATCCAGCGGTTCGTGTTTCGAGGTGTCACTGTGATTAAGCAGTAGAGTTTGACGTAGGCAGGGAAGAATTAAACACCAAGTCCTGATGCAGGTGATAATCACGATAATTATCATGATAATTATGACTATGATGTTTGAACGTTTGGCCGAACATCCTTATTTGTGAATGAGTGAGTGTTGGTGGGTGTGTGCGCGTGCGTGTGTGCATGTGGGAGCGTGTGTGCTCGTGCAAGTACCTTGACCCCTTTCATGACCCCTAATCATCATAATGAGGCAAACACGGTGGCCTTAAGTCAACGTGTACGAGTCTCAGGCGGTATTATTATGCCAGAGGTCACACAACAGAAGAATCTCTACTGCTAATTAAATATAATAATTAATAACTAATAGCTAATAATTAGAGATACAATTACAATTATAATAACAATAACAGGGTAACTACAAACCCTGTGACGTTCAACCAATTAACAACAATAAGAACAATAGCCATATTACTGAGTCACCGAAACAAACGTCACGGACATTTTCAGTAACACAATTTAGTTGTATGTATGTATGTATGTATGTATGAGCACTTTTTATAGCACCACTTCAAGATTTCTACTCAGAGGCGCTCCCGACTACTAACAGCGCGGACATTGAATCGGAGTTTAACGCCAAAGCGCATGAGCAATTGCGAGTGAAGGACTTGCCCAGGGTCCCTACGCGACGGCTTGAGGTGGATTCGAAACCCGCAACCCTCCGGCTGCAAGGCAACTAACATACCCCTACACCACCGCGAGTTGAGTTGCGAATTTGATGTACTGTGATTTCACAAATTTTAAATTTAATTTGCTCAATCTGAGAAATGAAACACGTACACAAATTATGAACGACATAAATTTTTATAGCAATATTGATATAAGAGACTGGCCTCTCACAATACGACTTAATCAGAGGCACTTCCAGTGCGAAGAACCCCTCGGAAAAAGAAAAGTCTTAAGAGAACGAGCAGAAACAGTAGTGCACCCAGATAAGATTAGAGCAAGAGTACCTGGTAAATACTTAGCTCATTTACCAGGTTCAAATTTCTTAGGCTATGCAACTGTAACCGGGTCCTCTGTGAACCCGAAACACAGCGTTGGGGTCGTCCATTAATTATGTCAACAAATTTTAGGCAGTTTTTGACCCCTCACACCCCTTGTCAACAACTGTCAAACATTGAAGGTCCCCTGTAATAAAATTATCTCAACAATCTCAGAACCCCCACCCCTACAAAAAAGAAACACAGTGGCTCAATACATGTAGAATCCAGTGTTATTTTTGTTCCTGATAATAGAATAGGAATAATAATTATTTTAAATTAGTTCCACGGAACGAAAACTTGAATTAAAAATAAGTCTGGAACGAGAATAGAATAGGAATAAAAATTTCAATATGTTTCTTGGACAAGAACGGAATAGAAATCAAAATAATTTTAAATTTTTATTAGTAATGTCGCATTCACACTGCCCATAATATACGAACGTCATAAATAGGTCAAGATACTGTTTTGTGTGACAGACAATAATCGTGCATGTTAGACATTTATGTGAGAACTGGAAGTGGAAGTGGAACTACAAATATACATTTTCTGGAACTGGAACTGGAACTAAAATTATTTCTGAATAGGTAGTGGAACTAGAACAAGAACAAAATTTATATATAAAGAGGAACTAGAACTAGAACAAAAAATGACGACAGTGAAATAGAATAAGAACAGGAAGAGAAATTAATCCTGGAACTAAAATAACACTGGTAGAATCACTGTTAGATTAGTTTACACTAAAAAATGCAATCTTGAATTTCAAAATAATGAGTTGAGTTTATTTACCAGCTTTTTAGCAGTAGTAATGATTAAGCACTTTATACATTTCTAGCATTGCTTAATGTTTAAGCTACCATTTTGAAGGGTCTGTGTTGATTCATTTATATAAAAGATACCTTGACGACAATTTGTTCCGAACCGCCCTCCCCCCTTCTCAACAACTGTCAAACTTTTCCAACCCCCTACCCCCTATTTTTTTACATGATTAATGGATGACCCCATTATGCATTTCTTACAGAAAATAATATTATTAGACCCATAATCTCGCATGGGACCCCCTCTACAGCTCATATGGGTCCCACCTAGTGTCCATGAAAATTCTGGTATCGAGGAATTCAAAAGCTTTGGGCCAGCCACTGAGAGGCAAACAATATTCGGGCGTGGGGCTTATTAAGACAGAAGGGATATGTTGATGGAGCTCACACAGACATAATATACAAATATGTTATGTTCAGAGGCGCGTGTTCATGTTGTAGGTATGCTGTGTTATATGTTATGCCATGTCTTGATGTATTATGTTACGCTATGTTAAGTTATGTTACATTGGTATGTTACGTTAAGTTATGACACACATACAGATATACAGACCGACAAACAAATATGTTATCTTATGTTGACTGTTATGTTGCAGGTATGTTATGTAACATGTTATGCTAAGTCATGTTACATTATGCCACGTTAAGCCATGTTATGCTACAATGGTATGTCAACACATATTATGTTACTACAGTCAGACTATGGATTATTTTTAAGAGGTGCCAAAGTCACAAAGTTATCCAAACCATTCACTCAACACATAACAGCGTAAACAGGTGCGTGTTCAGCATCTATGTAAAAGCCTGCTTGGCTGCATAACTGAATAACTGAACGTCTTAAAAACTTGACATCCTGTATACAATCGAAGACCTGGGATCCATCACATGCCGCTAGCACGGGCCTTTGTTGTCGGTTACAGTTAAGGGCGACCTATGTGGTTAGAGGGTATTAGATAGGTTTAGGTAATTTAAGACCAAAGGTCATTTGACTGTTAGCTCAGGGGCACAGCACAGTGTGTCATATAAAATTGCTCAACTTGTTGTTTAGTCAGACAACAGACAGCCGGACAGACAGACAGACAGACAGACAGACAGCCGGACATCTCTCACAGAATATCTCGAACTGACAGACTGTCTCTCTGTCACATTGTATCTATCTCTCACTGAATCTGTCTGTGTCTTCGTCTCTCTGTCTCTGTCTCTCTGAGTCTCTCTCTGTCTGTCTGTCTGTCTGTCTGTCTGTCTGTCTGTCTGTCTGTCTGTCTGTCTGTCTGTCTGTCTGTCTGTCTGTCTCTCTCGGTCTGTCTGTCTGAGTCAGTTTGAGTCTATGTCCTCCGTCTCCGTCTCTCCCTGTTTCTCTCTGTCTCTGTTTCTCTCTTGCTATGTATCTCTTTCTCTCACTGAATCTCTCTATCTCCTTCACTGCCTTTACCTTCTTCGTCGGTCTCTCTTTATGTCTGTCTCTTTGTCTATCTATCTATCTGTCTCTCTCTCTTTCAGTCACTATAAATCGAAATGACACGCACAATCAGGCGTGCACACGAGCGTAAACGCCATCCATATAACTATATGACAGGCCATTCATACACACACACACGCAACAACAACAATCAGACCCCGTTTACTAATTAGCAAGATCCCAGTTGAGTAAATCCGTGAAAACGCCCAACATCTCCGATTGAATGTCCTCATATTAAGGCAGCCCAATTATTACCCCCCCTCCCTACCAGCTTCCTACTGGTTGTTGATGAATCTATTAAGGCATCCCATAAACCGTTTGACCCCTGAAGATAAGGTCAACCTTAATTATGCAGGCTGTTTCAGTTTGGGGTCACGATGGGGAGAGAGAGGGGAGCGGAGGTTACTTCCTCCTTCCCAGAACAAATCAATCTGCCCTGATATTCTCTCATCTACACAAGAGAAGACTACGGGTCTGCAGGCCATTTAACATAACATAGCCTACATTACATAACGTAGCATACCACAACTTAACATATCATAATAATGTAACATAACATAACATAATGTAACAAAATGTAACATAACGTAACACAAGGCACCGTAACATAACGTAACATAACGTAATATAAATAACATAACGTAACACAAAGCAAACGTAATGTAACATAACATACCACAACTTAACATACCACAATAGAGCATAACATAGCGTAGCATAACCTTACACAACTTAACACAGCAAAATCATAATGCAACGTAACACAATGAAACATACATCAAGATAACGTAAACATAGCAATAACATAACAACGTAACATAACATAACACAGCATGACGTACGATACCATAAATAACATAGAATCTGCTTCAACTGGTTAAGAAGACCATCTACAGTAAGTGGTGTCACTAGGGTTGGTGTCACCCACTGCGGTAATTCATGGTGTCACCCCCATATAGACCTCCTCCCTTACCAGACCATGCAGAATCCTTAGCAATGTGTTTCGCACTAATGTTACTCGTATATATAGTAATTCCTGTACATAACAGACTGCACTGGTAATAGTAGTGACATTTAACAACCAGCAGAATTAAAACTACAAATGGATATTTTTATTTTTATTGTTATATAATACTGATAATTTAAAAATAAACAATTTCTGCAGAAACTCTGCAAAAAAAATTTATACAGTCAATTTGTCATTTTGCTGTGACCCTTCTGAAGGTGTCACCCAGTGCGGCCCGCACCCCGAATTAAAACCACAAATGCACAGTTTTATTTTCTTCCTATATATGACTGTTAATTTAAAAAATAATAAATATCTGGTAAAACTTTACAACAAGTTTTTTGACAGGAATTTGTCATTTTGGTGTTGTGACCCCCCCTCCTCTGAAGGTGTCACCCGGTGCAGCCCGCACCCCTCGCACCATCCCTGCCCACCCATCGCACCCCCCCTCTGTGACGCCACTGTATGTATAGGAGAACCATTGAAATAACTGGGAATGGTCAATAGCCAATCCTTCTTGTCTTCCTCAGTGCCGTGACGGCGTGACCCTCTGAGCCCACATAGAAGCCTTCACTAGACATAGCCACACAAACAGACAGAGATAGAGGAAGCAAACAGACAAAGACAGAGAACAGTCCACGACCAGGAGCTGTTTGCCTTGTTAACAAAACAAGGTTTGGTCAGCGAGAACAATGGAAACGCAGCCCCCAGTCCCCCACACATTCCAATGTTCACCATATAGCTCATATCCTTAAACACTGTCATCATCCGCCACTACTCCTACTCTGTCAGTGCCAGTCAAAAGCATGGACAAAGAGGAGGGCGACGTTAATGATCTTTGTTATCACAGGGTGTTGTTAAACTGAAACTACCACTACTACTGTCATCATGGTCATCATCACCATTCACCACCCCCAGAATTCATCTTTCTCTAATTATCCGTACATTTGAATATTGATAAATCACGAATCATCTTCATCTCGTGATCAGCACATTTCATTTAAATTTACTCATTCAATTAATCAATTATCACGGCCGAAATGTCTCATTAAAAATTTAGAAAAGCCACGTCAGAGAGACCAGCAATAGCTGGCGCTATATAAATTAAATAAAGTATCGCAAGGGTGTTTGGTCCGTTTCGGTGCCAGGTCAGAATCTGGGGAGGTCAAACCGATCGAGAAGACGGTGGCAATCGGTGATGGTGGTCGTATGGTGGCGCAGGAAGGAGTAGAATCAGGATATGATAGCTTAAAGAGTTTGGTTTATAGAGATGCAGGAGATATGGCAGGCGGAGGGAGATATGAGGTTGTTAGACGGTGAAGGCTGAAAGGTCAAGAGCCAATCCTTCCTGGCTGACATAGAATGCCAGTTGACCGATTCCCACACAATGCACTACATGTGTGAAAGATTCGAAGGAACGAGAAGTACAGGCAGACAAAGACTACGTTGGATGGACCATATAAATGAGGACATTAATATCACTTGGACTAACACTAAGGGGAGCAAAGGACTTCACAAATGACCGAGGACAGTGAAGATCATTTATTCGTATCCATCGCCGCCAAATGGCTGGCGTCAGGAATGATGATGATGATGATGACGATGATAATGTCAGATGATGATGATGATGATGACGATGACAATGTCAGATGATGATGATGATAATGTCAGATGACGATGATGATGATGATGACGATGATAATGTCAGATGATGATGATGATGATGATGATGATGATGATGATAATGACAGATGATGATGATGATTGATGATGATGATGATGATAATGTCAGATGATGATGATGATGATGATGATGATGATGATGATGATGTGATGATGATGATGATGATGATGATGACGATGATGTCAGACGATGATGATGATGACAACGACGATGATAATGATATGTTGATGATGACGATGATTGTCAGATGATATTGATTATACTGATGATGATGATGACAACGACTACGATAATGATATGTTGATGATGGTATCAGATGATGATGATGATGAAAGATTCAATAGTAAAACTACAATAGTAGACACGTATAGTGTCATGCAATCCCATTGCGCGTAATTCACACGCGCACGTATTCAATGAGCGAATACAAGAGCAGCCTTTACTATCACTTTACACAGCTTACTTACTTCCTAGAAAACAAAACAACCTCACCTGTACTCAATTCTTAGAAAAAACCCACGTGCTCTTGCAAGTCTCTCGCTGATTGGTTCGCCTATAAATAAACACTAGGGATTGCTAATGAATATTCATGAACCAACGCCGAGCGAGAAACGTCTTCACAATACTCTCGACCTTTTAGGCCGAGTTATATATTATGTAAATACTCTCTCGACCCTCAATGATAGTTTAGACTTTAGACCCTAAGTTTGTTTGCCAAGGATTGGCGTAAATTTTGGCCAGAAGCTTGACAACACGGAATTTATCGAGCGCTGGTTTTACCCATAATTTTATCGTCCTAAGCTCCACGCTTCGAGTAAAGTCACACACCTCGACCACAATTTTATGGCTTCAAAAGTCCTTTTGCTTTGACCCGCACGTCTTCAAACAAACAACAATTCATCTCATTGTTCGAATACAATAGGAAGAAAACCCGGCCTATCCGGTACGGCGCTCATGCGAGCTAGTTATGTAAAATCTCGCCTGCGGAAAATCCCTGATTCTCCCCGTTTTACTTCTCACAGCTCCCTCCCCTCCACCTAAACTGATTAAAATGACTACGGAAGTCAAAATGAAATGGCCACGGACACTATGTGTGTGTGTGTGTGTGTGTGTGTGTGTGTGTGTGTGTGTGTGTGTGTGTGTGTGTGTGTGTGTGTGTGTGTGTGTGTCTCTCTCTCTCTCTCTCTCTCTCTCTCTCTCTCTCTCTCTCTCTCTCTCTCTCTCTCTCTCTCTCTGACTGTCTCTATAAAAGGACATCCTGGATTATCATACCAAACGGAAGGGGTGGGTGGGGTAAGCCTTATAAGCAAATAAGAGGAAGAAGAAGAGCAGTCCCTTAAGCTAGCTGTGAGGCAGCCATGGGTAGGAAGTGTTAGCGACTTCATTTTCTTAGACTCGGCATATGAGGATGGGTGGCCAGTACTCTCCCTCGCCGTCTCTTCTTCCCACCGAGAGTGTATGGCCAATGTACTCATTATAGCCATATGCCTTCTGGTTGTTCCCCTCGTGTGTGGTGCTATTGCTCAATCCAGAAGCTCTGCTTATGTCGGCCCCCAACAATCTTCCGCAACAACTGCATCTTGAGCTCCTCAGCCTTTCTGTTCTCCTGTTTCAGAAATACCTCAAGACTACCTTATTTCTTAGTGACTTGAGTCTGGAGCACCTCTGAATCACTGAGTGGTGCTTTATAAATGATTTGTCATTTGTGAAGTCCGTTGCTCCAGCCCAGATATCTCCGCGAACTCTTCACCATCCAGCCAACCCGTTCTACCCGATCATCCTCCGTTCTCACTCTTTCTAGACCCCCGGTCACTACTCATCTCAAGTTCTCCAACCGAGCAATATCCAACACTGCGCCGCGTCTCTGGAACGATCTACCTCTTGAATTCCGCACTTTTTCGGTTCCTCCACCATCATCGCCAATCATCCACCATCATCTGCCTCAGGCTCCTCTATCCATCACCCCCAAGGATTTCCACTCGAAATTAAATCTCTGCTTTTCAAGAACTCTTATCCTTGACTCATCTGATCCTGTACCTTCCAATCCTCGACCTAAAAGACACCCGCCTTAACATCTGCTGTGCCCTCTCTGATCCCCTGGAAACCGGACTCGGACCTCCTCGGACTACTATTTTGGACAACCCCTCTGATTAGACGCAGCGCTCGTGAATAAGCTGGTGCCCTGCGCTTGGCTTTTCGAGTGGCGCTTTAGAAGTTTGGAGATTACGATTACGAACTACAATTACAAATATACAAATACAATTATAGCTGAGTTGGCTGGGGTGCACGTTGAGCAGAAATCTCAAACCAAATGTCTGCCCTGGCAGGGATTTGAATCCCCGACCTCTCGATTGACAGTCCAACAAGCTAACCCCTACACTATTCAGCACCCACCCATATACACACACACACATTATATATATATATGTATATATATATATATATGTATATATATATATATATATTGCTCTATATAATACATGTTGATGAATGTACATGTACATTGTGTTAATAAAATATGCTGTTTAAATACTTCAAGTTGCACATTTTCTTTAGCATCTTAAGCTTTCCTTAAACGTCATAAAGCATCTGAAATGTAATTTGAAGAGTTGATTTTGTTAACACTTTAACGCTCTCAACACACTTCAACCATGAAAGCACCCTTCAAACCTTGTCAACAGAATTTTATATGGCTCCATTTCCCTCTTGACTGTGGTTTACCTTGAAGCCACGTACGATAAAGCAGGACCTACAGTAGCCGTTTGATTTTGAGCCGTCGCCTTAGACACCTTTAAGACGCTTTCAACAGATGTTATATAAGGATGGGATACGATAGGCGATCAATAAGAGCGCTCTACATTAGACACCGTTTTATCAGTGTTCAATGGGTTTATATATTCGGAGCCGTGTACTGTAACTGCAATTGCACCGTACGTTTTTGTCTAATACGATAAGCATCGAACTCCGCCACTGTTCGCTTTCTGACAGTGCCAGTCCCAAGCCTGGATAAAGGAGGAGGGCGACGCTAATGATGGTCTTTGTTACCACACAGTGGTCGTTAAACAGTAAACAAGCAAGCAGAGGTTGTATACGATTGTTTACAGCATTGGTTCTCAACCATTTTACATCGCAACTCACTTTGCAACATCTGAATGTCAACAAGACCAACCTCACTTAAATCTAAGGGAAGCCATTGTTTCACGACTAAATATTCAGACGATTGTAGCGTATAAGTAAGCTTTAAAATTTTACTGATACGAAAGGAAAATTACAGAATGTAAGAAAAAGGAGTTGAAAAACTCTCCTTTTATTGTTTGTTACATCAAATCAGGACGATTAATATATACTTTATTTCGCACAAAGCAGAACAGAGAAACTAAGCAAACTTAGCAGAAGACTAAAATACACAAATACAAAAATACAAAAACTGCTTCCCAAACAGACTGGGAAACAACTCAAACTATTGCTCCTCTGGAAGCATAAACCTTAAGCACACGTGATCTTACATACGACATGTTGTTCATGTGATGGATGTGTTTGCATTCTGGTCAGAAGTAAGTCGATACGTGGGTTGATGTTTTGTCTGACACATTCTTAAATCATTATTCATGCGGAGTCTGTTCCTGTATTTAGTCTAGATTGTAGTCAGAGCGGAAACACTGGTCTCACAGGGGTATGTAGTTGAAAATGGTAACAGCACTGACATAGCTTCAACTCATGTACAGCGACCTTTCCTTCGGCCTCGGCTGTGCTAAGGCGCCATAGAAATCGTCTTATTATTATTATTATTATTATTATTATTATTATTATTATTATCAGAAAGTGACAATTTTTCAGTGGGAAAAATGCGATTTCTGCGGAAAATTGGCGACACACTGGGATGTTCTTTGCGACTACACGCGGGTTGCAACCCATAGATTGAGAATCACAAGCACTAGCCTAGTAGCAAGAGGAGTACGGGTTTGAGCCGCCTCCCCTCAGAAGCGTACTACATAAGGATCTTGAGCAAGTCTTTCACTCACAATTGTGACGATGATAATGATGAATGATGATGAAGATGATGATGATAAGCATCATGAGGTCAGCAAATGGTGACTTCAAACATTCACCCATTCCTGTAACAGAATCTAAAGGTCTACATTGCACAACATTATTACATTTCAATTATCATCTGCTTTGAGCCGGATCTACAGCCCAATGCTTGCCAATTTATACAGCAAATCAAACGCAATTATATGAATACACATAAATACAAATACATAGAGCCACTGATAAAAGTTAGTGGCTCAAGGCATAGTATGAAGAATTCCAGCGTAGGATAAGACCGGTCAAAGAAGAAGAGCTGTCCCTTAAGCTAGCCCTGAGATAGCCATGAGTATGAAGAGTTAGTGACTTCATTTTCTTAGCCTCGTCACATGAGGGCGGGTGGACAGTCCTCTCCCTCACCATCTCATCTTCCCACCAACAGTTTATGGTGAGTGTACTCCTTACAGCTGAGTTGGCTATGGGACAAAGGTGGGGCAGAAATTTGGTCAGTGCAATTGGTCCTTGAATAATTCTATTCTATTCTATTCTATTCTATTCTATTCTATTTACAGACTTATGCAGCACCTGTCTGCCAGTACAACCTAATCAGAGGCATAATAATAATAATAATCATAATAAGAGATTAATAATTAATAATAATAATAATAAGAGATTAACATGCTAAAAATCAAAACTGTTATGTACATGCAAAAATCAAAACTTTAATCAGAGGTCTATACACACTAGAGCTGTACCGATATCGCTTTTTGCCGATTATGCCGATGCCGCGTATAGCCGATTATTAAATTGCTGATACCGCATATAGCCGATTATCAAACTGCCACTACCCATTATGAGACCAAATATTTGTTTAGTCAAAATGTTCGGTTCCAAAACATAAACCAGTAATCTATCATAACAACATTTAAATTAAGTTGGGAAGTTGTGAACGATATGTGTTAATGCGTAAATACTAAGGGACGTAAAATGATAGGTGAAAATCGATGAAAAACTTTGAATATGCAATAATGCAAGTAAAAATTATTAAATTATAACACAATTTTGACATTGGCACCGATTAACCGATTATTTCTGCCGATACCCGATTATACCGATTGTTCTAATAATCGGCCCGATTACGCGTATGGCCGTTTAATCGGTACAGCTCTAATACACATGGACCTTAAATGGTGTGGGTGGCACCCATTAAAATGGGCAGCGGTGGTGAAGGAACCCACTCAACATATTCATTGAAAATTAGCAGGGTCAAGGCCAAACAGTCGTTCTTGCATTGTCTATGCATGGGGACTTTAAACAGCGTGGCACCCATTCAAATAGGAAGTGGCAGTGAAGGATATCACCCCACAAGCTCACTGAAAAATGAGCTGTGCTGAGGCTATATGGTGACAAACGTGTATTTCTGCATTTTACAATTTTATCATGTACACATGGTTATGCGTTTAACATGTAACACCAAGTGTGTAGGTTTGGGTCTTGACTGAGCAGTTCTAAGTGTATTAGAGACCTTGACCAAGTCCTTAACTCACAAAATACTACCATCTGTTGTCACGCCAAGAAGAAGTAGAAGAGCAGTCACTTAAGCTAGCCCTGAGGCAACCATGGGTATGAAGTGTCAGCTACTTCATTTTCTTAGCCTCGGCATATGAGGGTGGGTGGCCAGTCCTCTCCTTCGCCATCTCATCTTCCCACCGACAGCATATGGTCAGTGTACTCATTATAGCTGAGTTAGATAGGGAGTGCAGGTGGAGCAGGTAAGAAGCCTCTGGTGAGCATAGAACTCCATTGGTTGAGTGCTACATGTATGCAAGACCTCCCAGGAATGGGTTTCCAGTTCTCTGCTTACAGACGAATTTTAGGTTCTTGATGGAAATTAATACCAAGTAGGTTAACAAAGATACAGCTTTGTGTAGTACCTAAATGGATGCATACATACAAACACTTATACAATTACATACATACATACATCCACACATACATACACACACACATACATACATAAATACATACATTTCGACACAAATTTATATAATAATTAACATAATACACCACTAAAAACTTTGTTAATTTCACAGCAAAACAAACAGAAACCAAGAAAGATGTGGAAAATCCAGACATACCACTGGAAGTATGTCACAATCCATCGTCGTGTTATCTTTATCCGGACAAGAATTGACCGCAGCCATGAACACAATCCACAAAATTCCGATAGACTTCAGCTGCCATGAGATCAAACCAACCCCACGTTCCTCCATTCTCAAAACTTTAACAAACTTATTCGCTCAGCGAAACTCGGTCCCTTCGACCGAATATATAACGGTAGTCGTGTCCGAATTTAATCACCAATTTAATTCGCCGATTAATTTTTAATTCGAATCGTCGTAATTATCGACCTATTCAAATTGTTCAAGCCCACCGACGCAAATTTCGGAAAGTTTGACTTCCTTTTCGACAAGCCTTTTCTAAACCATTACTCATGAAACTTCCGCGTTACTTCACACAACTCGATGAAAGAAACTTTGTAGAAATCTGCGACTGTCATATAAAAGCGTTTTCTAATCTAATAGTTGCGAATAATTACATTAATCGAGTAGCAATAAAACGATTATGCCTCCGCCATAAACGCTCTAAAAATGACCGAAGCTGTACATGTTTATAGATAAGGGCGCATATTTAATAGTATACGGTATTAGTGCAATTTGGTAAACCGCACTAAATGCTATAAGAGAATTTATTATAATAATTTTTAAATTTATTATTCATGCAGTTACTATCGTGAATAGCTAAGAATACATCAGAAACCTATTTTCATCGTGGATACGCGTTTTGAACCATTAACGTACTACACCAAATGCGATTCTGTCTTTCTCATTCATCACGGCTCATAATTATTACGCTGGTTCCACGCTTTTTCTGAAAATCGTCGGACGGCAGAGGGCGTGATTCTCTGATTTCATCGCTTAATGGATGCGCAGAATGTAAATTCCATCTTCCGCATCTTCTGCTCGGATCGTTATCACGAATGTGGGCAGACGTTCAACACGCCACTACGACCGATGGTGATTCTAAGCGACCCTGACATCAGTGCTACATCAGATTCTGTCTCTTCGCTGTCCTTGTGTCTTTCGAGACCACAGTTCGCTGAAACGCTTATCGTGACTCGTCTATTAAACCAAACGGCAGGTGTCGCCCCCTAGAGAGCAGCGCTGAAGTGTTGTCCACTGGACGCGTGATCTGATTGAAGTCCAAATTAAAGTGGGAGAAAAATATTTGTCGAGACCGAAAAAAGCGTCGGTTCTAGGCAAAATTTGATTGGCTCTTTCCAGGAAACGCATCCCTCGTCTGCGAATGCATGTCTGCTAAGGCTAGAAGGGTTTTTTCTCCCGAGGTTCTGAATCAGGTCAACTGGCGGGGGGGGGTTGAGTTTGCGCATCAGATTAATTATATAATGGTCTGATATTTGCGCGTGGGCGTTCAGACGTGTCAACACCGGCTGGGCTAGCATACCCCTAAGCAGTGATCCCGTCGTAAAAAAAAACCGAAACGCCGCTTCAAACGCCATGTTAATCTATAAATTTTTACCGGTACGGCGTTCCGGTCGTCAAAAAAGAACCGGAACGCCGTTCCGGTGCGTTCCGGTCCAAACCGATCCCTGCCCCTAAGCCGCCGCTGTTAGCCGCCGAGGCGGAAGATTTTCTGCAAGCCGATAAAACGCCGGAAATTTTACGGTTTAGCCGCGAAACTGCCGAGAGTTATTTAACGGCTAGCCGTAGGAAAAAATTCAGCTAGGCCTAGAACATGGATACAGCTTACACGCTGGCAATTACAATATCAAACTGATTAGGCCCTACTGAGTCTGTTTGAGCCTGAAATCGGTGAGGATACTAAGCCTAATTACGAACTAATCAGTGTGATTTTCCTTACAGGTTTTATTTTAGTTATAGTTATAGTTATAGTTAATGATTTTTTATTTTAGTTATAGTTATAGTTATAGTTAGTATTATTTTTTAGTTATAGTTATAGTTATAGTTAATGGATTTTTATTTTAGTTAATTTTAGTTACTACTTAGTTACAATAATTAAGTCTATAAGCAAAATTGTGCGTATTAATACGCTGTTTCACAATTTACTCAGAGCTATGAAAACCTTTGAAGCATGGGTACATTCAGCTTCATCAATACACGAGTTTCCAAAGTAACTGACAAATTTCACAATAAAAATTTCGCATTTTTCGTTCTCATTTATGTCGTATCGTCCATATTGCACTTCCTATTTTTATTTTTTGTATTAACGAAAATAAAGATGAATTTTCGTTAGTGTTATTTTCGTTATAGTTATAGTTATAGTTAATGATATTTTTTAGTTATAGTTATAGTTATCGTTAACGAAATCATTTTATTTTCGTTAACGAACATTTTCGTTATCGTTATCGTTAACGAAAATCACACTGGAATTAATGAGTGATGACTTCTGTAGATAAGCTCACAAGTTTTAATTTAGCGGAACGGTTCGTTCTTTCGGGGTTTCCCATTGTTCACTGCATGTTTATTTCTGTTTACATTGTCTGTGATTACGTGATTATGTTTTCTTCGGTGAACAATAAAGCATTGATTGATTGATTGATTGAAGTTCTGACTTACTTAAACTGTTTCGTACGACTTCCTGTGTGCCACTTATGACTGTTCATTAAATTGTGTTAATGGCATCGTTTTACAGTCTGTTGTTCTAATGTCTAATTAATTGACTTATTGGAGCTCTCTATAATACACTTTTTGAGCGAACTATATGTTTCAAGTCCTAATTTTTGCCCGAAAAGGTAGTTTACGCGCTTTTACGGCTAGTCGAAAAACCAGCCGTAAATTTGATCCAGACAGCCATTAGCCAGAAAAATTTCGGTTTCGGGTACGTGGGCTAGACGGCGCTGCTTATGACTAGGCCTAGGCCTACTGTTCCGTTAGGTCTGAGTCTGGAGAGTCTCTGAGTAGGAATCTTGAACGGGCGCTATATAAATTTCAATTGATTGACGACTGATTGATTGATTGATTGATTGATTGATTGATTGATTGATTGATTGATTGACTGACTGACTGACTGACTGACTGACTGATTGATTGATTGATTGATTGATTGATTGATTGATTGATTGATTGATTGATTGATTGATTGATTGATTGATTGATTGATTGATACGCGTGTGCTTGTGCGTGCCTACGGGTGTTTTATATAATTATATGTCTATATATATGAAATGGGATTCTGACATGAATAGGTGAATGGAGAGGTTCTGCCTTAAGCCTGACCTAAGGTCTCATTCGTGAAAAGGTCTTAAATTTAGGGACCACTGTCACCACTGAGTTCTTGACCTCAATTGTTTGCGTAATCAAGTTTTTAGGAAATCGAGGTCCCCAAAGTCCCTATAGCCCCCCCCCGGCCTCTGACCTGGCAACTATCGCGGACTTGATTTGATATAGCGCCGGTGTATAGGTTGGTCTCTCTGACGCGGCTCTTTTGTGACGCTGATATTTCGAAGATTTACATTACATTACAACCGTTAGAAAACTGGATGCAAGAGAATTGAGAGGAGAGGGATTAAGGAATGAATGGAAGAAGCAATGGGGCCATGAAGTTAACGACGAACGGGGGCCCGGCCAAGGGCAGGTTAAGACCCGCTCAGTATGGGAATTGTAAAAAAAATAACTGGGGGTAGACGTTGATTTATGTGCAGTTTTGGTGTGAAATGTAGACTTTAGGCCTACTATGAGATCCTAAGAAAGACTAGGGGTTTAAACCCCCAAACCCCCGACAATTCTCACCCTGGGCCCGCTCTTCGTAGGCCTGCGTATAAATATTGAAATCTCGAGATTACGATTACGATAAATGAAGTCAATTATCAGAGCATTTAATATAAATCGCTTTTAAGTTCATCCGATAGAAACCCTGGATATCAAATATTCCAAATTAAGGCTGTTTAAATTTTTAATGCTTAACTGTCTGCAATATATGCCTGTACAATATCCTGCTCGTATATATACCTATAATATACGTATATATATGCATATGTACATATATATAGTATTTAAATATATATATATATAATATTAGGAATGTGATGTATAGAGCTGAAATGGCGTCTCGATCTGCATGGAGGCATGAGTGGATCCGGTTGCATGACCCGTAGTCTCTTTAAGTTGCGCCTTCTATTACGCGAGCTGAACGATGTTTTTGTTGCTGAAAGATCGGTTTCATGTTGTAATTGTTTTATCGTGGTCCAGGGCAGAGTCCTACCGCCTGTCTGGGGTCGACGGGGCGGTGCCTCCTGCTGAAGCTCTAAACATTGACGTAGCCACTGACAGCCATTTTTCATTCTGCTATTCAGAAGTCCAAAGACTTTATATAGGGCCTAAATTAAAAAAGACAGTTTAAAATACACTTAATTAATATGTGTAACTGTTCACATTTGCTCTGACATTTGACAATGCTAAGCATCTTAGAAGTAGTTTGATACTGACGATGCTGTATATTATGTTGTCGTAATTTGCAATTGCAATTGCAATTAAAATTACAATCACGTTTACAATTAATTTACAGTTACAATTAGGTCTACAGTTACAATCACATTTACATTTACAACTACAGTTACAAATATAATTACAATTACATTTACAATTACGTGGATTTCAACGCTAGAACTTAGTTAAGTTTTGTCGTTTTTGTAAAGATCAAGCCATGAGTTGTATGGTTATTGTAATTGCTTATTGATATAGGGGACGACTGTAACAGTTCTAGTTGGCTGTGCTGGAGTCTGGATTAGCCTCACTTTTCAGACCCCGAACAAACATGACCTTTCAACCGGTTTGGTCTGCTTCCAGTGTTTCTTCTCCAATTTTTGCTCTTTCCGCCTAATTTGTTTGTACAGGAACGGCCGAGATAGATAGATAGAACTTCAACCCATAATAATAAGAAATATTGATCTTCAACACCATCAGGATTTCACCATCTGAGCAATAAAAACATAATAATTTCCGGCAAGAGTCATAATTATTATTAATACCAGTGTTAATGGCCGTAGAAATCGGTGACTCCCACGATTAAGACCAAAGTTGGCCTACGGCGCCCTACGCCCCCGGGATTATGAACGATTTATTTTATGTGCGCAGATCTGGCTCATATAATTATAGTTTATATATACATTGGGTTTTGCATCATGCAACAAGATATCAAATTTCATCAGTTGACGAAAGTTATAGGAGACTAATCACGAATGGGACCATTACGTAATGGAAATCATCATCATCACCGCAACCGCCGCCGCCACCATCACAATCATCGTCATCATCATCATCGTCGTCGTCGTCATCATCATCAATATCATCATCAGCATCATCGTAATCATCATCATCATCATCATCATCATCATCATCATCATCATCATCATCATCATCATCATCATAATCATCATCATAATCATCATCATCACTATCACATATTATTATTATTATTATTATTATTATTATTATTATTATTATTATTATTATTATTATTTGTTTATTTTTTTATTAAACGCCACTATCTAATTACCAATCATCAGTCGATGGTACTTAGCAATAATTGAGAGTTAAAGTTAAGTGGCTCATTGTCCCCACACAGTAACCGTCTCAGGGGAGGAGGATCGAACCCGTACTCTCTGCGTTATAAGACGACCGCTCTAACCAATCAGTTGCTTTAACGATATCTTATGTCTTATGGCATTAAAGGCCGTCAACGTGATAAATAAGCTCTTGGATGCTCTTAGGCTATTTAATTCGTGATGATGATGATTCCAATTGTTTAACGACATCCTTTGGCTACTATGGCCGTCGACGTCTTTGTGTTAGTATTGTATTTCCATTGTTTGGCCCATTGGCTCTTTTGACTGTAATTCTCTTCCTTTTTTTTTTTTTTTTTTTTTCCCAAATCAGCTCTTTTTTGGCTATATCAGCTCTTTTTTGGCCATATCAGCTCTTTTTTGGCTATATCAGTTCTTTTTTGGCTATATCAGCTCTTTTTTTTTTGGCTGTATCAGCTCTTTTGAAATATGTTTACAAATTTACTAACAGTATTTCTAATATTTCTATAATAACATGAAATGCTATTTGTAAACATAAATTCAGCACAAATGTGTAATATATATATACATACTGTATACACATTTTATTATAACATACATCTATTTACAAGAATGCATCTTAACAAATATTTACATAACAGAAAACTTAATTAATTAAACATGTCATTCATCATTTTTCTATATAACAAAGCAGTATTATTACAAAATTTAATAAAATTATTAATCATCATAATCAAATGATCCTTAATTACACATATAAGCACACTTGTCTTGTTTTAATTGGTATTTAAATCACAAGTAATGTGTTAAATTATATGTTTGTAGTAGATTTGATATGATACTGATAATTATGATAATAATTATAATATTTTTCCTTTATTAATGATTTTAATAAGATTATATACTGTACTCTGCAAACATCCTGTATCAAGCAGAGATTTTAAATTAAATTCTGATTTATAACTATTACATTTTTCTTTTAATATAGTTGAAATATTTTCCTTTTTACATTCCAATAGAATATGTTCTATACTTTCCGTTACCTCACATGTATCACAAAACCCAGTAGGGTGTTTTCTCATTTGAAATAGTCTTTTATTAGTAATGGCAACACCAAGCCTCAATCTACCAATTTGCACCTCTTTATGTCTATATGGATCAGAAAATTTTATATTTGTAGACACAAGTGGGCATATGGATTTATAGAATTTTCCTTTATCATGAATGTTATAATCTATTTGCCATTTATTTATTATATAATCTTTAATTAAAGTATTTAACTCTTGTATTTCTAAGTAATTTGTGGAATTAATATTTTCTAAACTAAGTGCTTCCTTTGCTAATTTATCCGCTCTTTCATTACCTTTAATATCTACATGGCTTGGAATCCATATCATTTTAATTTGATTAGATTCCAAACTGTTTAATTGCATCATCAGTTCATTAAACAAATTGGGTCTAGAGTCAGATTTGTTTTTCTTAATAGAAGTAAGTACACTTAATGAATCAGATAGTATTACATATTGACAGTTCTTATTATTTTCAGTACTTAGTATCCATGTTACTGCTTCTTTAATTGCAGTTAATTCTGCTGCATAGATACTGGATCCATTACATAATCTAAACTTTCTATCTATATCTATACTTGGAATAGTAAAAGCTGCAGCAACAATTTCTTCTGCCTTTGATCCATCAGTATAAATAAGAGTTTCTGACCTATACATTGATACCATTTGAAGTGCTATTAATTTAATAAATTCAGGGTTATCTCTTTTTTTATTAATCTGTTTTTTGAGACTGATGTCTATGTCTATTTTCTTATTAGTCCAAGGGGGGATTTGGGGAAAACAGGGTCCAATAAAAGATGTATCTAAAGATGATATGAATTCATTTGTTCTGTAGTGGATAGAATGGTTCTTGTTTTGCGGTGTTTTATGAATATCTGTCCAATGTTGCTGGAAAGCCATTTTACAGGGATGATCCTTTACTCCTATTATTTTAATTCCCATTTTATTGGAGTTATATAGTCTTCTCATATGGAGGGGTACTTCCCCACATTCGTTTTGTAGAGCTGAAGTTGCTGTCTTCCTAGGGGCCCCACAACATAATCTTAAGGCTTCAGTTTGGATTGTACATAGTTTATTTAACAACGATTGACTAGCTGAAGAATATGCCACATCTCCATAATCTAATATTGAACGTATTAGTGCTTTGTATATTGCTAATAGAGATTTCTTTGAAGCTCCCCAATTACAACCTGAAACCGCTCTCATGAGATTCAATCTTTTCTTGCATTTTTCGATTATATATTCTATGTGGGGTTTCCAACTTAATTTCCTATCAAATATCATTCCTAGAAATTTAGCCTTATTTTCTATTTTAATCAATTCGTGATCAATTTTAATGTTTATTATTGGTAATTGTTTTTTATTAGTAAATAGAACTCCTACAGTTTTGGTTACAGATATTTTAAACCCATTTTGGTTACACCAGCTATTTATTTTATCAATGGATTGTTGGATTTTGTTAACTAAAGTTTTAGTTTTCTTATGTCCTATGTAAACTGCACTATCATCTGCAAAGAGTGACATGTTAACACCTTCCGGACCTGAAGGAATATCGTTAATCATTATTAAGAACAATAATGGAGAAATTACTGAACCTTGCGGAGTCCCATTTTGCTGTAATAGTTTATCGGATAATTCAGTTCCAACTTTTACTTGAAATGTTCTGTTAAATAAAAAGCTTTTAACCCAATTAGCTACATTTCCAACTATTCCTAATTTCTGTAGTTTTTGTAAAAGTGTAGGTACATGTAGCATGTCATAAGCACGTTCAAAATCAATGAAAACTGCCAAAACATGTTCTTTATTTTTTAATTTTTTAAGTATAGTATCCTGCAATTTAAGGATCTGATCAATTGTGCTTTTATGCTTACGAAAACCAGATTGATTCCCTGTAAATATATCATTTTTTTCTAAGTACCACTGGAGACGGTTCGCAACCATTTTTTCCATAACTTTACATAAGGTCGCTGTTAATGAAATTGGTCGATAGGATTCTGGTTTTGCTGCATCCTTATTAGGTTTAAGTAAGGGTAAAATAATGGCATGATTCCAATCACTTGGCATATTTCCCTCAATCCATACATTATTATAAAAACTCAATAGAGTTTTTAATGCATTTTTATGTAAATGTTTCAGCAATTCGTATGGTATCCTATCATCTCCTGGTGATTTATTATTTTTTGCTGATTTGATTGCTTGTTTTAGTTCATTCAAACTAAACATTTTGTTCATTAATTCTATTTCTTCATTACTGTTATTTTCATTAATGATATGGCTATTTTCTAAGTTATTATTTTTAATATGATCTAAGAAGTTTTTATTATAATTTTTGGAGTTACTAGTTTTTTCGTAAGTGTGTGCTAGTAAATTTGCTTTATCTTGGTTTGATTCAGCTAATAACCCATTATCATTAAGAGTAGGAATCGATGCGTAAGCTGTTATACCATTCATTTTCCTAGCCATGTTCCATACTGATCCTAATTTCGTTTGATTAGTAAGTCCAGAGCAATACTCCTGCCAGCTGGACTTTGCTTCTGCCCTGAGGGTTTTTTTAACTATAGCTTCTTGCTTTTTATACTCCAAATAATCATTTAGTTCCTTTGTTTTCTTCATTTTGTTTCTACTTTGATTTCTTTTATAAACAGCTTCATTACATTTATTATTCCAATATGGTAGAGGTTTAAATTTCTTATGTTTTTTATTATTCCTTATAATTTGGCTTTTACGAGGTATTGATTGATTAGCTAAGGTATTTATACTCTCCAGTATATCATTATATTTATCATTTATATTTGTTTTTACTAGAATTTCATTTGTGAATGCTAAGTTGCTAGCTTCTTTATAATTTTTCCAGTCAGCTTTATTCAATTTCCATAATTGCATACTTAAGTTATTTTCTATTATACTTTCTTCATTAATAACAGTAATGGATGCAAAATGATCAGATCCCATATTATAATTAGTAACAGAATGTGTAGCAATTAAAGCTATATCTTGGGAACAAATACTTAGATCTATAACTGAGTTATTATTTAACTGATTAGAGGTAATATATGTTGCTTTTCCTGTATTAAGTACAACCATATTCTTTTCTGTTAATATTTCTTCTATTATTTTTCCTCTTGGTTTAGTATATGGGCATCCCCAAAGTTTACTATGTGCATTTAAATCTCCTACTATAAGTGCTCTTTTATGTGTAAACAGCTTTGCAATTTCCTCCTTAGCCAATGTATGCGAAGGTGATAAATATGTATTAAATATCTTTAAATGACCATTAATAGTTTTAACCTCAATGCCCTGAATTTCAGTATTCAAAACCTCTTCTGTATTAAGTACTGTAAAGTTTAAACCCACTTTTATGTAAATAACAAGACCCCCCTTTTTATTACTTGTACAATCTTTACGTATTACATTATAACCGTTTATTTTAGGTGCTTGAGTTTTAGCTTTTAGAAGTGTTTCCTCTACGCACACCACATCAGGTGGGTTGATTACATTAGTCAAGAAATTAATAAGTTGGTCCTTATGACCCCTTAAGCCATTAGCATTCCATTGTAGGACAGACAAAGTCATGATCGGAGAAACTTATAAATATTTATCTTTGTTATTTAACTAAAGCATACCTAACAATTACAATAGAATTGGACTTCATTTTCAAACATAAGTTGTGAAGCAGCTTGGCAAATAATCATTTTAGCCTGTTCTTTTGTTTTACAACTATCTATTGTTGCTAAAATGCCAAGTACAAATCTCTTATTTTTAGAAATAATTGGATCATTATTTTCCACATTGTTCTTGTTACTTGCATAGTATTTCTTGTCATTAAAATTCAGGAAAGCTTCAATTACATTTTGTGAAGTGGAGTCTTCTATTGGGATTTCTGGTTCTAAATGATCATTATGTTTGAGTTGTACAGTTGATGACAATGTAAAGGAGTCTTCCATTGGGATTTCTGATTCTAAATGATTTGTATGTTTGATTTGCACTGTTGATGACGATGCAAGGGAGGGCCATAACTGATTAACATTACTGGATTTCAGTTTATCAGCATAGGTTTGAATGTTTACATTATTAACTGTGGGGCAGTTAGTTCCTTGATTTAAATTTACATTAAGATCTTTGCGCAATCTGTCAAACTGCTGATTTATTTTAACCTTTTGTATGGCTTCATTTAGTGTAACATTTTCTTCTGCTCTTATCTTCAATGCTTTTTGTAGTTCAATATATTGAGGACATCCTCTAAAAGCAGCGCTATGAGCTTGTCCACAATTAGCACATTTCTGAGTAATTGAGTTACATTCTTTAAATTCATGACGACCACTGCAATAGCTACAAATGGTATCTTTTGTACATGTAAATCTCAAATGTCCAAATTTCTGACATTTATCACAGCGTCTTGGTTTGGGAATAAACAAATGAACCTTGAATTTGTGATTGTCAAATTCAATCGTTGATGGAAGAATGGTATCTTTATTAAAAGCTACTACAGTAGCGTTGCTTGTTTCATAATTCCCTAACGCATACATTGTAGAGGCACCGATTTCTTTAGCAATTTCATTTAAATTGTGCTGGTCTTCAAGCAATCCGTAAATAACTCCTTTAACAAGGTAATTATCTTGTTGTTTGTTAGTTGGTATTGATTTGCTTAAATTAGGTTTCATGCTTATATAGCATCTGCTGACAAGGTTTTAAAGGTGTCTAAAGAGCGCTCTCTAACCATTCGTGATCCAACAGTTTAACAATATCTTATCAATTGTGAATGAAGGACTTGCTCAAGGTCCCTACACAGTAACCGTCTCAGGGAAGGAGGATCGAACCCGTACTCCCAGGATTACAAGGCGAGCGCTCTAACCTATCGTATGCAGCGTCCTACTTAACTAATTGGCTTTAGCGCACACCCTATGCCCTGTCTGTGACTGTGAGAGGGTACATGTTGCGGTTCACCTCCCGAAGGTTGCTTATTTCACATGCATAATATCTCGATCCAGCTCGGTCCGTGACCTTAACGCCGTGGCACCCATTCAACCTGGCAGCGGTGGTGAAGGATCTCACCCGATCAATTTAAATGAAAAACTGAGGATCGAGGGCGCTGCTAGCGCTATATAAAAAAACGTACAGTTAATTTTACTTTGGCAAAATGAGTTTTGTGCGCCATCTGTCGAATCCAGATGGAAACCATGAGAGTCCTTTTGCTACGACATCTTCCGAATGATATAGAGCTAGAAACAAGTTCCTCTTGTTGGATCTGTTGAAGGCTGCAGTGCACGGGAGGCAGCTATGTAATGTAATGTAATTACTTAGAGCCATACAGAGGCCTGTCATATTTCACAGACCAGCTTGATCACCGGCGCTGTATCTAATCATCGCTCGTGGATAAGCTGGTGCCCTGAACCATGGCTTACGAGTGGCGCTATAGACGTTTGGAGCTTACGATTGCGATATCATGAAGTCCTCTACGGCGCTAGCTGCCATTATATGTACTTATGTGCGTTATACATAATATACAGTGAATCATTAAAATGTAATACTTTTCGTAGACACCTTTGGAACGGTGTAACGTATTATATGGAACTAAATGTTTAATACGGAAAATGGTACGGCTAAAGTTTTTGCCTGCCGACCAGTTAATGTTCGATGACCTCTGTCGCCGTGCTGACTCTTCTCTTTTCTCATCTGTGCTTCACAACCCCAGCCATGTTCTAAATTGTCTACTGCCTCCTATAAAGAATGTTAAGTACTCTCTCCGTCCTCGTTCACATAACCAGTGAGATCCCGGCATGCTGACGCATTAACCCGATGTGGTTTTATTACGCGTATGTTATTTAATTGATTTTATTGCTGATCTTTCTTTTTACTATGACTATTAGCTTAATCTCATATATCCATAGATGTCTGTTTTATTGTATTTTATGATAATTTTGACATTTGTGATTTTTGTGATTTGTGATTCAATACTCTATGTGATGTTCCCGCAGTGCGTTTGCAGGCGGTTCAATAAAGCACGTACTAATGTTTACTTACTTTTTCTGTATCGTTCGTTCCATTCCTCTAGGTCAACTGCTGTGATAGCCGCCAGATGTGGTTAAACACGCCGAATAATAAAATACTGCTTTTGGACACCTTTATAACGTGTCCAACTGACGCAATTTAGTCGTCAGCTTCGTTCAAACGTTATAGTGTTATTCCAAAAACCTATGTATTCGAAAGTGCTTTTGACATCAAAGGCTTTAATGGCCACAAACTCCACCACTGGATATTCTGGTGGTGTCAGTCACTAGCTAAAAGAGGAGGGTGAGGTTGTTTATCTTTATTATCGCACAGCGTTATTAAATAGCAACTCACCGAACACAAGTGGTCGCCACACAAAATTTGTTAAGCAAGGTAAAATTGACGTGAACGGTCTTTATAGCTACTAGATGCCAATAGACATGCTTAGTAATAAAATATTGCAATTGGACACCTTTAAAGCGGGCGGCAACGACGCTATTTATTTGTCAGCTTAGTTCAAACGCCAGGTACGCTTTCCAGCGTTGTTTCAAACGGTTGTTCAGGCCTCAGTGGCTTTAGTATGCCAAAAACTCAACCAATATCGTTTCCAGATGGAGCCAGTCCCAAGCCTCGTAAAAGCAGGAGGGCGACACAAATAGCTCAGTTATGACACAGCATTGTTAAACAGCAATTGACCAAACTCTAGTGATCACCACATAACATTTGTAAGGCAAGGTAATATGGACGGCTCTGATATCACAAGATGTCGGTAGGCACAATGGATAATACATTCCAGAATGAAGGCACCTTTAAAAAGCTCCATCTGACGTAGTCTAATTTATTCGTCAGCTTCGTTGAAATAACTCCGCCACTGTTCGTACTCTGTCAGTGCCAGTCCCAAGCCTGGATGAAGGAGGAGGGCGACGCTAATGATCTTTGTTATCACACAGTGTCGTTAAACTGAAATTACTACTACTGAAACAACGTCATCCAAATTCCGACAGCATTAAAATTAACAGTGTCGCTACTGTCAGTTAGTGCCAGTCCCAAGCCAGGAAAAGTACAGGAGGGCGACGTTGACGGCCCTGCTGGCCACAACATGTCGTTGAAAGTTGTTTTTTAAAAGTTATTACTGCTACGTCTCGATTTCTGAAGTCCAATGTACGTAGATTAGTGGAGAAAAATTTTCCGGAGTTTATTATTCGCTGATATATTCCATACATAGATAAAACCGTATCCAAACGATGTACGAATGAACGATACGTTTTCAGACATCTTTCATTCTTTTGTACAACGTAACTTAAAGTAACAAATCCTCAACAGGCATCCTTCCCTAGTTGCAATCGAGAACCCATGAACACCCTTTTCCTAAATAGATCGAAAGACATAAATTTGTTAAAGACAGATTTCTGAAAATCTTCCGAATAAGGAAAGGACATTAAAGGCTTATTAAAGCTTTGATACAGTCAGGGAATAAGTAAAGTCGGTTTATCACGTTTTAAAGGTGTTTAAGTTGAAGGTTAATAGAATAATAATAATAATAGTAATAATAATAATAATAAATATAATAATAATAATAATAATAATAGTAATAATAATAATAATAATAATAATAATAATAATAATAATAATAATAATAATAATAATAATAATAATAATAATTCAATTTTTCAATAATTCATCAGTGGCCTTCACCGGATCTTTTGTTGACCCTATGCCCGAGATGGAAGAGGGATAGCCCTTCCAGTTACACTAGTTTTTGATATAATAATAGTAATAGTAATAATAATAATAATAATAATAATAATAATAATAATAATAATGATCTTCGTTTAATGTTTCAAACTGACAAGTACGCAGGATGATTACAAATCATAGTATGAACGGATGATCACAAGTTATTACAGGAGTCGAATTTAACTGAACGACAAATCCGTATGTACTGTACTGGTTAACAACAAGCCATGTTACGTATCGATTTCTGTAATCCAATATAAGTAGATTAGTGGGGAACATTTCTTCAGGAGTTTATTCTTCGATGACAAATTCCATAGATTGATATAAACCGAATCCAAACGATACACGCAAGAACAAGAAGCTTTCGGACATCTTTCAACTACCAATATTCACGACAACGACGATCAGACACCGATAGTTGTTCAGTCAAAACCTTACGTTATAGCAGATTAACGTAAAACTTTCAGGGATTTAGTACATCTAAGTGCATCATCACCTGACGGCTGAGCCTGGATATTCTATTCTCTCCGAAATGAATGTATTCTATCTTCTGGACCGGCTTCATGCCACTGCTGAGGGTTCTGATGCCCTTCCTGCATGGTTTCTTCGAATTCTGGCACCCATCATTGCACCCATCCTCACTCACTTGATCAACAATTCTCTAGCATCTTCACACGTGCCTAACTAATGGAAGATTGCAGTCATTCATCCAATTCCTAAAGTTCCTGATCCTGCTTCTCCAGCTGATTATCGTCCGATATCCGTGGTGCCTATCCTTTCACGTCTTGTTGAACGAGTAATCGTACGCACTTATATCTACCCTGCGTTCCAAGTACCACCTACATCAGAGAATCTAGCTGATCAATATGGATTCCGGCCTACAGGATCAACTACTGCTGCCTTAATCGCCCTCTTACATCATATTACTTCCCTCTTACAGGAACATGAATTTGTCATCATGGTCTCAATGGATTTCTCCAAAGCATTTGACACTATTCGTCATCACACTTTGTTGGAAAAGCTTGGATCTATTGATATTCCGGATCATATTTTCAATTGGCTTTCAAACTATTTTCATGACCGCAAGCATATCACCAAGTTTCAAGGAGAAGTCTCGTCAATTGCATCCATAAATGCTAGTGTTGTTCAAGGATCTGGGGTTGGACCTGGATCCTACGTAGTTGGGTCGGCTGACCTTCATCCCAAAAACAGATTTAATATTCTTGTTAAATATGCTGATGATACCTATTTATTAGTAGGATCATCTAATATTGGAACAGCTGCCGAAGAATATGACCATGTGGCATCCTGGGCAAAAACTAATAATTTGAAGTTAAATCCATCTAAGACTCGTGAAATAATTTTCTCAAAAAGGGGTTTCAAAGCATCATCTATACCTATTGTCATCCAAGGTGCTGAAAGGGTTGACACAATTAGAGTGCTAGGGATTACCCTAAGTTCTGACATGCGCATGACAAAGCATACTGAAAAAGTCCTTGCCTCAAGTTCCACTTCTCTATACGCCCTCTGTGTTTTGAGAGATCATGGCATGTCTACTTACGCATTGCATGATGTTGCTATGGCAACCACTGTTGCACACCTAATGTATGCCTCCCCTGCCTGGTGGGGGTATGCCAGTGAGACTGACAGGAATAAATTACAGAGTATGCTAAATAGGATGAAACGTAGAGGCTTCCTCTTATCTACTACCCCTAGCGTTGTAGATATGTCCCAAGCTGCTGATTCTGGCTTATTTCGGGCTATTTGTGGGGAATCATGTCATGTTCTCCGAGGAATTTTCCCGCCTACACAGCAAATCAAATATAACTTACGACCCAGAATTCATAATTTTAATCTCCCAATCAATGATAAATGTTATTACATACCAAGAATCTTGTTTAAAGATACATATTAATTGTATTATAATTACTTGTATCTGTTTTGAATTATTATCTTTAGCCTGACTCTATTAACTAATTGTGTTACTTGTAACCTGTTGCGTTTTGTCAACTGGATTATTTTGAAATTAAACGAATATGACACACTGGACATGTAAGATTCACATTTCGGTGTGACCTTGCGCGCGTTACAAATTTATTTAATAATAATAATAATAATAATAATAATAATAATAATAATAATAATAATAATAATAATAATAATAATAATAATAATAATAATAATAATAATAATAATAATAATAATAATAATAATAATAATAATAACGTAACAAATCCTCAAGAGGCATCCTTGGCCTAGTTTCTGCGGAAACCCCACGAACACCGTTTTCTAAATTAATCGAAAGACATAAATTCCATTAAGAAAAGACAGATTTATGGTAAATTTCCGAATGAAATTAATCGAAAACAGAGCATCTTTAACGTTTTGCTACAGGTACAGAATAAGTAACGTCAGCCTATTACGTTTCAAAGGTGTCTAAGAACTTGGTAAGAAGAGCATAGACATTAGTTTTTTAACGATGACGATATCTTGCGGTTGTCAGGGTCATTTATATCGATCTTACCTTGTTCTACACAGAATGAGAAAGATAGTTTCAAAATTAATTTTAGTGTTTGTCTGGTTGCTGTTTAACGACACTCTGCATAACAATGTGATCAGTTTTGACCTCCTCCTCAATGTAGCCTTGGGACTGGCCAAGGAGGGCTTCCCCGACTGTATCCTACCAGGGTACGGGCAGTGACGTAGTTTTAATTACAGTTTGAGCATGAATTAACATTTACTTATAATAGTTTCCACTGTTTAACGACATCTTAAGTCTGCCAAAACCATATGGCGTCGCCCTCCTCTTTTCTCCATGCTTTGGACTGACACTACCGGAGTACGACGGGCAGCGGCGGAGTTTCAGGATGGATCCAACCATTCAACGAGATCTTCTGGCAACAAAGGCCGTTGACTCGGTAGAATTTGTTAAGTAGTTAAGTAAGTAATATATATTCCTTATTAGACTTCCAGCAAACGCACAGTAGCTTACGGAAGAAACAGTTCAAAATGCGTGGTGGTAATGATAATCCTGTAGGTTAGTTGCTGTTTAATTGACGACATTGTTTCACAACACAGATTATTAGCGTTGCCCTCCTCCTTACTCCAGTCTTGGGACTGGCACTGCCAGATTATGCGTACTACAGTGGCACGTTATTATTTTTTTTCTGTAGGCAAGAAGATCTGCCTTGCAAAAATTGAATGTCATTTGGGTATTTTATTTGTCTAATCCGTCGTGATCATTTTGCCTTATATATGGCGTCACTTGGAAGCGTTTAAAAGGTGTCATAGTATATTGCTATAAATAGACATGTCATGCTCATTATAATATGAATGAATCTAATGTTTAACGATATCTATTGGCATCGATTCAAGTCGAACTTAACGTACTTTAACCGTTAACATTTATAGGAATTTTTAACAGTTAAATGAAAACCAATCGACTTTAAATCAAATCCTTCATTCTTTTGATTATTCCAAATGTTTAACGGTAATGATTAATGGCTGCTACAATGGCCGTTGACGTATCTCTTAAAAGCGTGGTTGTATAAAGTATTCATTCCTGAATGAAGGCCTGCTAATAATGATTGTTTCTGTTCATTATGAAATTCGGTTTATTATTACAAGTTGCATTTGGAATATCTCTGCTGAAGTACTTGATTGGATGTCATATATTAATCCGAAACTGAGTCCAATTGCAGATAGGAGCAGATGGTTGTTTAGTTTCTGTTTCAGTCAGTCAGTCAGTCAGTCAATCAATCAATCAATCAATCAATCAATCAATCAATCAATCAATCAATCAATCAATCAATCAATCAATCAATCAATCAATCAATCAATCAATCAATCAATCAATCAATCAATCAATCAATCAATCAATCAATCAATCAATCAATCAATCAATCAATCAATCAATCAATCAATCAATCAATCAATCAATCAATCAATCAATCAATCAATCAAAAATGATCAATCAATCAATCAATCAATCAATCAATCTTTGTCAAAAACAACGGCCGGTATACATTGTGAATTGTCGTCAACGGCCTTTGATGTCATAAGGCGACGTTAAACCTTTGAGTAATAAATAAAGTAGCTATAAGATGTAGTTCAACAATGGATTGCTACTACTGCTACCCTGAAAAGCTTTCCACCGACGCTATTATAATCGCCAACAACGTCGCCAAACGAGACATTACAAATTAATCAATGCACGAGGTAAGGGAAAATTGACTTCAATGCAACTGTTAGCCATTAGATGTTAAATACGTTTAATAGCAAATGCTGCAATTAGACACCTTTAAAAGGAGACCAACTGACGCAATTTATTCGTCAGCTTCGTTGAAATTCTAGTTGCGAACTAAAGGTCGACATAAAAGATTTTGACTAGTGATGTGAAATTATCTTTTACCGGTAAAAAATCCGAATTTTCCCCGGAAAAAAATCCGCAATATATTTTACCGTGTGCAGATGCGTGAATAAGCTCCTATAGTGAATGTGTGGAGCAAGGGAAGGGTGAGAGGACTTACTGTTCCATCTTCATTGATCGAGCTCTCTCCCCTTAACCACTACTTATGTATTTTTATTATTTGTTTGCTTACATTCATTAACATATGATTACTCTGACGCGCAAAATTGTCTCTGAACAACGGGCGTGATTCACAATTAGCGGGAAGAAAAACCCTCTCCAACCTAAGCAGACGCGCTTTAGTAGAGTAAGCTGCTTTTCCGGGAAGGAACCAGTCAACTTTTATCGGAAATCCTACATTAATAGCTGTCGAAAAACCGCCATTGAAGAGAGCTCGACAAATATTTCTCCCAGTTTTATTGGGGCTTCAATCAGACCTCGTTCCAGCGGACACTTCGAGCTGCTCTCGAAGCGACAACTGCCGGCGGGTTTGCTGACGAGTCATGACAAGAGTTTCAGCGTATTGTGGTCTTAAAGGTAATGAACTAGGCAAACAGACAGTTAAGTAAAAGCTGTAGGATTAAATTTGGGTCACCTAGAATGAGCTTCAGCGGTAGCGGTGTAGGATTATTAAACGTACGTTTCCCAGCATTCGTGATTACGATCAAACAACAGATGCGGAAGATGGAATTTCCATTCTGCGCATCCATTTGGAGATAAATAGGAGTAACGTTCTCTGCCGTCAGATGCTGTTCCAGAAAGCGTGGAACCAGAGCAGTATGAGCTTAGATCAACGAGAAAGACATAATCGATTTGGTGAAGTACGGTTTCTGGTTAGGTAATGCTAACGTCGACTATAATCCTGGATTAATACAACTATAGCGAAAGGAATTTAGCTTTTTCTGGCATTTTGTGGTGTCTTCCATATCCTTTGCATACCATATGCTATCAAATCTGCGACCTTATCTATAAAAAATGGCAAGGAATGAAGTTATCATTATCTTCGGAACGATCATGACGAAATAGTTCTAGGCTATTTATATTTGATGAATAATGTACGTATTCAGCCACTACTAGATCACCAGTCGCTTTTACGGGTCACTCGCACAGTATGAGTACGTATAGAGCTTGTTTGATCGAGACTGTTTGCAGCAACGCGGAAGTTTGATACAGTTTAAGCGACTGAGTTTTGGTCAGCGAATTCATTTAGTCAAAGCTGCAAGTTTCGAGAATGGATGGACGCCTTGTTATTTCGATCTTACGGCAGCAAAAAGCCATCGGAATGTTGTCGATTTTGTTTATCGCTGCCGTTAGTTCTTGTCCGGATTCTGACAACGCTGTGAGAAATTGCGACATAATTCCGGTGGTATGTATAACATTTCGTCGTATTTAATTAATCTTTCTAATTTAATGGTTTATTTACTTTCAATTAGGCTACATTTTATAGCCTATCGGATTTTGTAACAATGTTTTAAGCAACTGCGCTGAATCCATTCTTTACCATATTGAATGTTGGACCTATGTGTGTTTCTGAAGAGTAAATAAACTCTAAATGATTTCTTTCTGGGTAATATCTTCGTTGTAGGAAGGATTGGACTGCACTTATGCTAACGGCACTCCTCAAGGTCGGAGTAAGTAATAACAATATTACAGCATTGCAAAGTTACTTAATTACAACATTAAAGCCTTAGAACACCATAGAATAACAATATCACAGATTTACAACGCTGCAGAATTGCAACAGCTGATAGGCTATCGGCTAAGTGCTGACTAGCTGAGAGTCTTGGCTCTTTGGGCCGCTAGGCTATAAATTATATACAAAATTATATATACTTGTCTGTATAGCTGTTTGACTGTTTGTCTGTCTTTTCTATATGTCTGTCTGTCCATCTGTGTCTGTCTGTATATCTTTCTCTGTGTGTGTCTGTCTCTGTTTCTCTGTCCGTCTGTCCGTCTGGTTGCCAGTGAAAGTTCTGCTGTGTAAGTTGGACCTGATAATAACCGAATTAACCGATGAATCTAATAATCCTTCTTCAGCCGTCGACAGCATGAATGTTTCGAGCGCCGTCAGAAACCTCAGATTTATGATTGGATCCGCTTCTGTCAACGGAAGATGCGAAAGAAGACTGAACGTCACATGGAGCGTTTCATACGACGGTTAGTCAATCCATTGATCGATAATAACTAACTAATCGATCATTTGATTGGTGTTTGGTTGAGGATGGTTTGGACGGTATCCGGACATTTCCCCTCGGACAATCCCCCCCCCCCCCCACAGTAAGTAGGTAACTCTACCTTTGTCCATGATAACTGTCATTAGTCCAGCTTCTATTTAACGAAAAGAATTTCTTTCATTAATCCAACTTCTGTTAAAGCAAAGAATAATTATTGTCATCAGTCCAAAATTGGGGAAAATTTCCGGGGGGATGTCCTAGACCCGGATTGGACTGGCGGGAGAACGGTGCACGGTGACTTAGCAACTCCTCTGCCTCCATCTCTCGTTGATTTGATGACGTCCGGACTTTTCTTCGTTTGGTATCCTTTGACAATCCCTTGGACACGACGACGCGCTCCTGAATAAGCCGTTGCCCTGCGCTTAGGTTTAGCGCAGAGCTTTGGAAATTCGGGTATGACTTATGGTTAGAATTGTTTGTTAAGGGGTAGTAGTTGGGATTTAATGACCTCCACCACCAGGGCACAGCCGTTAGTTACCCCGACGTGTGACAGTTTGTTAGGAGTCTATTTGGGTAGGTTGTTAGATGCAGAGGTTAGAGGTTCGTATTATTCGAGATTGGCGGAGTTGGTTGATAATAATTAACCTAGTTGTCTAATTAGCGTTTGTTTTTTGTTCCTAAGATATTCTCAATTTCTCTCAGATCCTGTTTATGTTAAAGTCGTTTGTTTTTGGAACATTTGTTTGATAGATGTAATGGAATGTTCACCAAACATGGGTCTAGTTTTACTTATGAACAGCGGAATCAGGTGGCCTGGTTGAATATTCATGGATCTCGTGTATTAGGACTAATTTCGACCTTTGTGCTTGGACAAGACAATGCTAATGAATGATGATGATGATAACGATGATGTTGTTGTTACTGACAATGATGATGCGGATGACGACAATGATGATGATGAAGGTGATGACAAAGATGATGATGGTGATGATGGTGGTGGTGATGATGATTATTGTTAAATAGCCGATAGTTCTGTTTCTATTCAGGTTCTCTTAACTTATCTTGCGTGGATTTTACCTGACTATGTCGTTCCTGAAATACGGCAGAAAAGTAGCCATCGTAAAAAATGTAACGTTCAAGGTCAGCTCCTCCAATTGGGCGACAGCTTACCATGTGAGTTCTGAGAGTTTCAATTTCAATTTCATCCTAAATCTGATATAATATTTCTTTTTTCGGTAGAAGATCTTCCAGTTTGGAGAGTCCGTGTTTGTTGACCATTTTATTTATTTATTTTGTTGACCACTGAGAATCGAGCCTTCTCAGTGGTTGGTCCATCCCTCTGGAACGGGCTCCCTTTGACGCTGCGCTTGCATCCCAGAATCCACTCTGAATCTTTCGATACTCGATGGAACTGGAGATACACAGGAGGACAGCGATGAACCTTGCGCAACTAAGGGACGCGGTGCGGAGCAGGGAGGAGTGGAGGAGGCTGGTCATGGCGGTCATGGCGGTCGCTAGAGTTCAACGAACTGACGGCACAAGGTGACAAGGTGTGTAGGCCTATAGACCGTGCTAAAGCGACCTGTGGCTTCGATCCTGCTTATTTTTAGATAGAATTGATCAGGTGAGATCCTTCAATACCGCTGCACGGGTGAATGGATGTCACGCCAGTTAAGGTCTCCGGACACTGCTATAGCGACCGAGTGTCCATGACCTTGACCCTGTTCATTTTTAAATATTGTTGATCGGGTGAGTTCTCCTTCACAACCGCTGCCTGTTTGAATGGATGCCACGCCATTTTAGGTATCCATGTACGGACCGTGCTATAGCAACCGAGTGTCCATGACCTTGACCCTGTTCACTTTTAAATATAATTGATCGTATGATATTCTTCTTCACCACCGCTGTCCTTCTGAATGGGCGCCAAGCCAGTATTTTAAGTTCCCATACATGTACGGACTGTGCAATATCGACCGTGTACAATTCTCCTATATTATAAGCCACGATTGGTGTGCAAAGCGGAAATCTGTTTGGTAATGTGTGTCAGTGTGTGATGGGTTTTTTTTTCTGTAGACGGTGTTCAGACATGAATGCGTGAAAGCAGAGCCTGGGACTTCGTATCACATAGAGCTCTACAGTCTCCCGATTAACGACCAGAGACATCACGCGACTGTGCAGTCTCATACTTCGCCCAGCTTCTCCTCTGATAACCAGTGTAAGTCTTTGTAAGTCGTCCGATCCCGACATCTCGCTTATCTGATTCAACCGAATCACGGACTCAATCGTTATTAAGTCAACTCATCGGAACATACGTAAAACGAGAACTGTTCTTGGTGAACGAGGTCTCTCAGTTACCATTGCAGCGACGTGGCAAGCTATAATCGCGCCCTGTTCCTGCGTAAATCTAGCGCCTCCCCAGTAGTAGTATACAGTAGCAGTTTGCCATTACCACTATTACCACTACTACTGCTGCTGCTGCTGCTGCTGCTGCTGCTACTACTACAACTAACAATAATAATAGCCCGTTCTGATAGGGTTAATTGCAGCGCTAAATAAATAATTTATCTTCTAGTTATATATATATATATATATATATATATATATATATATATATATATATATATATATATATATATATATATATATATATATATATATACTACCGTTCATGTTGCAGGTGAGCGCACTGGTGACCCGAACTATACGTTTAACTGGACAGCTACGATGTGGACGTCGGAAAATCCTTCAAATGCATCGATAGAAGTTTGTTTCTACACAGCTCCACCGTCGTTCAATTTCAAGACATATGCCATCTCTCTGCTTCCAAATCGCTACAATCGCATGAATCTTGTTACACAGCAAAAATACATTACCGTCGATCTCATTAAGGTACCAGACAGTTTTACTTACGATCTGTATGATCTAATCTGTAGGCCTAACGTTTGAACTTCTGAAGTATGATTTTCCATAATCTAATCCGATAAATTGAACACTAAGTAATATGGCGAGATTAGCGTTATTGCCAGTTATTTTAAAATTGGTATCACGAAAATAAAACTCTAGGAACACAACTGTTAGGACCCCAGTGTATGTTTGTCTGTCTGTCTGTCTGTGTGTGTGTCTGTCTGTCTGTCTACCTGCCTGTTTTTCTTTGAACATTAAGAATAGGCTAAGGTCTGATTCTAAATAATTTGCATAATTGACAGAAGCTTGAAGCAAATTCCATATTCAGTGACTTATAAATCCGCAAAAATACTGTCTAGATGATAGTTAAGAAATTAGCCTACTAATTTTCAATCATTTAAGATTGCAACGCATTTCATTGTACGAAATTTTACAGTTGTATTTTATTGTGCTTTAATTATTAAAGCTGTTGTCTAAGTTTAATGTCTGCTCGAATTTGCTATGCAGGACGTTGATATCTGTCACACATTCCTGAATATTTGTTCAGGAGTTTACAAGGTCTGGGTAAGCAAAATCATTCGTTTTCACGGGGGCCCCGTGGCGCATTCGATAACATCTGGCGTAGAGACCGAGACTACCGAGTTCGAGCCCCCGTTGGGCGGATATGCTTTGTAGGCTGCTATTAGCGCCATTGTATTGCAACTGTCTGTTCTGTTAGGTTAAGACAATTGCATAACATGTAAATGTACAGCGCAGTGCGTTTGTCAGGCGCTTATTAAAGAAAAGATATTATTATTATTATTATTATTACTATTATTATTATTATTATTATTATTATTATTATTATTATTATTATTATTATTATTATTATTATTATTATTATTATTATTATTATTAATATTATTATTATTATTATTATAATTATTATTCTTATCTTATCTCGAACGAACTCTGTCAGTTTCTGCTTGTCAAGTCTCTGTAAACAAAACGTTGGGGGCGACAATGGCGCCGCCAAGGGCGTCTTACATTGATCTTTCCTAGGACCTCTGAGAGCAGTGTTTGCTTACAAGGGTCACTGGTGTAACATCTTAAACTACTGATGACAGCAGATTAATGCGTCTAGACTGGTTATAAGCATGTTTTATCTGATTGTATTATTATTGTAAGGTTCGCCAACAGCAGTTTCATCATTATCACCACCATGCCACCATTTCCTTATTCATCGCCTATGGATGGATCCACGGTTTAACGGCAGCTTATGACAACATAGGCCGTTGCCTCCGACAAAGATTATTTTTGGCATATTGCAGCTCGTGTTTAACGTCTTCAAAACGGTGTTTTATGGCTCAGATTAGAAACCCAAAAGCAGAGTTGATATTCACTGAACAACTCCAATGAATAGTAGGCCTAATAATCTACTGGATTAAGATTATAATGTCCACTATGGCTTGCCTGTGGGCGCCCCAATAAGGTTCGGACAAAAATATCATAAAATCAGATAAAACATGCTTACAACAAGACTAGACGCATTAATTTTTCACGTTCCTTTCTTATAATTTTATAGCATCGGTTGACACCGTTTTGAAGGTGTCCAAGGCGAGCGCTCTAACCAGTCGGCCACCGTATCACACAATTGCGCATGAATGTGGTCAAACTGCTCATTACCATGCTAACCTTATTGTTGAACCGGTCTATTTTGATTTTAACTGTAACCATAAAATTATATAGCTCCTATTCAACAGTCACTCATTTGAGGTGCTCCCGACTTACGACAGAAACCCAACAATAGTGGTACAGAAAAGGCAGAGATCTAAAGTAGTTCCAGTAAGTTATTAGTTACTGTAAGCCTACTATTCATTGGAGTATTTAAGTGAATATCAACTCTGAATTTGGGTTTCTAATCTGAGTCGTAAAACGCAGAAAAGTTAAGATTATAATGTCCACTATGGCTTGTCTGTGGGCGCCCCAATAAGGTTCGGACAAAATTAATCGTCAAATTATCATAAATCTTATTTTTATTTATTTAGTTAGTTAGTTATTTATTATTATTATTGTTGTTATTATTATTATTATTATTATTATTGCCCGAGGTATATTATGATCCCTCAGGCTTTAGAAACTATATGAAGAGCGTTTTCGTTCTGGAGTTAGCGGTCATCCTCACCGGTCAATTGCATAAAGGTGCTTCGAAATGCAACAGCATTAAACCGCTGCGTGCAAATAGAAAGACGCTGAAACAAGCGTATTATTATTATTATTATTATTATTATTATTATTATTATTATTATTATTATTATTATTATTATTATTATTATTATTATTATTATTATTATTATTATTATTATTATTATTATTATTATTGTTGTTGTTGTTGTTGTTATTATTATTATTATTATTATTATTATTATTATTATTATTATTATTATTATTATTATTATTATTATTATTATTTTTTTTTTTTTTTTTTTTTACCCGAGGTATCAATGATCCCTCAGGATTTGGAAAAAATTGATTTAGGAGCAGGGGACAGTGTCTGGAAAATCAAGCCTCGTCGTCTGGAGTCGCTGGAAAGGTCCCGTTGAAGGTGACAGAGTTGTAGCGTTGTATGCAGACAGATAGACGCTGAAAAAGAAACGACGCCTCACGGCGGTCGCCACTGATGATGGATATGCGACTACCAATACTGCTGATGAATTCTGCACCTGAGAGGTTGATAGGGCCCAAGGTCTCAAAGGCTAACGCCTGGAATTTGTGGGTCGGAGGCAGTCCCTGATATTTTAGGTCTTTGCGTTCAGCCGCCTGTGCTGAGGCGGGCCCCCTGGACCCGGCGGGGTGGGTGACATATGAGAGTGCGCACGAGTGGACCACCGTGGCATCCCATGCCAAGTATCTACCCTCCGACCAGGGGATTAAAGTGGCGCCATCCGGACGTTTACCGTCCGACCTAAACAGGCCGGCCGGTTCCTTGGTGCAGGGGACATCGGCCCTCGATAGGGCGCGCCAGATGATATCGTTGATGGTAAAGTGGCGCAGGGAGCGTCCACATGCCTGCTTGCAAACGAAGCCGTGGTGTCCGTTAGCACCAACCAGGGCTCCGCATCGGCAGGTGTGGGGGCTGCAGATGTCAAGTCCCAAACGAAAGCCAACCGCAATGCGAACGGCCTCGTTATCCAGAGTGAGTCCACATGATGGAATCGGGAGTGCCGCCAGCCAGTCGCCTGAATGGGGGCTGCAGATGGCGGTCAGCCTGGCCTGGTCGACCGGGTTATCGTATCCCGGCCAGAGATGGATTCTGGTCTTATCCATCTCGATCAGCGGACGATCCCAGATGTTTTGCTTAGTGGGTAGCGGTGACATGACAGTGGGCAATGTTTGTTGGCGCGACAAAAGCAGGTCGTCAAAGACGACATCGGGTACCATTATTATTATTATTATTATTATTATTATTATTATTATTATTATTATTGTCTGAAAAGTCATCTCAGCAGATCTTATTGGCAATTATTATTATTATTATTATTATTATTATTATTATTATTATTATTATTATTATATTATCATCATCATCATCATCATCATCATCATCATCATCATCATCATCATCATCATCATCATCATCATCATCATTAATAATAATAAAAAATCGGAAAGGAAGCAACAGGGGCCTTGAATGCACATAATATGATGTTGGCCTGGCTACCGTTATACTATTATAACTGTAGCCAGGGCAACATCTGAAGCAGAGTGTTATATAATAATTATGTTGGTCGTGGGTGTCTGGTTCATTACTCTCTGGTCTTTGTTTGTCCTGCACTTCGAGACGTTGCCAGTCTTAATAAGAGAGCCTACTTACTGTATCTCGTAATGTGCCGTTCACAGGTGGCGCTTTTCTTTGTTCTGGTCGCTTTTTCCCGTTGCTCGGCCGTAGTCTAACCCATCATTGTGTGGCCGTAATGTAAAGTAATTAACATTTATACAGCGTGGTTCTGTAAAAGCTAAAATCTCCTAATTGTAATTGTAATCAAAAGATATTGTTATGTGCAAAATAATAATATTAGACACCTTTAAATCGCTGTCTCTGACGCTTTATATATTCGTCATTTTCGTTTAATCGCTAGTCCTATGTAACTTAAAGTCATATCGCTTGCGATCGATTTCAACGGCTCTGGCAGCCGTAAGATGTCGTTGAACAACGAATACTGAATGCTATTCCTTCATAGGCATAGTGGATAATAAAGTTATCACTGATAAATTAATAATTTCGAAATAAGATACCAGTGTCCTCTAGCGCTCATCGAAATAGACAAATAGGCCTACTGGCTGTCGTTAACGCACACATCGTCGTTGGATGTAGTTTTAGTTAGTCTTATAATTATGAGAATATAAGCCTCAACGACAGACAGACGGACGGATGGGTAGACAAACGTATAGCAGACAAACAGACAAGCACAAAGACAAACAGGCGAGACAGAAAGATAGACAGACAGACTGACAGACAGAGAGACAGACAGCTAGATACACTGAAAAACAAACAGACAAACAGGCAGCAAGACAGCCAGACAGACAGACACAAACTGTGGTCTTCCAGTGATGTGGCCAAATTTAAGTGATCTTGCAATTACTGTGAACCCGTTACATTACTTAGTGTTCAATAAATTGCCTAATAAAGAGAAAACAATGAACGTCATGCTCTGTTTAGATTATGAACCAAAACGTGTATGTGCTATATTATTTCAGGTCCTGCCAGTTAACGATCCGAGAGGAACATGTCGCAATGGAGTCGAATGGTGGGGCGTCTGCACAGCAACTGTTGTAGAATCGATCAACATGACAGCCAGTGAGTATTGACGATCCTTCAAAATTTCCAAACACTCGGGTCTCAAAATGTCCACTTGCCCGATTTGTGGCTACTGCTAGCATGAAGTTTAGAAATGACACTCAAACTCTCTGATTTTATAGTTTTAGCCGACTTGAAAATACGAACGGTTCGATGTCAACAGTCATCATCATTCATCATCATTGCGGTCCATGGGCTCAGTGCCCGTTGGTGTCAATCGCATGGCTTCACCATACGTCTCCATTTGTCTCTCTCCTGCGCCATTCTGCTAAGTTTGTGGATTTCCATTTCGCACCAGTCTGCGACGTCATCCAGCCATTCCCTGCACGGTCTTCCCCTAACCCCGTTTCCGTCCATCATCCCGAAGATGACGTGTTTGATGAGACTGTCGTTTCCCATTCTGCAAGCGTGTATGACAACAGTACTTTGTAGACTTCCGGTTTCTAAACGTTCTCAATCCATGAACATAATTTTAACTCGAAGCGCATCAACATAATTATATTTAACTCAAAGTGTCCGGGAAACGACAATCAATCGCTATAAGGTCTTTCTAAATATACCACAATGCATTTGTGATTGCCTAATATAGGCTTTTTCTGCCAAGTCAACGGTCGACGCTGACATTAGACAACTCCCCATGCGGCAACTTTTACGAGAAAACTTTTCCGTTTGGAAGGAAAGATATCCTCGTCTTTTGCTTCCACCTGAAAACGTACCTCTTCCAGTCTACATGTACATGTATTTACTCTCATTTTGCAGTCTTATTATTACGTTCAATTATAATGTATTCTAACGGTTATAAGTGATTTACAGTAATCAAGACGACTATAACCAATGGCGCTAGCCAGTGAACCTGTCTGGGATATGACCCCAAGCAAACCGCTATATAACTGTTGCATTGATGCACACCTTATGAGTGGAGGAAGAACCCGAGCAATCTCGGATGTTTGACTCATGTTCTGGTGTTTAATTGTGCACCAGGTGTATGTTCCAGTGCCATGGCCGCTCCTCGAGCACCAACCAGTGTCAGTCCGGAAGGCAATACGAGTGGTTTCAAGATTCCTGGCATCGCGATCGGAGTTGTGTTAAGCGTCATTGTGGTTGTTGGTGCGGCTCTCGGTATTTATATCTACAAATATCGTCCACTGACAAGAAGATTCTACGATGACATCAAACGTGAGCTGCTCATTCTATTTTCATGTATTTATATGTCTCTGAGTAGATGATTTTTATTCCTTACATGCTTTAATTATCAAAGCTATCAAACCCGCAATATACACCATTCGCTCCCGATCGCAACGTATAAATTTCAGTGTCATTCTCGGCTTACCTGGGATACGGTAGCAGTTTGGTTAGAGCGCTTACCTTACATCGCGGAGAGTACGGGTTCAATCCCCCTCCTCTGAGACGGTTGATATGTACGGACATTCTTAAAGGAAATCCTTCACTAACAATTGCTCAGCGCCATCGATTGTTGCTTAGTCAACGGTCATTAGAAAATGGCGTTTGATAAATAAACATTAATAATTTTCAGACCAGAATAATCGCTAATTTTCTGTGGTTTTAAAATTAATTTGTTATCAGAGATGAACATTGTATTGGATGATTTTGTTTATCTAGTCTTTTGGAACATCAATCCTGCTTCAGACTCTCCCTGCTTTCCAATAGACGACAAGCAGATCGTTCTTCTCGTTTACTCGAGCGATAACGAGTACCACCGAAAAGTCGTTCGTACCTTTGCTGCGTTCCTGCACTCGTGCTGCAAGTGTGACGTTCGCTTCGACGATTGGTCTCAGGTCGATATATCGCAGACGAATGCTCTCGATTGGCTGACGAAACAACTTCACCAGGTGAAGCACATCATCTTCATCAACTCTCTCGGCGCTTTCATGCAGCACAAGGCCTGGATCGAAGGTGCATCGTGCATGCCCGTCAAAGAACTTCTCCTACCCGATATGTTCATCCCGGCGCTGAGACAGATCCAGGCAAGGGTCTATGAAAAACATGCACCGACCAAACGGTTGCAATATTACCACGTCTACTTTCCATACACGGACGTCAAACACCTGCTCGAAGTCAGTTTCGGCCAACGCTACAGACTGATGAAGCACATCGAGGATCTCTTCCTTAACATTCATGGCATGACGAAATACAGCGGCACAGGCCTGACATCTGCCTGTCAAATCAACGCCAAAGGCTACACAGGTTCTGTCGAAGGCCAGGCACTCCAGTCCGCCATCGATGAGGCGTGTGCCAATGTCAAGAGGAATCCCAACTGGTTTGACGAGTGCTACACTTACATAGCGGTGAACGCAGAGAGGGAAGTGATGCCGGTCAAATACAGACCAGGAAACCCGGGCGATGGTCACCGCACGAGTGACTGCCAACCGTTGACCGTTCAAACGTCCATTGAAAGTGATTCTAATTCACGACCGGCTTCATTCGACAGCGGCGCTGATTCCAACAACACGACGAAGGGCAGTGACGAAGGAGTCCATTTCGACCTGGAACTCGTTCCACCGTCGACTTCCGGAAGCTTTAGCAGCGACATGGAACAGCGGAGCGTGTCAGCGGACGTGGGATTTGGGGATACGATGGAAGATTCAACATTCTATACGAATTCACCGTCGATTAATCTCGGGTTCTGTCCCCCAGTTCCTGATGACGACGAGGAGGGAACCTCTTCGATCGGTTCTCGCATCCTCTTTGAGAAGTTGAACGCATGGAACGAGCAGTACGACAGAGGAAGTCCGTTCTCTTCCTTCGAACTGAGGCCAGCGAATCGCACCAGTTGCTGAAGCCGAGAACTTCTCTCGGACTGTTTAGATGCCGAAACATTGGTTGAGAAGAGAGTATCGCTGGTTTATTAGTCTAAGATTACTAAGAATGAAGTTAACATGGTTTGGAAATGAAAGGTTAGCCTGTAGGGTGAAATCAATTATAAAAGTTAGTAAATGAAGTATATTCTTTATTTAGCCAGCTGACAAAGAAGCACACTGGTGCACATAGGCCTACGTGTAAGATAAAATATAAATAAGATTTAAATGATAAATTGTTGTTTAATGCTTTCAATGTAGTGTACGGTGTACAAAATCAAACGTACAATTTTACCTTACATTGTGATGACGTTTTGAGCTGTTGTACTTTCATAATTTTGTGATTCACTTTGTTAGCCTATATTTTTAAATAATGCTGTTTTTCTTGTTATTGTAACGGGTGATTCGATTTTTTCTTGTTGATCGACTCACTTTGATTTTTTCTTTATTTTCTGAAGAATTTATAATGTTTGATATCTTACAGTGATTGATTCTGTTAACGTGACTGGTATTTTTATACATTATAGGTGCTTGAGACTGTTTCCCAACTTGTTCAACCTGTATGTTAAAACTGCTATTATCACTAGCATATCTACTGTTCTTCTGCAGTTTCTAGTTCTTTGATCATGTGATCGTTATGCGTACCAGTATGGCATTAAAATGAACTGCTACTAAAACTGCAATCCCACAGTAGGCCTATTAGCCCTGTTTATGATTAACTGTTCATGTTGTTCAAGAATGATGGATGTGGATTGTGGAATCAATGTCGTAAGTTATGTAATTATTACTGTTACTGTAATTGTGTAAATATTACAATCATTGTAAATATATGTCGTGGTGAGCTGTAAATTACATATTATGTTACAGTTTGAAACCTTGACGTATTGATTGTATAGGCTTATAGTTACATTCCTGTTATATTTTGGTGTTCGTTTGGTGAGTTGCTTTTCAATGACGCTGTGTCATAACAAAGATGATTAGCGTCGCCCTCCTCCTTCCTCAAGACTTGGGACTGGCATTGCCTTAGTACAAACAGTTGCGGACTTACGGAGATTTTGTCTCTCAGAGCCATAATAATTATTGTTATCGAACCTACTATCAGCCAAGTGTGTGTAGTGACTAGCGTTAGAAGGAAGCTGACGAATAAATAGGATTAGTTGGCTGCGTTTTAAAGGTGTCTAGCGAGAACATTTATTATTAGCTATTTCAACGATAGTTTGTGGGTTTGAAGGCCATGCACCGAATTTTACAATTATACCTAGTAGTGATTGGACGGATTACAACAGTTTAACGACTTCCTTTAGGTTTCAAAAGCCGTTAGCGTCAATAAGAAAGATACGCTACTGAACAGTTTTCACGTTTCGTATGAGGCTAAAGAGCCATGGACGTGAACAGTGTCTTGTTGTTTCCATTGCTTAGCAACACCTTGTGGCGGCCAGGGCCGTTTAGGTTGACTTTTAGATTACACTAGCTTGGTTAGTTTCTCTTTAACGACACTGTGTCATAGCACAGGTAGATGGATAGTGGCGGAGTTATCATTACAGTAGCAGTACTAATTGGTTTCGGTTTAACAGAGATCATTAGCGTCACCCTTCTCCTTCGTCCAGGCTTACATGCATAGGGGCCTACATACATAATTATACAAGATTAGGCCTATAGCTTCAACGCTATGACTAATTTTTCTTAGTAATGTTTGGAAGGAAACGATCTGATGTCACATTCCATCTAATATAATTTTAAACCCACGCTGGGCGTTAAATAGGATTCGTGCTAGTATAATATCTACTATTTGTGAACTCAGAATCTCTCTATGATGGAACATCAGCTGAACACAAACATAGCAATACAATAGTCGTTTATTGAAATTGAAAAGCTGACACAAACGCAACTTCTACAAATGGTTCGGGACTTCTATGGGAGCAGTATAAACTAAGAGACTAAGTCAGAAGGTGTTCTTATACAGGATGCGGGAAATGTAATTGCGATCGTCTTTTTCAGGTAGGGTTAAGTTATGCGTCCTAGCTCGAAGGTTATGTCCACTATTGCGGGGTGGGGGAGTAAGTTTCGGAGAACATGGTAAGGTTCTCTTATGATGGCTTGAAAGAATTTCCACAAATGACATATCGTATACTGTTGACTTGGCCACGCTCCGGACTTAACTGTAGGCCTAAGCTGGTGGTTTTTATCAACTCACTTTTTATCTACACAAACTCTGGAATAGACAAATAATTATTGTTCCTCAAAGAAGTATTTGAACTGCAACGACCCAGAAAAGTTGCAATCAAACGCCAACGGATTGGTATGTTTCAATCGGTGGCGCTGCTAAGATGTTCCTGAAAAGGCGCTAAATGATTCATATTTGCATCATACTACCATACTGTGACTGTCTACTGATAACAGGCTTTACTTCTTATAATGTGAATCCAATTAATTCTTTATTCACAATGCCTCATTGATTCTTCAACAATCTACATTTTGCAACGGATAGTAATTGGGAAACTTCAAACAGATCAAACGAAATAAGAAACAGCTGGCGAGAACTGTAAAGACTTCTTTCCTATTCAAGTCAGACGTTTTCAAATTGTAAAACTTCAAATAGATCAAACGAAATAAGAAACAGCTGGTGAGAACTGTAAAGACTTCTTTCCTGTTCAAGTCAGACTTTTCAATTAGGTCTCGAGTCAAAACGCGCCTTCCAAAATCTGCTGTTCAACGGGGTTGTCCAGAAGGTGAAATACGATACCCTATTGAGGACTTGTTTGAAGGCTAGATCTTGTTCTACACATAATACTCTAGATATACCCAGAATGGAGACTCTCCACACTGGAGAGGCCTACTCTGAAGTCTCTATCACTGTAGGGTCACACTGTTATGACCATGGCCGCATTAAGGGGTGATAAGGGTGCTGCAGCACCTTGGCTCGCAGTTTTGAGGGGCCCGCATTTTCGGAAGTGAAGAATGATGGTAAACTCAGCTGGCCGTGGCTGTGTCCACAATGCGATGCCGCACTCTGGGCCTGGCCACGCTGAACCAATGCAGTCGTTGGTCAACTGAAACATTGTCTGATTGGCTGTTTATTTAGATTACTAGTGTCTGCTGCCGCCAGGAGAGTAGGACATAAGCCCCAGATATAATCCTCCCGGACATAATCCCCCGATTTTGCATACGACATAATCCGTCCGGACATAAACCCCCTTGAACAATTAGTCTATTTCTGCAGTTAATTGATAAACCTTAATTGACCAGTTTCTTCGTTGTGTCAGCTCGTTAATGTCTTTAAGGCATACACTTAAGACTTGTTTTTGTTGTCATTTATATCTAAAGTTAAAACTTGTCGGTGTCATTTTAGTTCAAAGTTAAGGGTTCTAGGACGATTGGTCATAGGACGATTGGTCATAGGACGATTGGTCATAGGACGATTGGTCATATGGGCGATTGGTCATAGGACGATTGGTCATAGAACGATTTGTCATAAGACGATTGGTCATAGGACTAGGCCTATTGGTCATATGCCGTTAATAAACCGACATACTTGGTTGTAGTCGTTAGTTATGGACATTCCTAGTTTTAAGCTTAACACACCGAACGCAAAATAAGCAGCAATTATGGACATTCATCGTTTATAGACAAATACAATCAGTGCCAATCAAGAAACTTATTAGGATAATTACTTACAGGCATCAACAGTACTCACTTCAAAGAACTTAACGTTCGGTTTAAATAATAAACGTTTGACCCGTATGTTACTCAAGTATAAAAGGCATCATTTGGGGACACTGATCGTTTTTAGACAAATACAATCAGTGCCAATCAAGAAACTTATTAAGAAAATTCCAGACTTTTACGTAGCGGCGTAGCCTATTGTTCGTATTTCGTATTAGGCTACATATTGCACAGTAAATGATCCAGTAAATGCATGGTTGTTCATGTTTTAACAACTTCTCTGTTTTAGCCTTCGATAGACCATCGCCGATAAGACCTATGACCGACAGGCCCTATGGCCCATATGACCTATGACCGGTAGGCCCTATGACCGATAGTCCTATGACCAATAGGCCCTATAACCAATCGTCCTATGACAAATCGTCCTATGACCAATCGTCCTATGACCAATCGTCCGGATACCAACATAATTTGCAGAACTGTTACTCTTTAATGAAAAATATAGGACTAGTTATGAACTATATTTTGTAACTTCTTTTCTCTTTACCACATTAGCAGATGCCTTTTCCAAGGCCTGTCAGCTGTAAACCTAGACATAACATATTTTTCAATACTCATGTTGTAAGAGGCGGAACATTGATCTGGATGAATGGAGTTCAAGACCTGATTCCAAAGTCTCTTCAACAAATGTAAGCAGATTATAAGTGTTCTTACGATACAAAACTGTATAGATGGATGGATGAATGAAAAGATTGATGGATGGATAGATGGATGGATGGATGGATGGATGGATGGATCATGTTGCGCTGATATCGCTCGACTTCACTAAGGCATTCGATATGGTCAGGCATTCAACGTTGGCTACCAAACTCTCGTCTCTGGATCTGCCTGACAACATTTATAATTGGCTGCTGGAATTTTTGAAAGACCGGCGCCACTCAACGAGATTTGGTGGTCTGTTATCAGCTATAGCCAGAATCAATGCTAGTGTTGTACAGGGCAGTGGCTTCGGTCCGTCTGCCTATGATGTTAATGGATCGGATCTACACCCAAGGAACCGTGAAAACATCATGTCTAAATATGCCGACGATACTTACCTTCTGGTCGGATCTTCAATGCGAAACACCATCAGTGAAGAGCTTCTGTCTGTTGAGCAATGGGCGACGGCAAACAATCTTCGTCTGAACGTTCGAAAAACACGCGAGATGATTATTACCCGGAACCGTAAAGTACTGCCACCTCAAGCTTTGGATGGACTCGAACGTGTTTCTACCATTAAGATTCTAGGTGTAACCAAAACTAATGACCTTCGAGCCACCAATCACGTGGAGGAAGTCCTTGTCTCCTGTAGTGGAGCTTTACACGCTCTCAAAATACTCAGGTCTAATAGTCTTCCCAGTGGTGCCCTCTGCCGGGTTGCTGATGCAACTGTCGTCTCTCGATTGACTTATGCCGCTCCAGCCTGGTGGGGTCTTACAACGGCTGAAGACCGAAAAAGACTCGAGAGACTTCTGCAGCGAATCAAGCATGCTGGATATCTTCCTCCTAACTCACTGGATATCGATCAGCTGGTGTCTGATGCTGACGCCAGTCTACTAAAGGCAGTGATAAGGAATGATTTCCATGTGTTACGTTCACTGTTTCCACCAATAATTACTCGTCATTATAATCTGCGACCTCGGCCTCATGATTTCATTCTGCCGGATATGGATGATCGAAATTTCATACCTAGAGTACTTTATGGTGTATTGGCTAAACAATCATTTTCTTTAGCAATAGGTCTCAGTCACTAATATATTCCTAACCCTCTTATCTATTTGACTATATATATATTATTTTTGTCTAATCGATATCTAAACTGTTGATTTTGTAATCTTGTTGCGTTTGTGTCAACGAGTTTTTGAAATAAAGGAATAGTAGTAGTAGTAGTAGTAGTAGTAGTAGTAGTAGTAGTAGTAGTAGTAGTAGTAGTAGTAGTAGTAGTAGTAGTAGTAGTAGTAGTAGTAGTAGTAGTAGTAGTAGTAGTAGTAGTAGTAGTAGTAGTAGTAGTAGTAGTAGTAGTAGTAGTAGAATTAATGGATGGAAGGATGCATGAATGCATGGGTGCATGGATGATTGATGCATGGATGCATGGATGGGTGGATGCATGGATGGATGGATGGATTGATGACTGGACGGATGGATGGATGGATAGATGGATGGATGGATGGATGGATGGACGGACGGATGGAGAGACAGGCTTTGCTTCTTTGAATGTAAATACTATGACGTTTTCAGTTACAATGCCTTATTGTTATTCGTTGTATCCAATATCGTTGGGAGGCTTGTGTATTGTGTATTGTTTGAAAGTTCTCGTGATTTCAAGCACTCTGTTCATTCATTCATTCATCCATTCATTCATTCAATTTGAAAATTTATACAGCGCCCGTTTAAGAAGCCTGCTCAGAGGCGCTCCCAGCCCAACTACGGCGATATAAACTAGACTTTAACAGCTTGTGAAGCAAAGGCGTATTACTCCTTGGCAGCAACCGTATCTCCAAATGGAGTCCGTTCCAGATGGAAGCGCCAACAACTGTGAAGACGCGATACTACCTGGTTGAGCTGCTGGCACGTGGGGACTAGAAGCTTATAAAACTTGAATATTGCGGAAGGTTTCATTGTTCATTGTCTCTTCAGAGTTTCTTGGCATGATTTGCGCTCCTGAGTAGGTTTCTTGAAGGTGCGCTATATTAATTCTCATAATGAATGAATGAATGAATGAATTTGTGTTTGAATTGCAACTTCCTGTCGTTGTTAATTAATAGCCTAAGCTAATTGCTTGCGATGGCAAGTATAATGGTTGCCATCTAACTCGTGCAAGTTCAAACAAATACAATACCCACACAGTCTAGTAAAACCGAGAACAAACACTTCTTCATACAGCATGATCTGTGAGTTGCAGGCACCACTGCATAAGTAAGCTTAGTCGATAAAAAGTCCAATAACTGCTTTTATCAAAGAGCGCACTGTAAGTTCACACACACACACACACACACACACACACACACACACACACACACACACACACACACACACACACACACACACACACACACACACACACACACACACACACACACACACACAAGATAATAGCTTCAACGCTATGGCGACTTGTTTGTGATGTTTGGAAGGAAACGATCTGATGTCACATCCCATCTAATATATTATTTTAAACCCACCCTGGGAATTAAAAATAGGATTCATGCTAGAATATCTTTTTTGTGAACTCAGAATCTGTCTATGGTTGCAAATCAGCTGAACGCGATCATGACCACGATTACATGTCACACGGTTGACCGTTGACTCGGCCACGTTCAAAATTCACCTCTAAGCAGATGGTTTTTATCAACCCACTTTGTATCTATACTAATTAGTAAATGGACTAATTAGTGTTCTTCAAAAAAATATTTGAACTGCTAAGTTCAATCAAAATTGCAATCAGGCGCCAACGGATTGATATATTTCAGTTGGTAGCGCTGCTAAGATGGCTCTTGAAAAGGCGCTAAATAAATGTATGTTTACATCATACTACCTCATTGTCTGTTGTCAGTCACTTCCATTGTAAACTTGTTTTACAAACAGCTTCTAGCCTCAGAGTGTTTGCAACTATTCGAGCCACTTTAATATTATATGGGATCAGCCAACTTTAGTTCTGCTGATCTAGGGCCTACACTAAATGCAAATATCTGAATTTATATGTGTTAAATAATTAAAGTCCAAGATTTTCCGGATGGCAAAAAATGTATTAGTAAATGAACACTGTGCAAAGATTATGATATTTTTAGTATCTCTATGGTTACAGTCGACAGTTTACAAGGAATGTGTATAATCAGGGAATATGTTTATACCCTGAAATATCAGGGTATGTGTATTAATCAGGGTATGTGTATATGCCCTGAAAATTTAGGGTTAGGGTTAGGGTTAGGTTAGGGTTAGAGAGTTAGGGTTGGGGTGAGGGTTAGGAGGTTAAGGGGGTTAGCGTTATGGTTAGATTTACATGAATTATACACATACCCTGATTATACACATTCCCTAGACCCTAGGCTATATGTATATTCCCTAGGGTATATACATTATTCCCTGATTATACACATTCCCTGTAACATATCCATGCTTCGGACGTTATGCGTAAGGACGTTGTAAACATGTTACCGGAAAATGACTCATTTACGTACTATGCGGTAGCGGTTACAAAAGAACTCAACGAGCTTTCGAAGGTAGCATTCCGCACGATCTGCTAATGATTACTCTTGTAGAAGAGCATAATTATGTGTTCTCAGGAAATGGTTAGCATTGAAAAAAGGAGCACTTGAGAGAACAATGGCATGTGTGTAAGTTTCTTAATCATTGATGGGCAAATAATTATCATTCAGTTTAAACTGAGAGCAACAGTTGGCTTCAAAGTTGCGCAATGTTTTTCGATACAAAGAGCAATAAACGTTTTGCAACTGAAATGTTCAGTGAGAAGGTATACATCTCTGACTGGAATACTCGACGCTGGAACTTAACTGATCTTAGTGTCAACATCAGCAACAGCCCAGAAGATTGTAGGCCTTATTTCTTATTTCTTAACATTTTAAGTTTCCGAAGCACTGATGGTCGTCAGTTTACGATCGGAGGAGAAGAAACAAAGCAGAATGTGCGGCTGTTTTACGACGCGGACAACAATAATCTGTTTGCGGCTGAAAACGTCTTTGGCAATATATACTTACTTGAAACGAAAACTAAAAACTGGAGTCGAATTGGTCGGATTGTATTGTATTGTATTGTATTGTATTTATAAATTTATAAAGTGCCCCTCACAGTGAACACCAATCAGAGGCGCTCCCAGTGCGAAAGACTCAGAGCGAAAAGAGTGGTTTTAAGACAACGAAAAGAAGCACCTGGCCCACCAGATAGCATCAAAGAACGGGTTGATGAAGGGAGTTGGTTCCATAGTGAAGGGCCAATGAAGGCAAAAGCTCGAGATTTAGCCTTAGTAGTCCTAGCTCGTGGGACAAGAAGGTCAATGCGATCAAGTCAGCGAAGCGGACGGTGAGAGGTGGCAGAGATAGGCCGGCGAACGAGGCAACAGAGGTACTTGGGAGCTAGGCCAGAATAAGACCGGCAGACAAGAACTAGGACCTTACAGTATGATGCGTCAGAGAGAAAATGCAGTTCATTGCTCTTGTTAGCAGAAATTTGCATATTTGGGCAGTTAATGAAAACTAACTTGAGATGCAACAATGACTATCAAGTACTTGCGAATATTTTAGACTCGGTTTATTACTCTTGGCTAATCAGTGTAATCACCACAATTCCGTGTTTTCTTTGCAAAACAACATTAAGTCACAGAAGTGCATACCGCTTCGCTATTATTCTTGACTATGCTATCTGAGATGAGCTAACATTGGTTTAAATATGAATAGCGCCTATATGATTTGCTATTAAATTTGTGCAAAGGATTCGCTTATCATCAGACATATACGATGCGCATTTGTAATTTCGTCGTATAAGTTTCTATGTTTTTCATCAATAGTTGCTGATGCCTGTAAATGTGTTTTTAAAAACAGAAATGTCTGCTAGAGAAGATGCAGAAGAGAGCTTTTCTAACAGTGTATGCTTTCAATGCTAATAATATCAATGGCTTACACTTTAAGCGTTATGGAAAGAAAACTGTTTACATAAAAACACATAGAGGTCCTGAGTGGCCGAGTGGGTTGGTAGCCCGCTCTTCACGCCGGCGCCCCGGGTTCGCTTCCCGATCGGTCGGTTTATCAGAGATTAATTTCTCTGATCTTTACTGCGGGTGGCTCGGTCGCAATATAAACGTAGAGTACAATACAATACAATACAACACAATACAATACAACTGGGACGCGGTGGTGTAGGGGGCATGTTCGGTGCCTTGCAGCTGGAGGGTTACGGGTTCGAATCCACCTCAAAGACGCCGCGTAGGGACCCTGGGCAAGTCCTTCACTCGCAATTGCTCATGCGCTTCGGCGTGAAACTCCGATTCAGCGTCTGCGCAGTAGTCGGGAGCGCCTCTGAATGGGAAATCTGGTAGGGGCGCTATAACAAGTGTTCAAATACAATACAATACAATACAATACTTTAACGGTGCGCTTGTAACACCAACGTGATGCACAATTCATTTTTATGTAAACAGTTTTCTTTCCATAACGCTTAAACTCTGGTTGCAGCAGACACTATTTATCTGATGACTTTCAGCAATGTCTGGAAAGAAACTATATGATGTCATATATCTGATATATCTGATATTATATCGATAAACAATGCCTATCTTAAAGAGTCCAGAAATTGTTCAACGATATCTTCTTCTTCGTTCTCAAAATTGCAGCACCATTAGCAACAAACAATCGAGTCTCATCACACACAGCAGATGAACCATCACCAGATGCTACTCATGGCAGTAAAACTACACAAGAATCCAATACTCCACAGTATACAACAATACACCAATATCTACGGCCAAACAACTCACTAATGGTGCACACAGTAATTCCCAAGTTCTAACAGAAGTCTCTGAAATTGAGAAAACATTCACTATCATGGGCCGGGAGCGCCTCTAAGTATGTTATCTTTGAGGGGCGCTATATAAGTCCTCTGAATGAATGAATGAATGAATGAATGAATGAATGAATGAATGAATGAATGAATGAATGAATGAATGAATGAATGAATGAATGAATGAATGAATGGATGGAAACAGTTGATGCAATGAAACCAACTCGAGTTTAGAAAGCGGCAGAAGATAAAATTCTGAATTCTATTCAAAATTACTTAATTTTACTTAGAGTAATGACATCGTGGCCAATCCGATTGCCTTACAAAATGGTGACCAGATTTTCGAAAGTTGATTGTCATGAAATTTTGGCACTTAGTTTTTCGGACCGTAATAAAGTAGCTCTGTAACTTTTTGAAAGCCGATGGATCCAATGCTAATTCAACTTTGACGTCAGAGTTTGACGCCATGTCGCATTGGCAGGCGCCGCTAGATAATGATTAAGCATCAATCGATTACGCTGAACATTGGTGGTGATGAACTTGCCCAGGCTCCCTACACAGAAACCGTCTCAGAGGGAGGAGTCTCTCTAAGTTACAGGGACAGCACCACAGCCAATCAGCTATCGTTTCCCTCAGGGCACTCAATGGGACACCTTGTACGAGGAGCCGATGCATGTAAACAGTTGCAGACTTATAAAGTTTAATTAAGAAGTCAGTCGTTGCCTTTTGGCGCGTTTACATAGCGAGATTGTCCGTTTGATAGCAAGTACAATGGCCACTGTTTGACTGGTGAAAGTTGAAACTAAATGAATAATACACATTGCGTGTAGGAAATCGCTAACTAACATTTCGTCATAGGCCTACAGCTTAATCTTTGGTGATCGCAGACACTAGTGCATAAGTAGCCAATCGAACGTGTATTCCCACTAATAAATCGTTGTTGTAAACTCCAAATTTCTGAAGCGCAATTCCAAAGCTAATTTATTATTATTATTATTATTATTATTATTATTATTATTATTATTATTATTATTATTATTATTATTATTATTATTATTATTATTATTATTATTATTATTATTATTATTATATTCGTTTATTGGTCCAAAATCAGATAGACACACCCCTATCAGTTACATTGCATATATACTATAGAGAGTCTGAGAGCTATCGCCAAACCAGTCCAGGCAATGTCGTTGGATAGAGCAATAGAAACAAAAAGCAAAATGGTGCGACAAAGGGTAAAGAGAGGTTTTGCCGTATCTAAAATGTATAGCTTTTGCAAATAACTGTATTTAGTTATCCAGTAACTTAGATTGCTCTAAAGATGAATTTCTATATATAAGATACGTGAAATTAAAATTTAATTTAATGTCCATCGTCTTTAGTGGGCATCACGAAGTAATGGAGTTGCGGTCTCAAGTGGTAATGATACTCAACAACAGATTGTGCAGGCTTTCAGCTAATTCACAAGCGCTGGAATAACTGCATTGATCTAGTGTGCACTCTAAATTCACATAATTATTATTTTATTTTATTATGCGAGTATAGCTTCAACGATATGACGACTTTAGGCAATGTTTATAATAAAGCAACCTGATATCACATTGTAATAATTGTGATGAATTTAGACCCAATGATGGTAATAAACTATCTTAGAAGTCTGTAAAATATGTTGGCCTAATATCTCTTGGCGTTGAAAAACGGTTGCGGGCGACGCCGAGCTGAAGTAGGCCTAGCTTCGGCTACGCTCAGAATATACAGTAAATATTAATAGCGACTCAGTTTGCTATCTGCTTGAGTAGCCAATCAAACGTCGCTTCTTGCTAGCCAATGAGAGCAGTCATCTGGAGCATACTATAAGGCCATATTCATTCATGTTCATTCTCATAATCTCTATATATGATGTCAAAATAAGTTGAGTGCGACCATATCCACAGAGCTGATTTCTGGATACAAAGGAACTGCAACGAGCTAGAATCAGTTTAAGTCAAAGATTTCGATCGTGAACGTCTCAACGAACTTGCCAACGATTCGCAGTTAAAGATTCGACTACGAACTAAAACTTAACTGTTTCCGGAGAAATGTTCCGAATTGTTCGTACTGCGAATATTTTCTTATTGATCGTCTTTTTGAAGCTGACAGTTGGTAAGTATAGAAAGTTCTTCATTAGGTACTCATTGAATGTGGTGATTTGAGGTTAAAGTAATCAATTTAGTTGCTTATTTAGCACTTCTAATGTAAACGAGCCACTATCACGTAAATAAATATAATATATACGGCAAAATGTTTGATCTAATTACTGTTTGATGTGTTCTGAATCAAAGTGATTACACAATCCACAAACATAAGCCTCAAAAGTGACAACAGTTACCTAATGTATATTTTGTTTTGCTTTAGGTGACCAAGAGTCACTGAGTTATGCAAACTGTCAGTTGACGAACACCTGCTTTGGGAGAACGACCGACGATTCAAGCACTCAAACGACTTCAGAAAGGGCAGCACCATTACCAACACACAGTCCAGTTTCATTACACACTACATATGCACCATCAACAGAAGCTACATGTGCTTGTATCGGTTTGCAAAGATATCCATGCGGCTTCAACGCTGCACTCGACACAACAACACCAATCTTTAAAAGTACACAACTCACAACAGTCACTAGCAGAAAATACCAAGCAACGAATGAAGTCGCAGAAGAATCCACTGTTGTCATGACAACAGTTGATGCACTAAAAACAACTCAACCTCCGAAAACATCAGAAGGTAGAATTCTGATTCTGTTCAAACTGGTATTTTCAATATAACTATGCATTCATGGTATATCATGTAATATTATATTTATAGTGATTTTTTATGAGAACTTGACAGTTTGCTTTCGCCGCGATAAAGTTTCTCAGTAACATATTTCACGTCTACTAAAAACAGTCCAATGAGTTTTGTTTCTGTTCATTGAATTACATTGTGACTGATTCCAAGGATTGACAATGAACAATTCCGCGTGAAAGTCTGGACTTGAATTCCGTGAAGGAAAAACACGTTCCTCATTCACTTCAGCGCCACACGTTTCTTTCCTTTTCTTTTGATTGTAACTGTAATTATATCTGGATAGATAACGTACTGGAGGACATAGAAGACAGAGGATGGAACTTAAGAAGGGCAATAGAACTGGCAAGAGACCGACCGAAATGGAGAAGTTTTGTTAGAGCCTCATCGTCAGCGAATACTTGACGGAGGAGAAAGAAAGAAAGAAAGAAGTAATTATATCTGGACATTTATGATTCGCTTATTGAGAAGGAAGTAATCAACTAGCTAAAATGATGCTTAGTATCTCGAAAATAAAGAAATTAGGGTAACATCAGATATGTTCAGGTAGAAAATTAGTATCACCAGTATCAATTGAAATGTTCCTCTCTGGCATTCACATGTGACTGTGTGCAACGTCGAAGTTTTATATATATTCGTTTTATTATCAATTCAAACTCAAGGATGACACACCGCACCCAAGCTCACAGATACAAACTATAGAATGAAAATTAAAATTATTTGGATAAACAGAGAGTTGGCTTATGGCGTCACCGAGAAATTCGCTTATAAAGGACCCTTGAAATGAAATTCTTGTCATCTTTGCGTGGTAGTTCAAATTCATGGGCACGAGGGCGGAGGCTGTAGCGGCGATGGACTGTAGGCGGGAGCAGGTGACGCAGTACGTGCTCTTCATTCCACACGACCGCCTGCAGTAGGCGATCCTCCGCGGCCCCGACTCGCTCCTCCATCGTTGGCGCCCCAGCCGGCAGGTATCCCACCCGTTTGAGTCTTTCCAAGAATCTCTCCATTCTCTGATGGTCGGCTGTCGATGCGAAGCCCCACCACGCCGGCGCCGCATACAATAGTCTCGCTACTGTTGTAGCTTCTGCAACTGTATGTACCGCCTTCAGTGAGAGAGTCAATGGAGCGAACAAAGGAGAATTCTTTAGACGGTGGACCATGCAGCATGGGCATCAACAGGATAAAGGTGGCCACATGTTTAGCAAATAAGGCAGTGATGTCCGCGGTAAACAGGATCTGAAAACGATGGAGCCAAGCACGGATCCCTGGAGAGCGCCGAGTTTAATTCCAACCCACTGCGACCTGCAGTCCCCAAGAACAACCATCTGTGAATGATGAGAGAGATAAGATTTAAACCAGGGTAGAGGGATACCAGAGAGGCAACATGAAAGCTGCAGCATGAGAGCAATATTTCATGATTCACCATTTCGAAGGCAGAGGATACATGAAAAAGCGCTGTAAGAGAAAGGTGGACCTTTGTCTCTCAATCGCTTTTTGTTGGCTAACTCCATGTTCTCGCCGTCAGCCGAGAGTTGGCATCAATGTTCTGTAGACGTATCGATCCTGCGAGCGGCGCCTCCAGTCTACTCACCCCGTGACTGTCCGCGACCGCCACACCCTGATGGCCACCCAGCCCGTGGAGGTGGTATCGTCATCTTCTTCCGCTCATCTCTTCGGCTTACTCAAGTCTCCATCGATACGTCGTTAACCACGTTCAAAGCTCTCTGAGCATAGCCACCCATCGCGGCTCAGCAACTCTTCTTACCGTTTACAGACCAGGCTCAATTCCTCCGACTGAACAATAATTCTTTGAGGAATTTTCATCTGTTCTGGAGGGGTTGCTATATTAGTTGATGAATGTTTGGAAGCGCAAATTATTGACATACAATTAAACTGGGAAAGTCTTACTGAATACCTGTTTCTCAGGATCTCTTTACTTAATAGGCCTAGCATGGTAGTTGGTGCATTATATAGACCTACTATTATAATTAAATTTAATTCTTGGTTACCTTGAACTGACTAATCTTAGAGGTGATTGCTATATTTGTGGAGACTTCAATATCAACTTAATTAATTATGACTCGCATCATCCTACTTGCGATTTCATTAATACTATGTCCTCTGTTTACTTTCGTCCCCTTATCAATATATCGACTAGAATAACTAGCCATTCCTCTACCCTTATTGATAATGTTTCTCGAATAGGTTAAAGTATGATGAATGGCCGGGTGTATTTTATGCAGACATAAGCGACCATTTACCCATCTTTGTTATTCTTAATTGCAAAGTGGACCATATTCCTAAAAGTAAGTATGTGTCATATCGCCCAAGTAATGAACAGGCAATTGATGATTTCCAGTCACTTCTCAGGGAGGAAACCTGGGATGACCTATGTGCACTCAGTGACCCAGATGATATTTCAAATCTTCTAAATAATAAACTGAATGGATTGTACGACTCCTGCTTCCAACTCCGATCACGGAGGACTAGGTTATTTAAAACCAAAACTAAGCCTTGGATTTCTAATGCTTTGCTGAAATCGTGTAAAAAGAAAAATTTATTATACAGGAAATATCTGAAAATCAAAACCAATGATGCCCTTTTAAAATACAAAACGTATAAAAATAGATTAACAGCAGTTTTACGGAAATGTGAGAAACAATATTATACTACTAGATTAGAATCACACTGTGGCAATCTAAAGGAAATATGGAAGACATTGAAAGGAGCCCTGCATCAAAATGGTCCTCAACAAAATAACCCTTCTCTAAGAATTAATGGTCAAATTGAGACCGATCCAGCCACTATTGCTGAATCGTGCATCTACTATTGACTCTTCTCCTCTCACATTCTCCTCAGCGACATCTGTCTTCGAAGGCTTCCGACCTATTGTGGACTCGGATCTCCGCTGTTTTTTCTTCTGTGAATTTAAAATCATGTGAATTAGACCCTTTACCTCCTTTTATTATAACTGACATTCTAGATGATATTGCTCCTTTCTTTCTGTACCTTTTTAATAGATCACTCTCTGAGGGTTGCATCCCTGCCTCGCAAAAAAACGAGCCTTCTTAGTCTTTCCTGCACACAAGAAGGCCAATCTTGATCTGTCAAAACTATCGACCCATTTCAAATCTTTATTTTCTGTCAATGACTTTAGAACTACTAGTATCCTTGCAACGTCTCCCCTAGCTTGAGCACTCGGGACTCCTTCCTTCCCACCAGTCTGGCTACAGGGTTAACCTGTGGACTCAACAGAAACAGCCCAACTCTCTTTGCTTTCTTATATATATTCAGCTGTTGACAAGTCTTAAGTTACTCTGTAGGCTCTATTTGACGTCTACTCAGCGTTTGACATGGTTGACCATGAGATTCTACTTCAACGCCTTCAGACCTCCTGTGGACTCAAGGGTCCTCCTCTCCTTTTGCTTCGGTCCTACCTACCTGTCTGATCGCACCCAAATGATCATCTCTGGTGACTCCAGGACTCAGTGTGTCCCTGTTATTTTGGGTGTTCCTCAGGGTTCTGTCCTAGGCCCGCTCTTATTCATTTTATACACAGCTAATATTCCCTCTCTTTTCCCTAACCGTTCTGCGACTGGCCACATTTTTGTTGATGATGTCGAGGCTTATGTTCATGGACCCCCTTCTGCTCAACTTCTTCTCGTTAGTCAAATTGAGGCTCTCTCTCAAGATCTTCATCGCTGGATGTCTTCCAGTCAATCGTCTTTTCCTAAACTCCTCTAAAACCCAGCTTATTTGGTTTGGAACTCCTCAGCAGCTCAATAAACTTTACTATGCACTATGCATTACTCTCTGAAAGGTTTCCTCGTTTTACCTTTTCGTCTAGTGTCCGAGACCTGGGTGTCACTCTAGACAGTTCTCTTACTTTAACTGAACCCAATGCCAAGCTTACTCGCTCTTCCTACTTCCAACTAAGGTGTCTCAGGGCTATTCACAAATCTGTTTCATCTTCGACCTTAACCTCAAATGTTCACACTTTCGTCTGCTCTCGAATAGACTACTGTAATTTTCTCCTTTTAATCTCCCCAAGGTTTGCCTATCTCCTCTACAGTCAGTACTTAATGCTGCTGCTAGACTGATTGTCCGTCTTCCTCGATTCAACAACATCTCTACATTTATGGTTGAAGAATGAAGAACTTCACTGGTTCCTTCTATCTGTCCGAATACAATTCAAGCTACTTATTTTAGTCCTTAAGTCCTATTTGGGTCTTGCTCCGAAGTACTTTTAAGATCTCATGCTTCGCCCACTCTCTGCCACTTCGCTGCGTCCTCTCCGATCCTCTGATCGGCTTGACCTTTTTGTTCCCCGTGTCAGGACTGCAATGGCTCAATCCAGGTCCTTCGCCTGCAAATGTCCTTCTCTGTGGAATGGACTTCCTCCACCGGTTCGCTCTGCCATCCTTTCTGGTAGTCTCTCCTCATCTTTTTCGAAACTAAAATCCTGCCTTTTCCCTCGGGTTGCTCGCACTGGGAGCGCTACTGGAAGGCTTTTGCTGTGAGAAGCGCTTTATAAATAGCCAAATACAATACAATATATAACATAGGCCTATATCAGACAAGAGAGATAATTGGTCAGTGTCAGTAGAGTGGTGCCCTCTAAAAACCAGACTGGGTCGGTGGCAGGAGACCGGTCTGCTTAAGGTAGGGCAAGAACTGAAGAGAGATGAGTCTCTCAGGGGTTTTTCGGGTGGAAAGGAAAGATGGGAGATGGGCAGGTAATTTTGGCTATAGCCAAAAGTAGTAGTATTTTGGTTCGTTGCCAATGCGTCTGCTTTAGACCTTGGTGACCGTACCTGAAACAGTTACTGTTACAGTAGTACTCCAGCATCAACTGGCATTTCCATGTCATAGATGAATATCTACGCAAAGCCTATTTAAGGTGTGCTGTAGGCAATGGCACGTCGCTTTCAAAAGCATCTCTTTATGTGTGATTTTCGTTTTTCATTTATATTGCCGTTGATGCACGATCGAAGCAGCTCTAGAGTTCGTACCCCTAGAACTACATAGTTCCATGTCCACTTTTTGCGAAACGGAGAAAAACGATTTTTAAGATTTGCTGACAAAATTTTGTTGCTCTCTTTTATTGATGGCAATTAAATTAAACTTTTTGGAAAACAAAGTTTTCCCTTAGTATGATTATATGTGTATTTCGATCATAATGTAAACCGATTATGAGTAATTTGGCTATAATTATGGCGGGGTGACTATTTTTGGACATAGAACTGTATAGCATTATTGATTGCAGACAAAGTGAGTGCTGTAGGTTCTAAGTCCAGTCACGTGTTAAGATCTCTCACTGCTATTGGCTATTGACATAGCACCGTATAATTCTTTTTTCAGACCTCACTCGAACACGGTTATATCTCCAATTCACGTGATACAAAATTAATGATTCTATTGGATGACTGACTTGTTCCTCTATAGCTTTGAGACACTGTCCAAATTTGTGGACATAGGCTAGAGCTTTATAGCACTCACAGATTGAGCTTAAGAAAGCGTCTTCAGTTAAGCTAGACTGTTCAGGACATAGCCCCTGTCATCCCGGTAACGGATATAGCGGTAGGTCGATTTTTCAAAAAAGTGGACATAGTACCTTATAGTTCTAGGGGTACGAGTTGCTTTTCTCCGGGTATTTGACACTAAAAATTACACGTAGGCCAACCTAAAAAAGATTTGAATCCGAGAGCCAATAATCGCTGGTAAAAACGGTTTTTATTTCTTAAAACATTTGAACTTCATGGTTTCTACATTTTCAATTGCAGTATACACAATCAGTTCGGTCTGGAAGTTCCATAGTTCTCTTTTTCACGTCAGGGATGTCATTAAGGTAAAGGACCTCATCTACGTACTAGGTGATATCTACTATGGAAGACCTGAAGGTCAAAAAGAAATTTGTTCGATTACGAGGATAGGATTCCGTACGATCTTATAATGATAACTATCACTGAAGACATTGTATATCCTGGGAAAATGGTTGCCATTGAAAACACGTTCAATTTATACGTTCCTGACTTTAATTGCAACTGCATCCGGAGGATAGACACAGTTAACAATAAAGTGTACAAATGGTTGTCGGAAGTAGGCTATGGGTTCAGTTTATCGGTAACCAATGATAATCATCTTCTGGTGCTTAAGAACCGTGAAGATCCTTTGCAAATAAAGATGTACGATCAAGACGCGAACCTTATAAGAAGGATCTCACTTCCCAACAACTTTAAAAGTCCATTCAGTGCCATTCAGAAACCGAATGGAGAATTCATCATCAGCCACTACTTTAAAGAGAGCATTGGAGCGTATGTAAGTTTCTTAAGCGCTGAGGGACAAATTATCAGTCAGTTAAGGCTCAGAGAAGCAGTTGGTTTCAAGGATGTGCAAATGTTTGACTCTTCGAAAAACAATATTTTGTTTAAAACTGAAATGTTCAGTGGAAAAGTCTACTTTTATTACCGGGATACTGATAAATGGAACCCAACTGATCTTAGTGTCACCATCACCAGCGACTCAGAAGGGAGCTCTAGGAAGATTTTAAGTTTCAAAACCACTGATGGGCGTTTTATCAAAAAGTGTGCGTTCGTGGGAGTAATATATATGCAGCCTGTGCTGTTGTTTTGGGATACGGAAGACGATTATCTCTTGGCGTCTGGATATTACTCATATGCTATACATCTATTTGACACAAAAACCCAAAAGGGGAGTTATTTGGGTCGATTACCGATTTATAGATTGTATTACGATGCAAAGAAAAAGCAGTTCATTACCATTGAAAATAGTACTATTGTGCATATTTGGGAAATCAACAAAGACTAACTTGAGAGGCAACTATAAAATACAAAGCATTTGCGAATTCTTTGGACTCGACTTATGAGAACGCATAGTTAATCACTTCTATCTTGTCCTCGCGAACGACGCTTGATTGCGGAAGTGTCTACCGATATTCTATAGCTGTATTAAATTATCTTAGATCAGCTGATATAATGATATTAGTTTCCTTGGGAAAGCCCCAACGATTTGTTATTCGTCCAAATGTTTAGCATTGCCATCAGACATTAATGATAAGTATATAGGCCCTATTTTTATTTTATGCAATAGTCTTTTGATTTTCACAAAATATATACTGATACTGTACACTATGTTGTCTCTTGAATAATCTGCTATTTGCGAGAAAAAGACATAGTAGTAACCAAAGCGTTATGTAAGTCAATGAGAGCACAATATGATTATTATTGATTGTTTACCGATTATTTGCAGTGACGCATTCTCTACAATGAGTCATTATGAGCTTCATGTTCTCCGTGGCCTCTGCCCAGTGCAACGTGAACCTTTAGCCTATATAACTTCCGACATAGGGCACACAAGTTCACTCTCCCAGATAAAGACTCGATGAACTTTATTCCTAGAATGTTATATAAAAACATGTAGCCTACTAATAAACCATCCATAAGTAGCCATACTGCAACTGTTATTGTTAACCTACAGCGTTCTGCCTGTTGTTTTCTGAAATAAACGAATATACATAAATACATACATAAATACATACATACATACATACATACATACATATACATACATACATACATACATACATACATACATACATACATACATACATACATACATACATACATACATACATACATACATACATAAGGTAGAACCTATTAATTGGCTGTGTAAACAGCATTCTCCGCAGGGCTAAAGGCCACAGAGATTAAATGGTTCTAATGCAGTTTTTATTCCTAGCGACTTCAAAGTGACTCCATTCGATGCATTTGAGAAGCCAAATATAAGTTTATATTGCAATTAGACACCTTTAAAACGGGTTCGAATAACGCAATTTATTAATCAGCCACGTTTAAAGAAAAGCTGTAATATGTCAAAAACTAATCTTTGTCGGCGGAAACGGCCTATATATGTTGTCATAAGCTGCCGTTAAACTGTGGATCCAATCCAAAGTGCCAGTCACAAGCCTGGATAAAGGAGGGGGCGACGCTAATGATCTTTGTTATCACACAGTGTTGTTGAACTGAAAAAAGACGACTTCTTTAAAACGTGGCCAAATGACGCAGTTTATTCGTAAGCTTCGTTCATAAGCCACATGTAGGCCTAGTCAAATGTAGATACTGTTTAAAACGATTGATTCGACATCAACGGCTTTGATAGCGACAAGCTCAAACACTGTTTTTCTTGTGGTGCCAGTCCCAAACTTAGATAGAAAAGGAGGGTGACGCTACTCGTGTTTTTGTCATGACACAGCGCCGCTGAACAGCAACAGACCAAACGCTGTTGATCACCACCCTGCTACCAAAAGATGTCGTTAGACACTCGGGATAACACACTAAATAAGTAAGACGCTTTTTAAACGGTTCCGTACACCGGAATCTTAAATGACGTGGCTCCCATTCAAACGGGCAGCGGTTCTTAAAGATGTCACCCACTGAATTCATTGAAAACTTAACAGGTTCGAGGCCATTCGATCTCCCTACACGGGCACCAATAAACGGCATGGCTCCCATTCAAACGGGCAGCGGTGGTAAAGGAAGTCACCTGATCAATTCATTGAAAATTAATGGGGTCGAGACTCCATGGTTGCTACGTGCATAAACCCGTGTACATAACCCTTGTAGCAAAATAATTTTTGTGGGACCATCTGCCGAATGCAGCGGGAAACCATAATAGTCTTTTGCAGCGACATCTTCCGAATGATGTAGCACTAGAAACCACTTCTTGGATCTCTTGAAGGAAGCACTCTCCATGAGGAAGCTCTGGAATGTGTCGCAGAGCTTCTCATTTGAGGCGATCGAGATCGATCGATCTCCTTGGTCGATTGCCTAGCAAAGGTCTGGTCGATCGGTAAATCTATCGCGCTCGATGAATTAGACTCCAAGAGGAACCTGGAGCCAGACCATTATTATATTTATCTAATTTACATTACTTGCTAAAGTAAGTAAGTAAGTATATTCTTTATTTATCCAACTGCATAACCGCACATTGGTTTACATGAAATTACACATTCAAATTACATTACAAATTACAAATCACATTCCAAATTACAAGTTCAGGCTTGGATCGATACAACATTGCATCGACAAGCAGAGGAAGCTTATCGACGGTTAATAAGTGTTGCGTATACTCTAGCAGTGGACAACCATGCATTATGCCGTATGCACCTATACGAACACGATACACAAAATACGCTGTACACAAAGGTACCGCGATCGACCTCGCATCGATCGCCTATTCAATCCAGTGCGATCGATTTTCAACTCGGGTTTAGAAAAAGGCAGAAGATTGACCCCTGAATGCTATTCCAAATGATTGAATGTTACAGTATGTTTGCACACGGTCTCTCAAAAATCTCTTTAGAAATCTCTCAAAGACGTACTGTACGAGACAACAGTGTAAAAAAGTTCAGCGCATACAAAGCCACGTCAGGGAGACCAGCCTAATTGCCGGCGCTATATAAAATCAAGTCCTCTGTTCGTTCCGGTGTCAGGTCAAAATCCGGGAAGTCAAACCGAGTTATTCTGCTTTAGGTCTACATAGTTGTCTGTCGTGAAATCTTGGCACTCAGTTATTCGGGCCGTAATAAAGATGCACAGTTACATTCTGGAAACCAATTGATCCAAAGCTACTTCAACTTTGACGTCAAAGTCTGACGTCATATCACATTAGCTTGCGCCGCTATCTAATGATCAAGAATCAATCGATGACGCGAAACAATTGTGAGTGAAGGACTTGCTCAAGCTTCATATAGAGTAACCGTCTCACAGGGCAGAGGCTCTGTGCGTTGCTAAGAGAATCAGCTATCGTTTCCCTCGAGGCTCTCAAAGGTTCTCAAATTGACCTATTGTACGAGCAGTCGACGCAGACTGAGAAAATTCATCATGTCAGTCGTTGCCCTCTGTCTCGTTTACACAGCGAGATCGCCTTATTGTTTTCGATGGCAAGTACAATGACCATTGTTTGACTCGGTGAAAGTTAAAACTAAACGAATACACATTGCGTGTATGAAATCGCTAACTAAAACTTCGTCATACAGCGTAATCTCTGGTGATCGCAGACCCAAGGTCTGTCTGTCTGTCTGTCTGTCTGACTGTGTGACTGTCTGTCTGTCTGTCTGTCTGTCTGTCTGTCTCTCTCTCTCTCTCTCTCTCTCTCTCTCTCTGTTGAAAAATGGTTGCGGGCGACGCCGCGCTGTAGGTTCGGCCACGCTCAGAGTTTGACTACGAGTTAATAAGTTAATATTATTAACGACTCAGTTTACATGAGTAGCCAATCAAACGTCGCTTCTTGTAAGCCAATAACTGAAGTCATCTGGAGATCACTATAAGGCCATATGCATTCATGTTCATTCTAAGACGCTCTTTATGATATCTAAATAAGTTGAGTGCGACCAAATCCACAGAGCCGTTTTATAGATATTGGAATTGCAACGAAATAGAATCAGTTCTAGGTGCAGATTTCGATCATAACGTCTTAGCAACGAATTGCACAGTTAAAGATTCGCACTACGTCTTAAAACTTAACTATCTCCGGAAAAATGTTCCTGGTTATTCGTACTGGAGATATTTTCTTCGTCATCGTCTTTTTGAAGCTGACAGTCGGTAAGTAGAAAGTTCTTCGTTACATGCTCATTGATTGTGGTGATTTGAGGTGAAAGTAATTAATTTCGTTGCTTATTTAGAAATTCTCATATTAGCGAGTCACTATCACGTAAATAAATATAATATCATTGGCGAAGTGCTTGATCTTTTTACTGTTTTATGTGTTTCGAATCAAAGAGATTACAACCATGAAACACAATCCTAGACTCAAAAGCGATAAAATTTGTTAGTGTATATTTTGTTTTGCTGTAGGTGACCAAGAGTCAGTGAGTTGTGCAAACTGTCAGTTGACGAACACTTGCTTTGGAAGAACGACCGACGATTTGGGAAATGAAAGATCAGCGACAACGAAGATCACTGACAACGAAGACACGTCAAACACTCAAGCCACTTTAAATGCTTCGGAAAATGCAGCATCATTTGCAACATACAGTCCAATCTCATTACACACTACATATGCACCATCAACAGAAGATACTTGTGTCGGTTTAAATTCAAGCTACTTTCGCACACTACTCAACACAACAACCCCAAACGATACAGCTAAACAACTCACTAAAGTTACAAACAGAAAATCCCAAGCCACGAAAGAAGCCGCAAAAGAATCCACAATCGCCATGACAACAGTTGATGCACTGAAATCAACTCAAGCTCCGAAAACATCAGAAGGTAGAATTCCGAAATCTTTTCAAAATGCCGAAAATGGTTTTTAGAGTAAAACTATGCATTTACAGAGATATTATGAGTAGTATTATTATTGAATTTAATGGTATTGAGGACAATATCTTTGTCCTACAACATGACTTTCGGATAGTGGTTGATCATGCGCATGTCATCAGTGGCGGCGCCAGAGGGTAGGGGGCTTATCCCCCTAACTACAGCTCAGTCCCCCCCTCCAGTGGGAAATCACCGCAAATCACAGGGAGGAAGGGACACAAAGGAAGGGCTTGGAGCTTTAGCCCCCCCAACCTGAAATCCTGGCGCCTCCACTGCCTGTTATGGGCCATGTCGGTCGCTGATCGCCATGTGACTGCATCAGGCGTGTCGGACTTATTCGTCGGTTTTTGCCAAAGATTTAGTGCGTTTGAGGGTTCTCAAGTCGCCTTGTCGCCATGCTGCATCAGGCCTATCATTCTGATGTACAGTCGAGCCTCAGCCATACGGTTCGTGTACGTCGAGTGTTTTCGTCTCGATGGAGAACGACCGACGCGGGCCATTGGAGTGACCTCAACCTTAAGTTCTGGAGGCGCTTCAATCTACCGACCGACACACTACGAATGCCTTTTCTACGTATTCCTTGGTGACTGGACGAATAGTCTGACGTGCGTCACCTTCTACCAGTGAGGGACTGTTAGACGCTCGTCGGCATCGTCACCCTGTTTGCGAATGCTGTCACCTGTCGTCGCTCTACAGGGTCTACTCCATCTAACGCAACTTGGCTCTGAGACTCTGAACATCAATTTCCATCTTCAGCTGTCGATGGGAATCCGTTGGTTGGTTCCACGCGTGTGTGATGTCCTGCCACTGGTGACTCTTCTACCTAACTGTGCATTATTTTACTAACTCATGTAATATTTTCGTTCGTAATGACACTTGTGATCATAATAGGCTTGCGCAGAGAGCGCCCCTGAGCAGATATCTTGAAGAGGCGCTATATAAATTCTCGGAATGAATAAATTCTCTGAATGAATGAGAACTTGACAGTTTACTTTCGTCGTGATAAAGTTGCACAGTAGCATAGGCCACGCCGATTAAAAACAGTCCAATGAGGTTTGTCTCTGGTCACTGAATTATATCGTGGTTGATAGCATGGATTCACAACGAACAATTTTCGTCTGAAACGCGGGACAGCTACGCGGACGTGAGAGAAAAACCAGTTCCTCATTCACTTTAGCGCCAAGAGTCTTTCCTTTTCTCCTATTGCAACTGTAATTAAATCTAGGCATTTATGAAGCTGGGTCTAATCTGCATTTCGGCAAAGACAGTTTGTCGACATCATATTCTATTCTATTCTATTTACAGATTTATAAAGCGCCTGTCACAGTACAACCTAATCAGAGGAGCTCCCAGTGCGAATTGCCCTTCGAAGAAAGAAAAGTCTTAAAGTGCACTGTATAGTAGGCAATTGCACGCCGCTTTCAAAAGCATCCATCTCTTTATTTCTGATTTTGGTTTCTAGATTATAATGCACTTGATGCACTATCACAGCAGTAACTGTTGACTAACAATGCGTTTGCTTTAGACAATGGTCACCCTATTTGAAACAGTGGTGCTTCATGAGAAACTGACATTTTCCACGTCATATAATTTATGAATATATGCGGATAGCGTATTAGAAGGCGATCGGTAAGCAATTGCACATCGCTTTCAAAAGCATAGTTCTATATTTAACGTGTGATTTTTGTTTCTGAATTATATTGCGCTTGATGGCAGTGGAGGCGCCAGGATTTCAGGTTTGGGGGGAGGCTAAAGCTCCAAGCCCTTCCCTTTTGTCCACTCCTCCCTGTGACTTGCAGTGATTTCCCACGTTTGGGGGGGGGCTGAGCCGCAGTTAGAAAGGGTTAAGCCCCGCTATCCCCACTGCTTGATGGACGACAGAATGGCCTTTATTCAGGAGATCAGCGACTAAACAAAACACGTGACAAACAAAGGATTTGAATCCGAGACCTAATAACAGCTTGTTATATCGATTTTCATTTCTTAAAACATTTTAACTTTATGCTTCATACATTTTCAATTGCAGTGTACACCATCAAATCGGTCGGGAAGTTCGATAAATCTTTTTGCTCTCCGAGGAATGTCGTCAAGGTAAAGGACCTAATCTACGTAGGGCCTACTATGTGGAATCCAAAATGAAGGAATTCAAAGAGGTTGGCTACATGCTATCCTGGCTTACGAGGACAACATTCCGCACGACCTTCTAATGATAACTATCTCAGAAGATATTGGATATCCAATAAACATGGTTAGCATTGAAAACACGAACCTTTTATACGTTCATGACAGTAAGTGGAGGTGCATCTGGAAGATAGACACGGTTAACAATAAAGTTGATAAATGGTTGTCGGTGGTTAACGGTTCGTTCAGTTTATCAGTAACCAATGATAATCATCTACTGGTGATTAAGGACATTGAAGATCTTCTACATTTGGAGATTTACGATCAAGACGCGAAACTTGTAAGAAGCGTCTCACTTTCCAACGACTTCAAAGGTCCACTCCGTGCCATTCAGAAACCAGATGGAGAATTCATCGTCAGCCACAGATCAAAACAGGACAATGAGATGTGTGTAAGTTTCTTAAGCGCTGAGGGACAAATTATCAGTCAGCTCAGGCTCAGAGAAACAGTTGGTTTCACGGATGTGCAACAGTTTTACGATGGAGACAACGCCAATGAATTTTACACTGAAATGTTCAGTGGGAACATATACACTGGTGGAGACTGGAACCTTACTGATCTTAGTGTCACCATCAGCAACGATTCAGAAGAGAGATCTAGGAAGATTTTAAGTTTCAAAACCACTGATGGGCGTGTCATCAAAAAGTGTGCGTTCGTGGGAGTAATAATTTTTTGGCAGTTTGTGGAGTTGTTTTGGGATACGGAAGACGATTATCTTTTGGCGGCTGGAATTTTCTTAAATGACATATATCTATTTGACACAAAAACCCTAAAGGGGAGTCATTTGGGTCGATTCACGAATCATAGATTGTTTTACGACACAAAGAAAAATCAGCTCATTACCATTGAGTATGACGGAATTATGCATATTTGGACAGTCAACAAAAACTAACTTGAGAGACAACTATGAGTGCAAAGCATTTGCGAATTCCTTGGACTCGTCTTATGAGAACGCATATAGTTAACCACTTCTATCTTACGAAAAAGCATTTAATTACCATTGACTATTATGATAATGTGCATAGGCCTATTTGGACATTAAGCAAAACTAACCTGAGAGGCAACGATGAATACGAAGCATTTTGCGGATTCCTGAGACTCGACTTGTAAGCACTCATAGTTATCAATACTTTCGCAGTCTTATTCTTGCAAACAATATTAATTTTAGTAACAGAAGTGCCTACTAGCTGCATGAAACTATTTTTGATAAGTTTTTCCAATTTCATTGGGCGAACCACCAATGATTTGTTATTCGTCCAAATGTTTAGCAATGCCATCAGACATTAACGATAAGTATTTTAATTTTATGGAATTGTCTTTTAATTTTCTCAAAATATATACTGAAACTGTAAAATATGTCCTCTCGTTTTCAATTAATCTAATAGTCAAAAATCTGTCATTTTCGTTTTCTGGTGGTGCCAGTCCAAAGCCTGGATAACGGAAGAGTTTTCAGTCGAGATCTGAAGACCAGAAGAAACTCTGCAGAGTGAACTTTTGCCGGAAGAGAGTTCCAGAGTCTATGGCCAGAGACAGAAAATGCTGACCTGCCAAGAGCTGTCTTTGTTCACGGGATGGTAACCGGAAGTAAGACTGTGTCGTATATAACGAAGTTGAAACAGATGAGTCTTGGTGCAGTTACGACTGGTATTGAAATTTTTTATAGAAAGTGCAGAACTGGGCATTGAGAGATCAGGCAGTGAGAGAACGCACAGCGAGAGAACACACAGATTACACAGCGAGCGGTCAATCAGCGTGAAACAAGGCTGGGAATGAGGACGCCAAACAAGATATTAGATCTGAAAATCAATCTTTGAACAAGGGAAGGTACTGTCGTTGTCAATGCCGCTTACATACACAAGCTGTCGTTAAACAGTCACATAAACAGTTAAACAGTCTTAGACACAGATACTGCAACTGGACAACTTTAAAACTTGAGAGAATGAAGATATTTATTCAGCAGTTTAGTTCAAACGGCTGTAATATGCCAAAAATTTTCTTTGTCGGCTGCAACGGCCTTTGTTGTCATAAGCTGCCGTTAAACCCTGGATCCATCCAAACGCTCACCTTTATCGCCGAAACTCTAACTAAAAAATTAAATTGTGTTCGACATGAATTGCTTTGATATCCAAAATCTCCACCACTGATTGTTCTGGTGGTTCAAGTCTTATATAACGGAGGAGGGCGACGGTGATCATCCTTGTCATGGCACAGCGTCTTTACAGAGCAACTCGTCAATGCTAGTGGTCGCCACACAACATTTGTAAAACCAGGTATTATCAAAGGCCCTGCTGTCATAGGATGTCGCCTGATTCACTGGAAATTCATTCGTGAATTAAGACACATTTAAACGGTACCATCTAACCAATTTATTCAGTGCCACCAATTGTCTTTGTACTTACAGTGTATTTCTATTGTCAAGCTCAACATCAATCGTTCGGTCCTTTCTTCAGTTAGATTTTCAAGATATTCCATAATCTGGTTTATGAATCATTCTTACTACTCGGCCTCCGTCTACTCTTCTTTTTTCCCAATCGAACCTTAAGATTGTCATTCACCTTACGATAAACCTTCTTCTGCTCACATTTAACTAATTTTTCTGGTATCATATCCAGTTCAGGCAATCTAGAACGAACCTTATTTTCTTTTGACTGTGCGCTCGTCACGCACCCTGCCAAAACGAGTCCGTGTAGGCCATTTGCAATCAACTTAAACGTTGCCTTTCCATTAACAGCCTTAGCAGTTACATGTTCAACTAACTAGTCTTCTGAACAGGCGGATTAACTTTACCTCCCTGTTAGCTACCTTCTTAGTCACCTTCTCTGTGATATCACAAATTGTCTTATTGGCTACGGCCTCACTGACCTCTGGTCTACAATGTAGCTTTCTCCTTCACCATGGACACAAACTATGTCCAATTAAAATGTCCTTCACAAGATCCTTGATCACGATCCCTTCTGTCTCACATCAATCTCTCAAAGACGCCGCTCTATACGAGGCAGCATAAACTTAGGTTAGGATATATAAGTCGGTGACGATGACGTGTTCTTTTAACGTAGTTAGTTTCTCAAAACATTGTCTCCTGTTTGTCGGTGACGAATACAATGGGCATTGTTTACCAAGTGTATGTTGAGATTGAATCAATGCCTGTTATGTCTCACGAAACACAGGGCCAACACTTCTAATACAGCGCAAACAGAGAAAACTATCAAAAAACTGTTAACAAAGTGGTTCCTAAAAGGGATCGAAATCCCGCCAGGTAGGAGCTTTTGTTCGTAACTGTTTCCTGCCAAAGCCGCACATATGGCAAACATTACACAATGTCAATGATCCAGAATGCCCAAAGGTCTAATAGAATGCTGGTACTGGCGTAAATAACTGCAGGAGAAGCAGTAGCAACAGCCTGCGCCAGACATTCAAACTTTACTAGTCCTAACTAATAGCGTTGAATTGGATTGCTTAAATTCCGGTAGAGTTTCATTAAACACTGCAGATGAAACATCAGAACAAGCTACTTATAGCAGTACAACAAGTTAAGACTCCAATAATACACCTTACACAACAATACCAATCTCAAAAGCCAAGCAACACAATGCAGTTAAAAGCAGAAAATATCAATTACCGACAAAAGCCATTGAAGTAGAGAAGACATCCACTATCGCAATAATAACAACAGTTGAGGCACTGGAATCAACTCGGGCTTCGAAAAGGCAGAAGATTGACTTCTGAATGCTATTCAAAAGGTATCAAAATGCATGTATGTATGTATGTATGTATGTATGTATGTATGTATGTATGTATGTATGTATGTATGTATGTATGTATGTAGCATGCTTGCTTTTTATAGCGCCCCTTCAAGATTTCTACTCAGAGGCGCTCCCGACTACAGCGCGGACACTGTATCGGAGTTTCACGCCGAAGCGCATGAGCAATTGCGAGTGAAGGACTTGCCCAGGGTCCCTACGCGTCGGCTTGAGGTGGATTCGAACCCGCAAAACTCCGGATTCAAGGCGCCGAACATACCCCTACACCACCCCACGAAAATGACTGACTGTTACAGTATGTTTGCTTACGGTCTCTCAACAATCTGTCAAAGACGCACAATACGAGACAATACATAGTTTATTGCCGTGAAATCTTGGCATTCAGTTATTCGGGCCGCAGTAAACTTGCACAACGACATACTGAGAGCCGATTGATCTAAATTAATGCTACTTCAACTTCGATGTCAAAGTTTGACGTCATGTCACATTAACTAGCGCCGCTAGGTAACGATCAAGCATCAATCGATGACGCTGAGCAATTGTGGGTGAAGGACTTGCCTTGGCCTCCAACGCAGTAACCATCTCAGAGGGAGGAGTCTCTGCGTTTCAGGGATAGCGCCCCAACCAATCAGCTATCGTTTTCTTCAGGGCACTCAGAGTCCCTGAAAGGGACACATTGTTCGAGGAGCCGATGCATGTAAACCCGTTACATATTTTAGTCAGTTTAAGATGTCAGTCGTTGCCTTTCGGCGTCTTTACATAGCGAGATTGTTTTCGATGGCAAGTACAATGACCATTGTTTGACTGGTGAAAGTTGAAACTAAACAAATACGCATTGCGTGTATGAAATCGTTAACTAACACGTCGTCATACAGCTTAATAATCTCTGGTGATCGCAGACACTAGTGCATAAAATAATAGCCAATAAAACATGTATTCACAATAGTAAATCGTCAACTCCAAATTTGCTGAAGCGCAATTCCAAAGCTAAATGCATGGCTCCAGCTTATTCACGAGCTTTGGAATAACTCCCTTGATCAAGTGTGAACTTTGAAATTTATTATATTTAAGTGAGTATAGCTTCAACGCTATGACGACTTTAGGCAATGTTTTGAAGAAAACTACCTGATGTCATATAATATATTTGCGGGCGACACCGCGCTGTAGTAGTCTCGGCCACGCTCAGAATATGCAGTCAATAATTATTACTAGCGACTCAGTTTACTATCTGCATGAGCAGCCAATCAAACGTCACTTCTTGCTAGCCAATGATAGCAGTCATCTGGAGCGTACCATAAGGTCATATGCATTCCTGTTCATTCTCAGCATCTCTCCATGATGTCAAAATAAGTTAAGTTGGATCATATCCACAGAGTTTTTTTCTTGATATAGGCCTAGCAACTGCAACGAATTACTATCAATTCAAGTCAAACATTTCGATCACGAACGTCTTAACGAACTTTCTATGGAACGTCAACGTTTTGCACTTTAGAAAATTCACACTACAGTACGTCTTAAAACTTAAAACTGTTTCCGGAAAAATGTCCGGAGTTTCTCTTACTGCGAATATTTTCTCAGTGATCGTCTTTTTGAAGCTGACAGTCGGTAAGTAGAAAGTTCTTCAATAGATACGCATAGTAGTCCGTCGGCTTATGTCACAATTATAAAACATGGCCGCCAAACCACAAATAAATGTATATCTCAGCTCATAGTTAAGTTACCATAACAAATAGAGTGTCTAATTAAATAGTTTCATGGTCAAAAAAGCCATTTCTTATAGTGCCAATTGTTTGCGAGTGTTACTTTCTAAGATGGCGGCAAATATGGCCGCCATCACACACAAAATGTATACGTCACCTCATAGGCAATCTACATTTACAAATGAAGTGTCGAATTTAATAATTTTAAGGTCAATCAATCGATTTCTCATAGTATGAATAGTGTGGGAATGCTACTATCCAAGATGGCGGACAAAATTGCCGCCAACACATAGAAATATAATATATCTCAGATCAAAATAAGCTACAATAACAAATGAAGTATCAAATTTAATAGTTCCAAGATCAAGGAATCGATTTCTCGAAGTGGCAATAGTATGGGAACGTTACTATCCAAGATGGCGTCCAGTATGGCGGCTAAAGCAAAATATGTCCCGAGATATACAAATTTCTGTGTTCTGGCGCCATATTAACCGCCATCTTGGGAAGTATCACTCACACACTATTGCCACTACGATAAATCAATTCCTTGACCTTGAGTGTATTAAATTTGACACTTCATTTGTTAATGTATCTTACCTGTGAGCTAAGATACACATAGTTTTGTGTTTTGGCGGCCATATTGGCCGCCATCTTGGAAAGTAACACTCCCATACTATTACCTCTACCACAGATCGAATCCCTGACCTTGAAAATATTATATTCGACACTTCGTTTGTTATTCTAGTTTGCCTATGAGCTGGGATATGCATAGTTTTGTGTTTTGGCGGCCGTATTGCCCGTCATCTTGGAAATTAAACTCTCCCAATTTATGCAACTACTAAGACTTAATTCTTTGTTAGATTCAACACTTTATTTGTGATATTATGTTACTTCTAAGCTCGGATATTTAAAAAATATATTTTCTCTATGTATGAAAAAAATAACGACGTCGAGGACCAAAAGGGGTAAATTTTTACCCCAGGACATAGGCCTACCGCATGACACTTTGGACTTAAATATCTTTTCCCACAACATGACATCATGGTGGTTAAGCTGTCAGAATATTTTTGGGGTCTTAACTTGTAAACACATGAAACGTCAAATTATAACTCCCTACAGTTGCTCCGCAATCAACATCGAAAAACCGCTGGGGTAATTATTTACCCCGCTTGGTCCTGCTAAGGTTAACCATGCATGGCTCAATGTTTGGTCTTGACGTCTGTGATAGAGAATGTGCCCTGCAATTACAAGATCGAAATCTGCTGGCTAATACAATACCATTGAATTGGAGGCCAACTACCATATCCAGTGTCTTGTTTCCCTGTACAACAGAGCCAGACACAGCAAGGGGTCTGATCAGCAAGAAGAGAGCAGCGCCATTAATCAGGGCATAGCTCTTGCTGAACTGGTTACATACATCGAAGATGCCCCAGTAGACAATGAATATGTACCAATATTCAAACTGGCAGATCTTATTGAAATGTACTCTACCAGAGTCGAGCAATTGGAAGCATGCTTGAGTGGCCATGTGAAATCTACCGCTTGAAAAACAGGATCATTGCACATTTCCCGGACTAGCAGGCTCATTAGCAAGGTCGAGATATCCTTCTTGTCTTCGATAAAGATGCCAGTTCGGCAGTGAGGAAAGAACGTGACCACGATGCCGACACCTAAGGCATTCATCCTCCACGTGTTGCAAACATTATTTACAGGGTGATCCTCAACAAGAAAACATGGTTCGCCTGAATTTTTGACAGCCAGTACCAAGAATTATCAGGCGATAAATTCATTGGTTTCTATGATCCTGTACAGTCCCAACATAAAAATTCAGTTACAGTAAGCTACTCGTCGAAACCTCAGGCAGCACTGACGTTGTCGCAGTTACTGACGTTCAACGCATTTGCAAGCTGCTGAGATGGTAGCTCCGGTACTTTTAGGCACAATCAATCAAGAAAGACACCTCTGCCTCTCTGCCTAGGAATGGAATGCTGATCCACAGTAAAGGTCACAAGAAGGAATTGGTGGATTGACTGTTCGAACTTGGACTATGCAATGCATCTCTTATGATTGTGTTCTGAGTATTTCCACAAGTCTGGGTGATACTATCTGTCATAACTTTGAGACGGAGAAAGCAATCCACCAGTTCCTTCTTGGGAGTTTTACTGTGGATCAGCACTCTTAGTTAGTCCGGGAAATGTGAAATGATCATGTTTTTCAAGTGTCAGAGTCTTGTACCATGCTCCATCAGTGCTGCCTCTGGAACTTGCTGGAGATTTAAGCACTTCATCAATCAGTTTTTGACAAAGCACACATTTATTCGTCGGAGCTGCATCTGTTACCTCTGACCAATCTAACTGGGCTTTATAAATCACTCGTCTATAGCTTAGAATATGCTAAACTTAAGTCGACGCATCGTGAGCCTATCACAGTTGACTTTCAAACTAGGGGGAAATCCTCGCCTTCACCCCAAATGACGTCCCTCACCTTCACCCCAAATGACATCGCTGGCTGCAAATATCGTGTAGATAAGTGTCTGTTATTTGTTGTATTGGAATTCTTGCCCCCGATATATGTATTTTTAGACACCAAGATCACGATTCCAAGCGAACTAGAAGCTGAGTTTATTGCAAAATGTCTTTTGGTCGGCCATTTTGGAAAATGGCTGCCAATTTCGTGTAGATAAGTGTTTGTAAGTAGTTCTATTGGAATCCTTGCCCTTATATATCCATGTCTAGAGACCAAGATCACGATTCTAAGTGAACTGGAAGCTGAGATATTGAAAAATCTCTATTTTCGGTCGGCCATTTTGGAAAATGGCTGCCGGGGATTGTAAACCATGAAAGAAAAACTGGCAACAACATTTTTCTGCTTCAGAACCATCATATCATGAATTTAGGCGTCGTTGCAAAGATTCTACCCAAAATGTTTCTTTTTTTACATAAGCCGACGGACTATATAGCCTGTGGTAATATGAGGTGAAAGTACGGCAAATTAATTCCGTTGTTTATTTAGCACTTCTCATGGAAGCGAGTAAATTAAATAAATATTTACGGCAAAATGTTTGATCTACTTACGGTTTGATGTGTTCGGAATAAAAGTGATTACACATTCCACAATCATAAAACTAAAGAGCGACAAACATTTGGTAATGTATATTTTGCCTTGCTTTAGGTGACCAAGAGTCACTGAGTTATGCAAACTGTCAGTTGACGAACACTTGCTTTGGAGGAATGACCGACGATTTGGCAAATGAAAGATCAATGACGCCAAAGATCATTGACCAAGAACAAGCTTCAAACACTCAAACTCCTTTAAGTGCTTCAGAAAATGCAGCACCTCTACCAACACAGAGCCCCGTTTCATTGCACACTACTTATGCACCATCAACAGAAGCTACATGTACTTGTATCCGTTGGCAAATGTTTCCATGGGACTTAAACACTGCACTCGACACAACAACACCAATCTGTAAAAGTACACAACTCCCTAAGGTCAGTAGCCGAAAATACCAAGCAACGAATGAAGTCGCAGAAGAATCCACTGTCGCCATGACTACAGTTGATGCACTAAAAACATCAGAAGGTAGAATTCTGATTCTGTTCAAACTGGTATTTTCAATCTAACTATGCATTCATGGTATATCATGTAATATTATATTTATAGTGATTTTATGAGAACTTGACAGTTTGCTTTCGCAGTGATAAAGTTTCACAGTAACATATTTCACGTCGACTAAAAACAGTCCAATGAGTTTTGTTTCTGTTCATTGAATTACATTGTGACTGATTCCAAAGATTGACAATAAACAATTTCGCGTGAAAGTCTGGACTTGAATTCCGTGAAGGAAAAACACGTTCCTCAATCACTACAGCGCCACACGTTTCTTTCCTTTTCTTTGATTGTAACTGTAATTATATATGGACATTTATGATTCGCTTATTGAGAAGGAAGTAATCAACTAGCTAAAATGATGCTTGGTATCTAGATAATAAAGAAATTAGGGTAACGTCAGATATGTTCAGGTAGTATCACCAATATCCACGGGGTAGGAGAAGTCCAATTGAAATGTTCCTCTCTGGCATTCATATATGTGACTGCGTGCAGCGTCGAAGTGAGCGAGTCAATGGAGCGAACAAAGGAGAATTCTTCAGACGGTGGACCATGCAGCTTGGGCATCAACAGGGTAAAGGTGGCATGTTTAGCAAATAAGGCAGTGATGTCCGCGGTAAACAGGATATGAAAAGGATGGAGCCAAGCACGGATCCCTGGAGAGCGCCGAGTTTAATTCCAACCCACTGCGACCTGCAGTCCCATCAAGAACAGACCCATCTGTGAATGGTGAGAGAGATAAGATGTTAAACTCAGGGTAGAGGGATACCAGAGAGGCAACATGAAAGCTGCAGCATGAGAGCAAGATTTCATGATCCACCATTTCGAAGGCAGAGGATACATGAAAAAGCGCTGTAAGAGAAAGGTGGACCTTTGTCTCTCAATCGCTTTTTGATGGCCAACTCGATGCTCTCGCCGTCAGCCGAGAGTTGGCATCAATGTTCTGAAGACGTATCGATCCTGCGAGCGACGCCTCCAGTCTACTCATCCCGTGACTGTCCGCGATCGCCTGACCCTGATGGCCACCCAGCCTGTGGAGGTGGTATCGTCATCTTCTTCCACCTCATCTCTTCGGCTCACTCAATTCTCCATCGATACGTCGTTAACCACGTTCGAAGCTCTCTGAGCATAGCCACCCCTCGCGGCTCAGCAACTCTTCTTACCGTTTACAGACCGGGCTCCATTCCTCCTACTGAACAATTCTTCGAGGAATTTTCATCTGTTCTGGAGAGCCTCATTACTTGCAATAGCCAGCTCGTCATCCTCGGAGACTTTAATCTTCACTTTGAAGACCCTACTTCTCTTACCTCCTCTCGTTTCCTCGACCTCCTCTCCCAGTTTGGCCTCCGCCAGCATGTTTGTGAGGCCACACAACGTTTGTGTCGCTGCCTTGACCTCGTTATTACTTCTGGTGATGATCGGGTCGATGATCTACAGATTCTTCCTTCGACGCTCTCCGATCACTCGATCGTTCAATTCATCCTTCCTTCCATCCATCTTCAACCTATCCACTCCTTCCGGATGCTGCGGGGTGGAAATCCTTCGATTCTCAGGCTTTCAGCGCTGCCCTCCGCAACTCCCATCTCTTCTCGCCTCGTGAGACTCTTGATGCTCTTACCGTCGACCAATTGTTCGACCTCTACATCTCCACTACAACGCTCCTGCTCGATACGATGCTTCCTCGTCGCAGCCTCAGGACCCGTCTTCGACCGTTGGCGGCTTGGTTTGGCGGAGAATGCCAACAGTCACGTCGCCGCACCTGCTGTGCTGAGAGACGATTTCGCCGGTCCAAAGATCCTGGCGACCGTCTTGTCTGGATTACTAAATTATGTGCTCCCCATCGTCTGTACCACCACAAGGAGGCCGTCTACTGGGAACAACTCGTCGCTCGAAATGCCAAGAATCCAAAGCTCCTTTGGTCCTCCATCTCAGGACTTCTCGGTCGGCCATCTCGACCTTCGGAGATTCCTGCTTTTTCTGCCAATGACTTCCTGGACGGCGCCGTAACAAAAGCGCGCAGGACAAAAACGCGCCGACAAAAGCGCGACGAGAAATGCGCGCCGAAATATGCGCGCAATGATAACAACGCCGACAAAAACGCGCAAGTAAAGCGCGCAGCTATAAAAATTAAAATAACGTGCCGCGTAACTTGATAGTTAGGCTACTGCAATTATTATAGACCCATGCAAGTCTGTAAAGGAAATCAAATTAGTGCCCAATTCTTGCGTATATAAAAGTTGGATAGATGACAAATTTGTGTTGTTTAAATAGAAGTTGGATTGACGAAAATAATTCTTGCCTAATACAAGTTGGATTGATGAGAATAATGCTTGCTTAAATACAAGTTGGATTGATGAAATTAGCTTTTGTGAAACTAGGAGTTGGATTGATAAAAATAGTGTCTTGTTAAACTACATGTAGAAGTTGGATTGATGAAAATAACTTTTTGTGAATGTAGAAGTTGAATTGATCAAAATAATACTTGCGTAGACTCTAAATGGAAGCTGGATTGATTACGGTTGTCATGGACATTGGTATTAAAATGCCATGTATGTAAAACGATATGTTAAAATGCGTACATAATAAAGAACGCTAAAACGATAAATTACTCTGACGACTTGGTAACATTTTGTGTGAAGTTTGAAATTTTGAGTTTATAAAATGATTTTTCTAAGCGCTTTCGTCGGCGCGCATTTGTCCTGCGGGTTTTATCGTTGCGCCCATTTGTCGGCGCGCTTTTGTCGGCGCGCTTTTGTTCTGCGCGCTTTTGTCGGGATACCTCCTGGACATGTTCACCGACAAGATTGACCATCTTCATGCATCTACTATTGACTCTTCTCCTCCCACATTCTCCTCAACGACATCTGTCTTCGAAGGTTTCCGACCTATTGTGGACTCGGATCTCCGCTGTTTTTTCTTCTGTGAATTTAAAATCATGTGAATTAGACCCTTTACCTCCTTTTATTATAACTGACATTCTAGATGATATTGCTTCTTTCTTTCTGTACCTTTTTAATAGATCACTCTCTGAGGGTTGCATCCCTGCCTCGCAAAAAACGAGCCTTAGTCTTTCCTGCACTCAGAAGGCCAATCTTGATCCTAACCTCTGTCAAAACTATCGACCCATTTCAAATCTATATTTTCTGTCCAAGACTTTAGAACGACTAGTATCCTTGCAACGTCTCCCCTAGCTTGAGCACTCGGGACTCCTTCCTTCCCACCAGTCTGGCTACAGGGCTTACCTGTGGACTCAACAGAAACAGCCCAACTCTCTTTGCTTTCTTATATGATACAGGTATATTCAGCTGTTGACAAGTCTCAAGTTACTCTTTTGGCTCTCTTTGACGTCTCCTCAGCCTTTGATATGGTCGACCATGAAATTCTACTTCAACGCCTTCAGACCTCCTGTGGACTCAAGGGTCCTCCTCTCCTTTGGCTTCGGTCCTACCTGTCTGATCGCACCCAAATGATCATCTCTGGTGACTCCAGGACTCAGTGGGTCCCTGTTATTTTGGGTGTTCCTCAGGGTTCTGTCCTAGGCCCGCTCTTATTCATTTTATACACAGCTAATATTCCCTCTCTTTTCCCTAACCGTTCTGCGACTGGCCACCTTTTTGCTGATGATGTCGAGGCTTATGTTCATTGACCCCCTTCTGCTCAACTCCTTCTCGCTAGTCAAATTGAGTCTCTCTCTCAAGATCTTCATCTCTGGATGTCTTCCAATCGTCTTTCCCTAAACGCCTCTAAAACCCAGCTTATTTGGTTTGGAACTCCTCAGCAGCTCAATAATTATTAATTAATTAATTAATTAATGTATTAATCTTTATTTCCATGTGTTTAACTGCACTTCCCACTCATTCCTTTTACTTTCAATGTTTAGTTTAAATTAGTTAAGGTTTGTTAAGATTTTTTTATGTTAATCAAGTCAACAACTGTTGTACTATGTAAAGCATCTTTCGGTCGCCACATATTCTGTTGAAATTATTTAGAGGTGTCCCTACTTAGCGGGATCTTTGATCCCTTCAGGGCCTTCCCTTGTGGCATTAAACTTAAAAGTGCAATCTGATTTTGTAATATTATTGTTTATTGTTGTTTGGCTACAAATAAACGATTGATTGATTGATTGATTGATTGAAACTTGACATTATGCATTACTCTCTGAAAGGTTTCCTCGTTTTACCTGTTCGTCTAGTGTCCGAGACCTGGATGTCACTCTAGACAGTTCTTTTACTTTAACAGAACCGATTGCCAAGCTTACTGGCTCTTCCTACTTCCAACTAAGGCGTCTCAGGGCTATTCGCAAATCTGTTTCATCTTCGACCTTAACCTCAATTGTCCACATTTTCGTCTGCTCTCGAAGAGACTACTGTAATTCTCTCCTGTTGGTCTCCCTAAGGGTCGTCTATCTCCTCTACAGTCAGTACTTAATGCTGCTGTTAGACTGATTGCCCGTCTTCCTCGATTCAACAACATCTCTACATTTATGGTTGAAGAACCTCACCGGCTCCCTCTGTCTGTCCGAATACAATTCAAGTTACTTATTTTTGTCCTTTTTAACCCTAATCATACCAACATAAAAACAACTTAAACGTACCGGGTGGGGTCGTAAATGACCCCATCTCAGTTTTTTACTGTAAGTTCAACATTCTTGCTATTTGAGTGTCAGATATATGTATATGTATGTACGAATATGTATATGCATGTATATATGTATGTATATATAAAATTATACATATATATGTGTATGTATATGTATGTATATATATCTGTTGCTGTTAGTTAAACATGTTTGTTATTTGAGTGTTAGATATATATATATATATATATATATATATATATATATATATATATATACATATATATATATATATGAATATACGCATGTAGATATGTGTATATATATGTGTATATATAAATATGCATGTATATATATATGTTTGTGTATAAACACACACATATATATATCATATGCTGTAAGTTCAAGATGTTTGTTATTTGAGTGTCATATATATACCCATACATATACAATGTATACATACAATGTCATACATGTATCCATATATATGTATATATGTATATATATATGTATAATTGTATATATTTGTATGTATATATATGTATTTGTATATATATATATATATAGGTGTGTGCATATATATCTGATCTGATGCTGTAAGTTCAACATATAAATTGTTATTTGAGTGTCATATGTATATATGTATGTATATATAAAATTATGTATGTATGTATGTATATATGTATATATGTATGTATGAGATATATATATATAAATATATATATATATATACATATAATATATGCATATAGGCCCATATAATATTATCTGATACTGTTATAGATCTAAGTTCAACATGTTTGTTATTTGAGTGTCAGATATATATTTATTTATGTATATATATATATATATATATATATATACATAAATAAATATATATCTGACACTAAATATAACATATAAATATATATATATATATATATATACATAAATAAATATATATCTGACACTCAAATAACAAACATGTTGAACTTAGATCTATATACAGTATCAGATAATATTAATATATATATATATATATATATATATATATATATATATATATATATATTTGCCATTAAATATATATATTTACATATATACACTGTGTCCGGATAAAAAGGGACCCCTTTTGTTATCATGAAAATAAACTAGTAAATATTCATCGATTTTTAAAATTCCAAAACCATTTTAATCCTGAGATAATTTGCTAAATACTGGATAAAGTATAAAATTTCCTGTCATCAAATAATTACGTCATAATGACGTCATTTGCATCAAAATTTAAGTATGACAAAAAATTGTTGCGTCGGATGATCGGATCGTCGTAAAACCGAAATCCATTTAACAGAACCAGGCGGGAAAATAAGTGGAACTTTTCCCCGTGATTGTTTGCTGTCGGAAAAATTGTTGTTTGATATCCAGGGTATATTCGGATTATTACACATTCCAACAAGATGGCGCCCCAGCTCACTGAGCTCGTGAAACTGTTGAACTGCAGACAAAGGAGACTCTGGATTTCATGCCTACTAATCTTTGACTGCCAAACAGCCCGAACTTTAATCCCGTTGATTACAAGATTTGGGGACTAATGCAATAGAAGGTTTACAGGACAAAGATCAGAGACATTGAAGAACTCCGTGCGCGCATTGTTAATGCATGGGATGAATTTGATCAGCTGGTTATCGCTGCTGCCTGTGGCGCGCTCGTCTTGAAGCTTGTGTTGAGGCAGAAGGTGGACACTTTGAGCACGCCTTGTAGTCTAGTATTATTCAAATGTAAAAATTAAATTAAACTAAAATTTATAATTGATGAATGACAGTTTAAAATAATATTGAAAATTTTAGATGATTTTTGTGCCGTCCTTGACACTTGAATTTTGATGAAAATGACGTCATTATGACGTCATTATTAAATAACGAAAACTTTTATACTTTATCCAGTATTTAGCAAATTAGCAAAAAAGGCCACCCATTCCCGATAGGTTCTCTTTAAACCTGGAAATATATGTGACAAATTCCTAAAATATTTTGAAAAAATATTGAATGTTAAAAATTTTATGACAACAATCATACGCGTGGGGTCATAAAAGACCCCACCCGGTATGATTAGGGTTAAGTCTTATTTGGGTCTTGCTCCGAAGTACCTTTGCGACCTCATTCTTCGCCACCTCTCTGCCACTTCGCTGCGTCCTCTCTCTTCGATCCTCCGATCGGCTTGACCTTTGTGTTCCCCGGGTCAGGACTGCGATGGCTCAATCCAAATCCTTCGCCTGCATAGGTCTATCCCTTTGGAATGGACTTCCTCCACCGGTCCGCTCCGCCATCCTTTCTGGTAGTCTCTCCTCATCTTTTACTACACTAAAATCCTGCCTTTTCCCTCGGGGTTGCTCGCACTGGGAGCTCTACTGAAAGGCTTTTGCTGTGAGAAGCGCTTTGCAAATAGCCAAATACAATACAATATATAACATAATATATCAGACAAGAGAGATAATTGGTTAGTGTCAGTAGAGTGGTGCCCTCTAAAACCAGACTGGGTCGGTGGCAGGAGACCGGTCTACCTAAGCCTTAAGGTATAGGGCAAGAACTGAAGAGAGATGAGTCTCTCAGGGGTTTCGGGTGGAAAGAAAGATGGGAGATGGGCAGGTAATTTTGGCTATAGCCAAAAGTAGTAGTATTTTGGTTGGTTGCCAATGCGTCTGCTTTAGACCTTGGTGACCGTACCTGAAACAGTTAGGCCTACTGTAGTACTTCATGATCAACTGGCATTTCCATGTCATAGAGGAATATCTACGCAAAGCCTATTTAAGGTGTGCTGTAGGCAATGGCACGTCGCTTTCAAAACCATCTCTCTATGTGTGATTTTCGTTTTAAATTTATATTGCCCTTGATGCACGATCGAAGCAGCGCTAGAATTGCTTTTCTCCGGGTATTTGACACTAATAATTACACGTAGGCCAACCTAAAAAAGATTTGAATCCGAGAGCCAATAATCGCTGGTAAAAACGGTTTTTATTTCTTAAAACATTTGAACTTCATGGTTTCTACATTTTCAATTGCAGTATACACAATCAGTTCGATCTGGAAGTTCCAAAGTTCTCTTGTTTTCGTCAGGGATGTCATTAAGGTAAAGGACCTCATCTACGTACTAGGTGATATCCTCTATGGAAGACATCAAGGTCAAAAAAGAAATTTGTTCGCTTACGAGGATAGGATTCCGTACGATCTTATAATGATAACTATCATTGAAGACATTGACCCTCACGGGAACATGGTTGCCATTGAAAACACGTTCAATTTATACGTTCCTGACTTTAATTGCAACTGCATCCGGAGGATAGACACGGTTAACAATAAAGTTGACGAGTGGTTGTCGGAAGTAGGCTATGGGTTCAGTTTATCGGTAACCAATGATAATCATCTTCTGGTGCTTAAGTACCTTGAAGACCCTTTGCACATAGAGATGTACGATCAAGACGCGAACCTTGTAAGAAGGATCTCACTTCCCAACAACTTTAAAAGACCATTCAGTGCCATTCAGAAACCGAATGGAGAATTCATCGTCAGCCACTACTTTAAAGAGAGCATTGGAGCGTATGTAAGTTTCTTAAGCGCTGATGGGCAAATTATCAGTCAGTTAAGGCTCAGAGAAGCAGTTGGTTTCAAGGATGTGCAAACGCTTCACGATTCGAAAAACGATAATTTATTTTTAACTGAAATGTTCAGTGGAAATGTCTACTTTTATTACCGGGATACTGATAATTGGAACCCAGCTGATCTTAGTGTCACCATCACCAGCGACTCAGAAGGGAGCTCTAGGAAGATTTTAAGTTTCAAAACCACTGATGGGCGTATTATCAAGAAGTGTGCGTTCGTGGGAGAAATATATGTGCAGCCGGTGCTGTTGTTTTGGGATACGGAAGACGATTATCTTTTGGCGTCTGGAAGTTTCTTTGAAGACATATATCTATTTGACACAAAAACCCTAAAGTGGAGTCATTTGGGTCGATTGCCGAAATATGGATTGTATTACGACACAAAGAAAAAGCAGTTCATTACCATTGAAAATAGTACTATTGTGCATATTTGGGGAATCAACAAAGACTAACTTGAGAGGCAACTAAAAAATACAAAGCATTTGTGAATTCTTTAGACTCGACTTATGAGAACGACTTATGAGAACGCATAGTTAATCACTTCTATCTTAACCTCGCGAACGACACTTGGTGACATAAGTGTCTACCGATATTCTAGCTGCATTAAACTATTTTAGATCAGCTGATACTAGTTTCCTTGGGAAAGCCCCAACGATTTGTTATTTGTCCAAATGTTTAGCATTGCCATCAAACATTAACGATAAGTTTTTTTTTTAACCAATAGTCTTTTGATTTTCTCAAAATATATACTGATAGTTTAAAATATGTTGTCTCTTGAATAATCTGCTATTTGCGAGAAAAAGACACAGTAGTAACCAAAGTGTTACGTATTTCAATGAGAGCACAATATGATATTATTGATTGTTTACCAATAATTTGTAGTGACGCATTCTCTACAATGAGTAATAAATAATGAGATTCACGTTCTCCGTGGCCTCTACCCAATGCAACCAATCAATCAATCAATCAATCAATCAATCAAATCTCTTTTATTGAAGCCAAATGAAAAACACATAACATTTCAACATAAAGTATCAGGATTGGCCGCAAGAGGAGTCCCAAAAGGGATCAAGATCCCGCTAACTAGGGACACCTAGAACAACATTTCAGAAATATGAATTAGCTAAATCCTTGATAAACAGTGCAATATCAAGTTTCGTACAGCAATGCAAACAGTATAGTACATATTACACAGTAAATGATTAACTCGATTCAAAACACTATGAAAATATAAAGAAAAACCGAAAACCTTAACTAACAGTGAAAAAGAATATCCGGCAGGGTAGGTTATAGCTAATTTCCATTAATCAGGTAGGCATGCAGCATTTTTTTAAAGTGCCGTAGGTGGAGGGGCACAACGTATGTGAGAGGGAAGCATGTTCCAGGTTGTGGAGCCAACAGATTTTATGGAGAATAAGCGAGTATTGGTGTGTGCGTATATGGGGCGATAAGAGTTAAAGTTTCTGGTGTAGTGAGTATGAACATCGGATCCTAGATGAAAAAATCCCTTAAAACATGCTGGAAGTAAACCATGTTCATAGTGGTACATAAATAGGCCAATCTGTAATGTTCGAATCTGCTCTAGTTTAAGTAGCTTCAAGTCAGTAAATAGTGGTCCAGAATGAACGCACCTTGGAACTTCCGCAATGATACGAACTGCACGTTTTTGCAATAGAATTAATCTCCGTAGTCTAGAATCATAAGTAGATGCCCATACCATATTACACTAAGTAAGATAGGGCAGTGTGATTCTCGTTAACGATAACGATAACGAAAATGTTCGTTAACGAAAATAAAATGATTTCGTTAACGATAACTATAACTATAACTAAAAAAATATCATTAACTATAACTATAACGAAAATAACACTAACGAAAATTCATCTTTATTTTCGTTAATACATAAAATTAGAATAGGAAGTGCAATATAGACGATTCGACATAAATGAGAACGAAAAATGAGACATTTTTATAATGCAATTTATCAGTTACTTTGGAAACTCGTGTGTTCATGAAGCTGAATGCACCCATGCTTCAAAGGCTTTCAAAGTTCTAAGCAAATTGTGAAACAGCGTGTTAATACGCACAATTTTTCTAATAGCCTAAATTATTGCAATTAAGTAGTAACTAAAATTAACTAAAATAAAAATCCATTAACTATAACTATAACTATAACTAAAAAAATAATACTAACTATAACTATAACTATAACTAAAATAAAAATCATTAACTATAACTGTAACTATAACTAAAATAAAATCTGTAAGGAGAATCACACTGAGATAGGGGTACACCAACGAATAATATAATTTTAGGCGTATGCAGGAGGGCAATAAGTATGCAGTTCGAGTTAGAATACCAATGTTTTTAGCAATTTTGTTAGAAATAGTTTTTATATGTTCCTTCCAGGTCAAATGTTGGTCCACGTGAACACCTAAAAATTTAGTAGAGGTGACTTTGGTAATAGGAATGCCATTGATGGATAATCTTAACGAGTCATCCGAGGGACCCATTTTCCTATGGGATTTGAATAGTATGAAGTTTGTTTTATCTAGGTTAAGGGTTAGTCTATTAGCAGAAAACCAGTCCGCCACTAGAGTAAGCTCTGTATTTATGACCTGAACCTTTATGTAACTTCCGACAAAGTTCACACAATTTCACCCTCCCGATAAAGACTCGATGAACTTTATTCCTAGAATGTTGTATAAAAACATGTAGCCTACTAATTAACCCATCCATAAGTAGCCATACTGTCAACTGTTATTGATAACCTACAGCGTTCTGTCTGTTTTGTCTGAAATAAACGAATATACACACATATATACATACATACATACATACATACATACATAGCCTGCATACATACATACATACATACATACATACATACATACATACATACATACGTACATAATTTCGAACCTATTAATTGGCTGTGTAAACAACATTCTCCGCAGGGCTAAAGGCCACAGAGATTAAATGGTTCTAATGCAGTTTTTATTACAAGCGACTTCAAAGGTCCATTCGATGCAATTGAGAAGCCAAATATAAGTTTATATTGCAATTAGACGCCTTTAAAAAGGGTTCGAATAACGCAATTTATTAGTCAGCCACGTTTAAAGAAAAACTGGAGCTGTAGTATGCCAAAAACTAATCTTTGTCGGCGACAACGGCCTATGTTATCATAAGCTGCCGTTAAACTGTGGATCTAAAGTGCCAGTCACAAGGCTGGATAAAGGAGGAGGACGACGCTAATGATCTTTGTTTCACACATTGTCGTTAAACTGAAAACAGACGACTTCTTTAAAACGTGGCCAAATGACGCAGTTTATATTCGTTAGCTTCGTTCATAAGCCACATGTAGTCTAATGTAGATACTGTTTAAAAGGATTGATTCGACATCAACGGCTTTGATAGCGACAAGCTCAAACACTGTTTTTCTTGTGGTGCCAGTCCCAAACTCAGATAGAAAAGGAGGGTGACGCTACGGGTGTTTTTGTAATGACACATCGTCGCTGAACAGGAACAGATCAAACGCTGTTGATCACCAACCTGGTATGGAGTGGTATCACAAGATGTCGCTAGACATACTGGATAACACATTAAAGAAGTAAGACACTTTTAACGGTTTCGTACACCAGGGACCTTAAATGACGTGGCTCCCATTCAAACGGGCAGCGGTGGTAAAGGATGCCATCCGATAAATTCATTGAAAATTAATGGGGTCGAGACTCCATGGTTGCTACATAAACACGTGACCATATCCCTTGTAGCAAAATAATCTTTGTGGCACCATCTGCCGAATGCAGCGGGAAACCATAATAGTCTTTTGCAGCGACATCTTCCGAATGATGTAGCACTAGAAACCACTTCTTGGATCTCTTGAAGGAGGCACTCTCCACGAGGAAGCTATGGAATGTGACGCAGAGCTCTCATTTGAGGCGATCGATCGATCGATCTTCTTGGTCGATCGCCTAGCAAAGGTCTGGTCGATCGGTAATTCTATCGCGCTCGATGAGTTAGACTCCAAGAGGAACCTGGAGCCAGACCATTATTATATTTATCTAATTGACATTACTTGTTAAAGTAAGTAAGTAAGTATATTCAAGTGCATTCAACACGGAGCTCATCTCAACAACAGCAGCCCACTCATCCCGATTAACAGCAGTTGAGAAACACCTGACGCAGATAGCAAACCAATGTGCCTCAGACTCTATCCAAGCAGACCTAAAAGCTGGAGCTTTAACTGAGATGGAAGCGACTATCCAAAAACTGACAATCGACAACCAAAAAATCAGTCAATCGCTGAACGACCTAGACCAACAGTCCAGATGCTTGAATTTGCGCATCACAGGGCTTAGAGTTCAGGCCCAATCTTCCATCCAAGAAGTCTACTCCTTCGTGCGGGATAAACTCAACATCATGAACGTTCTCGAGACAGACATAACAAAAGTGACCTTGGTCAATAAGAAAAAGATATCCCAATCACTGACCGTAGCATCGGATACCCTGCTCGACCAATCTTCTAAGCCAATGATCATCGTGACCTTCTCACATAAAAAGATCCGGGATGAGGTCCTCATGAAACGTCGTCACCTCAAAGGCTCCCACATCGGAATAGCAGAAGACCTAACGCCTCTCAACTCGCAATTCATTACAACCTATCGAAAGGATCCTAGAGTCAAGTCCATCTGGTCGTGGAACGGAAAGCTGTATTTAACGTTGGCAATGGATGACAGGAAGAGAAGCGTCACACCTACACTGACCCTAGATGACCAGCTGAACAATGCCTAGCCATGGACTAAGAAACTTCTCACTCATCGCTAACTACTGGCACTTCCCCATTCTGCTACCTGGTCTTCTGGGATTTCACTTAGCCTACTCTGTGCCCCGTTGGATGCTGGTGATTTGATGCTGTTTTTGCATTATGTTGTGTTTGTACCAGGATACAGCATATCATATGTACATGTAATACATGTTTTCACTATGATCATGATCTGGATGCTGGTGATCCTAATGCTGTTTCTGCATTACGTTGATGTTTGCTTTACGATAATGACTTGGACCCTGGTGATTTTGATGCTGGTTCTGCATTATGTTCGTGTTTGTACCAGGACCCAATCAAGCAAGTTTTGCTGCAAGATATGTTTGCATTACGATTTTCATTTTATGTTATATTTCTTTTTAATGATCTCGTTTCACAGAAATTCCATGATTATGTCTTTATGTACCTCGATCCAAAGGCTATTCTTATCATGTTACAGTTACGTGATTACTACTAATAGATTTCGCCTGACCATGGTTCAGAAGCGACATGAACACCTCTTAAATTGCGTTCATTATGGAGAACAAATTTGACTATGGCTGTTTTGCTGACTATTATTGTGATAAGACTGTTTACGATGTCGGTGACCTAACTAATTTGTTTCACTCCTGTCCTCTTAAGGGATTCTGTAATTTTTGTGGGTTAAAAATGCTTCCTTTCTATGACACTAATCCTAATGATGCCACCTCCTTACTGACTACCCAGATACCCATTGGTCCACCCTATGGTAACCCTTTGACCACTAAGAACGATGTATTTATTGGTCCTGATCAAGACATTGATCCAGACATTAATCTAATCAATCTTATGTCCACTAATTCTTCCAATTATTTTCTCGAAGACGATTTTAACATTATGGTATCTAGAGGGCAACTCCAATCTAAACTTAAAATCCTTCATTTAAATATTAGAAGTTATTTCAAAAACCAATCTAGTTTCTGGAATTTCCTATCGAATTTTGATTATAAATTCCATATAATTGCTTTTACTGAGACTTGGACGAACCTTGAGAATGAAGACCAACTAATTTATCCCGGTTATAACGCTTTCACTAAATCCAGACCCCATGGCAAAGGTGGGGGAGTGGCTTTACTTGTGGATGACTCCCTAGGGGCCAAAATCATTGATCTCAATTTAAGTGATGAGGGCGTGATTGAATCCATTTTTGTCCAAGTTTCTGCTGCCTCTGATCCTCCCATAGTGATAGGCTCTTTATATAGACCCCCTAATACTGACTTGACTAACTTTAGCAAGGAACTTGAGAATATGTTGGTCCCACTTAACAGTACTGATAAATGTTGCTACCTATGTGGTGATTTTAACATGAACTTACTTAACATTGACACCCATCATCACACTAACGAATTCTTAAACACTATGTCTACCTATTTTTTTCGACCTTTGATCCAAGTGCCCACTAGGATTACTAACACTTCCTCCTCCTTAATAGATAATATCTTCACTAATTCTCCAAGCTACAAGGAATGCCCGGGTCTACTTACGGCTGATATAAGTGACCATCTGCCCATTTTTGTTATTCTAGATAGTTATTCTCATCCTAAAAGTAAAGTTAAATTTGTATCGTATCGACCTAATAATGAAAAGGCGTTTGCTAACCTTCAGGCAGCCCTCGAGGAGGAATCTTGGACCGAGACCCTTACTCTTAGTAATCCTGATCTTATCCTTGACTCTATTAATACTAAACTCTATACGCTCTACAATCATAATTTCCCTTTAACCACTAAGAAGGCCAGAATTTACAAAACTAAGTTAAAACCTTGGCTATCTCCCTCTCTACTTAAATCGTGTAAAACTAAGAACAAGCTTTATAAAATATATCTTAAAACTAAAACCACCAGAGCCCTTGAGAAGTATAAAAGATATAAAAACAAATTGACTAATATCCTACGTAAATGTGAAAAAGAATACTATACTAATCTACTCGACCTTCACAAATCTAACCTTAAGGAGACGTGGAGGATTATTAAAGATATTTTACACCACCAAGGACCCAACCTAACTAATATACCCCTTGTAATCAATGGTATAATGATAGAGGACCCGGCTACTATTGCTAATGAATTTAATGGCTATTATGCTTCTGTTGGTCCCAAGATGGCAGCTAGTGTCCCTCCTCCCAGCCAACACTATTCATCCTACTTAAAAAAACCTACTTTGAGTTCTATGTTTATCTACCCTGTTACTAAGTGTGAAATCTTAGACATAATTTCTAATCTTAAAACTACAAAACCATATGACCTTTCTGAACTACCTGTCCCTATTCTAAAAAAAATCGCTAATAACGTATCGGAACCTATCATGCACCTAATTAATCAATCTTTTACCACTGGTATTGTTCCCAAGGCTATGAAAATTGCCAATATTTCACCCATCTTTAAATCTGGTGACTGTCATGAAATGGCCAATTATAGACCGATATCTAAACTAAGCTGTTTATCCAAAATTCTTGAAAGAGCCATGCATGATAGACTATATAATTTTTTGGAAACTAATAATTCCCTATACAATAAACAGTTTGGGTTCAGAAAAAACCATTCCACCACTTATGCCATTATGGAAGTAGTAGATAAGCTTACTGAAGCACTTGACCATCGCAAAATCACTATTGGTGTATTCTTAGATCTGTCCAAAGCATTCGATACCATTAAACATGACATCCTATTGGACAAATTGAACTACTATGGCATCAGAGGGATGGCTTTGGAATGGTTCAAATCTTATCTGACCGACAGATTTCAGCAAGTAAATTTTAACAAAACATTTTCTAACCTGGCTTCCATTCACTGTGGAGTTCCGCAAGGGTCCATCCTCGGTCCCCTTTTATTCCTGATCTATATCAATGATATTAATAATTGTACTAACAAGCTTCTGTTCTACTTATTTGCTGACGATACCACTGTTTTTGTCACTGCTGATAATGATCACGACTTATATGACACCATGAATTCTGAACTGCTTCACTTAACCAATTGGTTTCATGCTAACCTTCTGTCCCTCAATGTTAAAAAGACTAATTATATTATCTTCTCTAGCTCCAGAAGAAAGGTCCAGGATGATCCTAGCAAGACCATTAGTATTAATAACATCCCCATAAAGCGGGTAACTGAAGTCAAGTTTCTAGGTATAATCATGGATGAACACCTAAAATGGCATGCCCACATTAATTTAGTTAAAAATAAGATAGCCAAGTCTATAGGGGTTATCAGAAGACTTAAAACTACTCTTCCCCTAATACTCTCCGTACTTTATATAATACTTTCATTTTACCCTACCTTAATTATGGTGCTATAATATGGGCAGGTGGATATAAAACTCCACTTCAACCTATACATTTACTCCAAAAGAGGGTTGTAAGAATCATAGCTGGTGTACACTACTTGGCAAAGACCTCTAGTCTGTTTAAAAGTTTAAACTTATTAACTATCTTTGACCTACATAAACTCCAACTTGCTATCTTCATGTACCGACATCAGAGCCAAACCTTACCTAGTATATTTAATTGTTATTTCTCCACTAATGCTTCTGTCCACGGTTACAACACTAGATCTCGGTTTAATCTTCGCTCTGCAATCTGTAAAACTAATGTTAGACAATTTTCTGCTAGAATAACTGGGCCTAAACTATGGAACTCCATTGACCGTGGCATCCGTAATCAGAGGTCACTCAACTCCTTCAAACAGGCCTATAAAAACACTTACTTAACTGACATTGATTTTACTGCTGCCATGCCTATTTCTCATTCTATGTTAATTGAACTGACACATGTTTCCTTTCTAGTTCTATCAACTTGTTCCATCATAGTGGGGAAGACTAGATAAGCCCATTGGGCTTCTTCTCCCCATGAATCGATTTTTATTATTTAACCTGTTAGACTATAACCTCTTCAATTTTTGTTTCCGATTAATGGCGCTTACGAAATGTAAACTGTTAATAACTGTATTCACACGTGTACATTGTACCCACTGTTCATGGAATCGATTCGAATAAATTTGATTTGATTTGATTTGATTTGATTCTTTATTTATCCAACTGCATAACCGCACATTGGTTTACATGAAATCACATGCGTATACTCTAGCAGTGGACAACCATGCATTATGCCGTATGCAAAATACGCTGTACACAAAGGTACCGCGATCGACCTCGCATCGATCGCCTATTCAATCCAGTGCGATCGATTTTCAACTCGGGCTTCGAAAAAGGCAGAAGATTGACCTCTGAATGCTATTCCAAATGACTGAATGTTACAGTATGTGTGGCTACGGTCTCTCAAAAATCTCTTAAAAAATCTATCAAAGATCGTACTTTGCGAGACAATAGTGTAAAAAGTTCAGCGCCTACAAAGCCACGTCAGGGAGACCAGCCTAGTTGCCGGCGCTATATAAAATCAAGTCGGTACTTGTCGGTTAATTCACCGCCGCACGTTTCCTCTCTGTACTTTGTCGGTTAGTTCACCTCCACATTCCCATATATTTACGTTTCGTCATCAGAAAGCATGGACGACACTAACCCTAACCCTGACCCTAACCGACCCTCACGGCGCGTAACACCTCAACGTAACCTATATGGACTATAAAACTTGAAGTCGTGAGGGTCGTTTAGGGTCAGGGTTAGGGTTAGTGTCGTCATTATATTAACGTGAGGGTCGGTTAGGGTCAGGGTTAGGGTCGTCAGCTTAATTGTGCTTGAAAGTACAGACATCTATTTTACGTGGGCAAGTCATTACCATTGCAGTAATTATGGAGGTGAACTAATTTTTCAATGTTAAATTTCGTATAGTGGGTTTATGTGTGTGGCGGTGAATTAACCGACAAGTACCATCAAGTCCTCTGTTCGTTCCGGTGCCAGGTCAAAATCCGGGGAAGTCAAACCGAGTTATTCTGCTTTAGGTCTACATAGTTGTCTGTCGTGAAATCTTGGCACTCAGGTATTCGTGCCGTAATAAAGATGCACAATGACATTCTGAACACCAATTGATCCAAAGCTACTTCAACTTTGACGTCAAATTCTGACGTCATATCACATTAGCTTGCGCCGCTATCTAATGATCAAGAATCAATCGATGACGCGAAACAATTGTGAGTGAAGGACTTGCTCAAGCTTCCTATAGAGTAACCGTCTCACAGGGCAGAGGCTCTGTGCGTTGCCAAGAGAATCAGCTATCGTATCCCTCAAGGCTCTCAAAGGTTCTCAAAATGACTTATTGTACGAGCAGTCGACGCAGACTTAGAAAATTCAACATGTCAGTCGTTGCTCTCTGTCTCGTTTACATAGCGACGAGATCGCCTTATTGTTTTCGATGGCAAGTACAATCAATGGCCATTGTTTGACTTGGTGAAAGTTAAAACTAAACGAATACACATTGCGTGTATGAAATCGCTAACTAAAACGTCGTCATACAGCGTAATCCCTGGTGATCGCAGACCCAAGGTCTCGCTCTCTCTCTCTCTCTCTCTCTCTCTCTCTCTCTCTCTCTCTCTCTCTCTCTCTCTCTCTCTCTCTCTCTCTCTCTCTCTCTCTCTCTCTCTCTCTCTCTCTCTCTCTCTCTCTCTCTCTCTCTCTCTCTCTCTCTCTCTGTTGAAAAATGGTTGCGGGCGACGCCGCGCTGTAGTTTCGGCCACGCTTAGAGTTTGACTACGAGTTAATAAGTTAATATTACTAACAACTCAGTTTACATGAGTAGCCAATCAAACGTCGCTTCTTGTAAGCCAATAAGTGAAGTCATCTGGAGAGCCCTATAAGGTCGTATGCATTCATGTTCATCTCAGACTCTCTTTATGATGTCAAAATAAGTTGAGGGTGACCATATCCACAGAGCTGCTTTCTGGATATAAAGGAACCGTAACGAGAGAGAAACAGTTCTAGGTGCAGATTTCGATCGTGAACGTCTTAGCAACGAATTGCACAGTTAAAGATCCGTAATAGGCTAACGTCTTAAAATTTAGCTATCTCCTGAAAAATGTTTCGGGTTTTTCGTTCTGCAAATATTTTCTTTGTCATCGTCTTTTTGAAGTTGACAGTCGGTAAGTAGAAAGTTTTTCATTAGGTAGGCGTACTCATTGATTGTGGTAATTTGAGATGAAAGTAATTAATTTCGTTGCTTATTTAGAAATTCTCATATTAGCGAGTCACTATCACGTAAATAAATATAATATCATTGGCGAAATGTGTGATCTTTTTACTGTTTGATGTGTTATGAATCAAAGAGATTACATGAAACACAATCCTAGACTCAAAAGCGATAAAATTTGTTAGTGTATATTTTGTTTTGCTGTAGGTGACCAAGAGTCAGTGAGTTATGCAAACTGTCAGTTGACGAACACTTGCTTTGGAAGAACGACCGACGATTTGGGAAATGAAAGATCAACGACAGCGAAGATCACTGACAACGAAGACACGTCAAACACTCAAGCCACTTTAAATGCTTCAGAAAATGCAGCATCATTTGCAACATACAGTACAATCTCATTACACACTACATATGCACCATCAACAGAAGCTACTTGTATCGGTTTAAATTCAAGCTACTTTCGCACACTACTCAACACAACAACCCCAAACGATACAGCTAAACAAATCACTAAAGTTACAAACAGAAAATCCCAAGCCACGAAAGAAGCCGCAAAAGAATCCACAATCGCCATGACAACAGTTGATGCACTGAAATCAACTCAAGCTCCGAAAACATCAGAAGGTAGAATTCCGTAATCTTTTCAAAATGCCGAAAATGGTTTTTAGAGTAAAACTATGCATTTACAGAGATATTATGAGTAGTATTATTGAATTTAATGGTATTGAGGACAATACCTTTGTCCTACAACATGACTTTCGGATAGTGGTTGATCATGCGCATGTCATCAGTGGCGGCGCCAGAGGGTAGGGGGCTTATCCCCCTAACTACAGCTCAGTCCCCCCCTCCAGTGGGAAATCACCGCAAATCACAGGGAGGAAGGGACACAAAGGAAGGGCTTGGAGCTTTAGCCCCCCCAACCTGAAATCCTGGCGCCTCCACTGCCTGTCATGGGCCATGTCGGTCGCTGATCGCCATGTGACTGCATCAGGCCCATCATTCTGATGTACAGTCGAGCCTCAGCCATACGGTTCGTGTACGTCGAGTGTTTTCGTCTCGATGGAGAACGACCGACGCGGGCCATTGGAGTGACCTCAACCTTCAGTTCTGGAGGCGCTTCAATCTACCGACCGACACACTACGAATGCCTTTTCTACGTATTCCTTGGTGACTGGACGAATAGTCTGACGTGCGTCACCTTCTACCAGTGAGGGACTGCTAGACGCTCGTCGGCATCGTCACCCTGTTTGCGAATGCTGTCACCTGTCGTCGCTCTACAGAGTCTACTCCATCGACGCAACTTGGCTCTGAGACTCTGAACATCAATTTCCATCTTCAGCTGTCGATGGGAATCCGTTGGTTGGTTCCACGCGTGTGTGTTGGCCTGCCACTGGTGACTCTTCTAGCTTGCTGTGCATTGTTATGCTAACTGATGTAATATGTTCGTTCGTAATGACACTTGTCATCATAATAGGCTAGCGCAGAGAGCGCCTCTGTATAGATATCTTGAAGAGGCGCTTTATAAATTCTCTGAATGAATTCTCTGAATGAATGAGAACTTGATAGTTTACTTTCGTCGTGATAAAGAAGAGATTCAATAGATTGGGAAAGAGCACGCTGATCAGAAGAGGAGCCACGAACAAAGGCCTGGTCATCATCAGCATAGAGGTGACCAGAGGCCGAGTGTTTAGCAAAGAGAAGAGGGATATCAGCTGTAAACATGATATAAAGAAGTGGACCCAGCACAGATCCTTGATGGACTCCAAATTTAACAGGTACCCATGAGGTGCGAGAGTCTCCTAGAATAACCATTTGGGTACGTTCAGTAAGATAGGAGCGAAACCAGTGAAGAGGAAGGCCACTAAGACCAAAGTAAATTTCAAGGCGAGTATTGTATTGCATGTAACAGAATATCATGGTCAACCATATCAACTGCTGAAGATGCATCAAAAGAGAGAAACATGGGATTTATCCATAGCAGAATAGATGTCAGAGAGAAGAGAGAGAAGAGCAGTTTCAGTTGAGTGGTGAGCTCTAAAGCCAGATTGTCTGGGCGGTAGAAGGCCTGACTGCTCAAGGTAAGGAAGAAGTTGCAGAGAAACAAGTCGTTCTAAAGTCTTTGAGAGAACGGAAAGATTTGCAATAAGGCGGTAGTTTTTGGCATATGCTAGGACCCAGGTTGGGCTTCTTAAGAGTGGGAAACACAATTGCACGCTTCTCGAAGGAAGGATTCGCGGATGTACGAAGGGATCGTCCCTGTACAGTAGACCCAGGGCCGGCCCTAGCCCAAATGGCGCCCCAGGCAAAGCATACATTTGGCGCCCTCTGATCCCCACTAGGTCCACCCGACGTCACAGCCCAAAGATGATCCAGACAGCGCAACATTACGCTCAAGTGGCTCAACTGAGTTAGGCCTATTTACTATTATAATTATTGTTAATATTATTATTATTATTATTACTACTACCACTACTATTATAATTATTATTATTTACTAGTACACTCAACCCTGGATGATGTGAATTTTTTTAGGAATGGTAAAAGGCAAAAACACTTCGAGTAACCAAAAATTCTAATTACCGAAAAAAATATTTCTTAAAAACAAATATTTGCTGAAGTAATCAGAAATCTTTTTCTGCTTGTAGTTTTTCTCCATCAGGTTTCAGTTTATCAAACAAAATAAAACTGAAAGCAATTTAAGCAAAACCTGCAATATTAGTATAATATTACAAACAAATTACTTGATTTTATGATATCAATCAATCAATCAATCCTTTTATTGTTTCCGGAGAACAGTTTACAAGCAGTGATCCAGAACAATCACAATCACCGATCAAAAGTTTGGAAATTTAGAACAGCAAACAGACAGATCACATGATTATCTTATTAACGTTTGAGGGAAACAATCGGATACCCAGAAGGGACTGAAGTCCCGCTTAGTTAGGGATACCCGTGTACCATGTTCACAGAGGGATGATGGTTGAGTATACACAAAATTAATAGCATCGTCAGAAAAAAATTAGAATAACTGGCTTAACTAACAACACTTAACTAGGTCACTTAACTAATTGTGGAAGAACAATGAATAACCATATTTAGAATATGGTATTTTTTACATAAATTTTTGTCTTAAAATTAAATGTAAAATTAAAAAAATTAACTGATGATGACTTGACACTAAGACTAACAGCGAAAGTAGTTTCAGTTTTGTTGAAATAGTTGGAAAGCTGTCTTTTTTGCTTTTTGATACTAACTTGAGTTTCTTGTTTTTTCTTACAATTTTGAGCACCCAATAACTTCTGATGCTTCGTAGAGCTTGACATAATTTTTAAAATAAAAATATTTAATTGTATTGATTTAGATATAATAAATAAGACTGTTATTAAAATGTAGGCTACAGATTTTTACAGATAATTAACTTAAATAATGCAATGCGATGCCTGCCAGGCAGTCAACAAATAAAGATAGACAGATTATATAATACTACAATATTTCTTCAATTGCTAGCATTCTCAGTCGAAAGGTGTCATTATATCAGCATAAGATTAAAGGCCTACACTACAGACACAAACTGTACAGTACAGACACGCGTGAAATAATTGAATTTAATGGGTAAAACAAAATTTATTCGGTGCTGAAGTTTAATTAGGCCTACTTGAAAAGGTGCAATGAAATCAATAGTTATTTTAAGTTTGTTCCATAAGCAACAGTTTTGAATGAAAATGAAAATATTGTAATTGAAAAAGGGCTAAAAAAGTGAAAAACATAAAACTGTTAAAACACATTTTGCGAAAATGGCGCCCCCCCCTAGACTTTGGCGCCCTAGGCAACTGCCTGCTTTGCCTGTGCCTAAGGCCGGCCCTGAGTAGACCTGAGGTGTAAGTCATTGAGCGAACAAAGGAGAGTTGTTCAGACTGTCGACCATGCACAAAAGCTTTGGCATCATCAGCATAAAGGTGTCCAGTTGCCGCATGTCTAGCAAATAGGGAAGGAAGTCCGCGGTGAAAGGGATATACAGGATGGCTCCTGCATATCCCTGGGGAACGCCAAATTTTATTCCATTGGAGTCCAGAAGAACAATCATCTGTGAACGGTCAGACATGTATGTTTTAAACCAGAGAAGAGGGATGTCAGAGAGGCCACAGGAAAGCTGCAAGCGTCGTAGCAAGATCTCACGACCCACCATTTCTAAGGCAAAAGAAACTTTAAAAAGCGCCAAAAGCGAACTGTGGGTTTGGTCAATAGCCATATATATATCAGGCAAGAGAGATAAGAGGGCAGTTTCAGCGGTCCCCGAAAAACCAGACCGGGTCGATGGAAGGAAACCGGTCTGCTCAAGGTACATGTAGGACAGGAACTGAAGAGAGACGAGTCTTTCAATGGTTTTAGAAAGGAAGGAAAGATGGGAGATGGGCAGGTAATTTTGGCAAGCCATAAATAGTTGTATTCTGGTTTATTGCCGTACGGTCTGCCTTAGAACGTGGCAACCGTACTTGAAACACTGGAACTTCATCAGAAACTGATATTTTCACGTTAGTGATGATTATCTAAGAATAGCATATTTAACCATCTTTGGCCGAAGTGGGGTATAATTCTACCCCAGCGGTGTTTGGATGTTGTTTGCGGAGCAACTGTAGATAGTTATAATTTGACGTTCAATGTGTTTACAAGTTAAAATCCCTGACATATTCTCACACCAAAACCATCAAAATAGCATGTTGTGTGAGAAAGTTATTTCAGTCCAAAGTGTCATGGGGTAGAAATCTACCCCACTTCGTCATCGACGTCACTACTTTTTTGTTCATAATGAGGATGTATTTGTAGAAGATATTAGCTCATAATTATGCTGCAATTAGAAATGAAGTGTTGATTCTGCTATGGAATTGAGTTTTAATACTGGTCTAATTGTGGAGAGGTCACTTTCTAAGATGGCGGTCAATATGGTCGTCAAAACACACACAAATGTATATCTCAGCTTATTGGTTGACTAAAACAACAACAAAGGGCCGAATGTAATATTTTCAGGGTCAAGGAATTGAAGTACCTAAAATTAAAAAAAAGTGTCAAATGTAATATTTTCAGGGCTGTTGCAATAGTGTTGAAATAGTACTAACCAAGATGGCGGCCAATGTGGCCGCCAAAACAAAAAAATATGTATAACTCAGCTCAGATTTACGCTACAATGACAAATGAAGTGTCGAATTTAATACTCTCAGGGTCAGTAAATCGAACGATCGCAGTGGCAATAGTGTGGGAATGTTACTTTCCAAAATGGCGGCCAATATGGCCGTCAACCCTAACCCATGGTCTGAGATATAGCCATTTTTGTGTTTTGGTGGCCATATTGGCCGCCATCTTGGAAAGCAATATTTCCACACTATTGGGACTGCGATAGTTCGATTCCTTGACCCTGAAAATATTAAATTCCACGCTTCATTTGTCACTGTATCTTATCTTTGAGCTAAGAATAATGTATACAAATTTCTGTTTTGATGGCCATATTGGCCACCATCTTGAAAATTAAAATTTCCACACTATTGCTGCTACGAGAAAACGATTCCTTGAACCCGAAAATATTAATTTCGAGGCTTCATTTCTTATTGTAGCCTACCATTAATCTGAGATGTACATATTTCTGTGTTTTGGCGGCCATTTTGGCCGCCATCTTGGATAGTAACATTACCACAATATTACCACTACGAGAAATCAATTCCTTGACCATGAATATATTAAATTCGACACTTCATTTGTCCTTGCACTTTATCTATGAGCTGAGATATACATATTTTTGTTTTCGACGCCATATTGGCCGCCATCTTGGAAGGCAATATTCCTACACCATTGCCACTGCGATAGTTCGATTCCTTGACCCTGAAAAATATATAATTTGAAACTTCATCTGTCACTGTAGCCTTCCAATGAGCTCATATATACATATTGCTGTTTATCCAAGATGGCGGCCATATTGGCCGCCATCTTGGATAGCACTATTCCCACACTATAATTGCCAATGCGTTATTTCAATTCCATAACCTTGACAATTTTACATTTGTCATTGTAGCTTATCTATTAGCTTAGATATACACATTTTATGTTTCGGCGGCCATATTGGCTGCCATCTTGGATATTGCTATTTTCACACTATTGTAAATGCGATAGTTCGATTCCCTGACTTTGAAAGTATTACAATGGACACTTTATTTGTCATTGTAGCTTATCTATGAGCTTAGATAATATACAATTTTTTGTTTCGGCGGCCATATTGGCCGCCATCCTTGGATAGTACTATTCCCACACTATTCCCAATGCGATATTTCGATTCCTTGACTTTGGAATTATTAGAATCGACACTTCATTCGCTATTGTAGCTTACCTGTGAGCTGAGATATTACAAATTTTTCTTTGGGGTAGAAAACTACCCCACTCCGTCCTCCGTTTCTCGAGACAGAGCTTCGGCTAAGGAAGGTTAAAGTGCGCTGTAGGCAATTGCACGCCGCTTTCAAAAGCATCAATCTCTTTATGTCTTATTTTGGTTTCTAGATTATATTGCACTTAATGCACTATCACAGCAGTTGACTAACTATGCGTTTGCTTTAGACCATGGTCACCATACTTGAAACAGTGGTGCTTCATGAGAAACTGACATTTTCCACGTCATATAATTTATGAATATATGCGCATAGCGTATTAGAAGGCGATCAGTAAGCAATTGCAAATGGCTTTCAAAAGCATAGTTCTATTTAACGTGTGATTTTGGTTTCTGAATTATATTGCGCTTGATGGCAGGTTTGGGGGTGGCTAAAGCTCCAAGCCCTTCCCTTTTGTCCACTCCTCCCTGTGACTTGCAGTGATTTCCCACGTTTGGGGGGGGGCTGAGCCGCAGTTAGAAAGGGTTAAGCCCCGCTATCCCCACTGCTTGATGGACGACAGAATGGCCTTTATTCAGGAGATGAGCGACTAAACAAAACAAAAGAATATCACGTGACAAACACAGGATTTGAATCTGAGACGTAATCCCAGCTGGTCATATCGATTTGTATATCTTAAAACATTTTAACTTTATGCTTCATACATTTTCAATTGCAGTGTACACCATCAAATCGGTCTGGCAGTTCCGTCTATCTTTTGGCTATCCACGGAATGTGGTCAAGGTAAAGGACCTAATCTACGTACTATGTGGAATCCAAAATAAAGGAATTCAAAGAGGTTACCTACATGCTATCCTCGCTTACGAAGATAACATTCCGTATGATCTTCTAATGATAACTTTTACAGAAGAGATTGGATATCCAATAACCATGGTTAGCATTGAAAACACGAACCTTTTATACGTTCATGACAGTCAGTGCAGATGCATCTGGAAGATAGACATTGTTACCAATAAAGTTGATAAATGGTTGTCGGTGGTTAGCAGTTCGTTCAGTTTATCAGTAACCAATGATAATCATCTACTGGTGATTAAGGCCATGATTGAAGATCTTCTACATTTGGAGATTTACGATCAAGACGCGAAATTTGTAAGAAGCGTCTCACTTTCCAACGACTTCAAAGGTCCATTTGAGGCCATTCAGAAACCGAATGGAGAGTTCATCGTCAGCCACAGATCAAAACAGGACAATGAGATGTGTGTAAGTTTCTTAAGCGCTGAGGGACAAATTATCAGTCAGTTCAGGCTCAGAGAAATAGTTGGTTTCACGGATGTGCAACGGTTTTACGATGGAGACAACGCCAATCAATTTTTCACTGAAATGTTCAGTGGGAACGTATACACTGGTGAAGACTGGAACCTAACTGATCTTAGTGTCACCATCAGCAACGACTCAGACGGGAGCTCTAGAAAGATTTTAAGTTTCAAAACCACTGATGGGCGTGTCATCAAAAAGTGTGCGTTCGTGGGAGTAATAATTTTTTGGCAGTTTGTGAAGTTGTTTTGGGATACGGAAGACGATTATCTTTTGGCGTCTGGAAGTATCTTAAATGACATATATCTATTTGACACAAAAACACTAAAGGGGAGTCATTTGGGTCGATTCCGGAATCATAGATTGTTTTACGACACAAAGAAAAATCAGTTCATAACCATTGAGTATGGCGGAATTATGAATATTTGGACAGTCAACAAAAACTAACTTGAGAGACAACTATGAGTGCGAAGCATTTGCGAATTCGTTGGACTCGTCTTATGAGAACGCATATAGTTAACCACTTCTATCTTACGAAAAAGCATTTAATTACCATTGACTATTATGATAATGTGCATAGGCCTATTTGGACATTAAGCAAAACTAACTTGAGAGGCAACGATGAATACGAAGCATTTTGCGGATTCCTGAGACTCGACTTGTAAGCACTCATAGTTATCACTACTTTCGCAGTCTTATTCATTTCATTCATTTCAGATATTTATATAGCGCCCCTTCAAGATTTCTACTCAGAGGCGCTCCCGACTACAGCGCGGACACTGAATCGGAGTTTCACGCCGAAGCGCATGAGCAATTGCGAGTGAAGGACTTGCCCAGGGTCCCTACGCGGCAGCTTGAGGTAGATTCGAACCCGCAACCCTTCGGCTGCAAGGCACCAAATATACCCCCTTGAGGTGGATTCGAACCCGAAACCCTCCGGTTGCAAGGCACCGAACATACCTCTACACCACCGCGCCCCACTTATGCTTGCAAACAACATTTATTTTAGTAACAGAAGTGCTTACCGATAGTCTAGCTGCATTAAACTATTTTAGATGAGTTTATACTATTTTCATTGGGCGAACCACCAATGATTTGTTATTCGTCCAAATGTTTAGCAATGCCATCAGACATTAACGATAAGTATTTTAATTTTATGGAATTGTCTTTTAATTTTCTCAAAATATATATGATACTGTAAAATATGTCCTCTCGTTTTCAATTAATCTAATAGTCAAAAATCTGCCATTTTTGTTTTCTGGTGGTGCCAGTCCAAAGCCTGGATAACGGAAGAGTTTTCAGTCGAGATCTGAAGACCAGAAGAGACTCTGCAGAGTGAACTTTTGCCGGAAGAGAGTTCCAGAGTCTATGGCCAGAGACAGAAAAGACTGACCTGCCAAGAGCTGTCTTTGTTCACGGGATCTTGACCGGAAGTAAGACTGTGTCGTATATAACGAAGTTGAAACAGATGAGTCTTGGTGCAGTTACGACTGGTATTGAAATTTTTTATAGAAAGTGCAGAACTGGGCATTGAGAGATCAAGCAGTGAGAGAACACACAGCGAGAGAACACACAGATTACACAGCGAGCGGTCAATCAGCGTGAAAAAAGGCTGGGAGTGAGGACGCCAAACAAGATATTAGATCTGAAAATCAATCATTGAACAAGGGAAGGTACTGTCGTTGTCAATGCCGCTTACATACACAAGCTGTCGTTAAACAGTCACATAAACAGTTAAACAGTCTTAGACACAGATACTGCAACTGGACAACTTTAAAACTTGAGAGAATGAAGATATTTATTCAGCAGTTTAGTTCAAACGGCTGTATATGCCAAAAATAATCTTTGTCGGCTGCAACGGCCTATGTTGTCTTAAGCTGCCGTTAAACCCTGGATCCATCCAAACGCTCACCTTTATCGCCGAAACTCTAACTAAAAAATTAAATTGTGTTCGACATCAATTGCTTTGATATCCAAAATCTCCACCACTGATTGTTCTGGTGGTTCAAGTCTTATATAACGGAGGAGGGCGACGGTGATCATCCTTGTCATGGCACAGCGTCTTTACAGAGCAACTCGTCAATGCTAGTGGTCGCCACACAACATTTGTAAAGCCAGGTATTATCAAAGGCCCTGCTGTCATAGGATGTCGCCTGATTCACTGGAAATTCATTCGTGAATTAAGACACATTTAAACGGTTCCATCTAACGCAATTTATTCGTGAGCTTCAATGAAATGCTGGCGAAACTACGCCAATATCCGTAGAGTCGCTCATGTGAGGCAGTGCTAGTCCCAAGCGTGGAGAAAGGAGAAAATGGATAATGACGTCAACAGTTCTGGCAGTCAGAAGATACAGCTAAACAGTTTGAATAGTAAAATGCTTGAAAACTATTCCAATCGACGCCAGAGTTTATTTTGGGAGAGGATTTTGGACTTTTGGGTAATGGTAAGACTCCGGCACGAAGAGCAGAAGATCAGCATGGAAGCGGGATCGATTGGTTTAAGTTTCGCCAGTGCCACCAATAATTATTGTCTTTGTACTTACAGTGTATTTCTATTGTCAAGCTCAACATCAATTGTTCGGTCCTTTCTTCAGTTAGAATTTTCAGATATTCCATAATCTGGTTTATGACTCATTCTTACTACTCGGCCTCCTTCTACACTTCTTTTTTCCCAATCAAACCTTAAGATTGTCATTCACCTTACGATAAACCTTCTTCTGCTCACATTTACCTAATTTTTCTGGTATCATATCCAGTTCAGGTAATGTACAACGAACCTTGTTTTCTTTTGACTGTGTGCTCGTCACGCACCCTGCCAAAACTTATCCCTGTTGCTTTAACAACTGTGATCAGCCATTTGCAATGAACTCACACTCTGCCTTTCCATTCACAGCCTTAGCAGTTACATGTTTAACTAACTATAGTCTTCTGAACAGGCGTGTTAATTCAACCTCCCTGTTCGCTATTAGTCACCTTCTCTGTGATATCACAAATCTTCTTATTGGCTACGGCCTTACTAACCTCTAGCTTTGTCTTTCACCATTGGTCCAATAAAAATGTCGGTCACAAGAACCGTGATCACGATCGCTTCTGTCTCTGACAATCTCTCAAAGGGGCAATGCATAAAATTAGGTTAGGATATATAAGTCGGTGACGATGACGTGATCTTGTCACATAGAGAGTTTCTAAGAAAAGTATGTCCTCTTTTTCTGTGACGAATAATCGTAATCGTAATCGTAATCGTAATCAAGTATTTATATAGCGCCACTCAAAACAGAGGCGCTGCCGACCCGAGCCGGTAAAGGGAGGTTTTCAGGCGCTTGCGGAACTGGTCAAAAGAAATAGAAAAAAGGTCAGTACTGAGGGACTGAGGTAACTGGTTCCAGTTATTGGGACCAACAATAGCGAAACTCCTAGACTGGGCCGTAGAAGTACGCACCCGCGGGACAACCAAGTAACCACGGGCCGAGGACCGAAGGGAGGAACGACTGTGCAGAGAAGATACTGACGTACAAAAGGCCCTAAGATAGTGAGGAGCAGACCCAGCAAGACAGCTTCGCATGAGGGAACAGACCTTGAATTGGATGCGCTGGCAGATGGGGAGCCAGTGAAGGGAGTCACGGATAAAATAGGAGATGTGGTCAAACTTTGCAATGCCCCCTATGAGGCGGGCGGCAGCGTTTAGAATGGAGTGAGACTTTAGATGTATTTGTAGAGGAGAGACCAATGTACACCGCATTCCCATAATCAATCCTGGAACAGATCAATGCATGGACCAAAGTCGTGAAAGTGTGCAGTGGTAGTGACTGGCGGATGGCACGGAGTTGGCGTAGGTAGTAGAAGCAGGAACGAGATACACTATTTACGTGATCAGACAGAGAGAGGACAGGATCAAGAATGAATCCAAGATCACGGACAGAGGAAGAGAAGTGCATATTTGGAAACCGAAGACGAAGGGAGTCAGCATTAACCTTGGCAAGCTGGGCACGACCACCGAGCCATATGTACTGAGTCTTGTCTTGGTTAAGACGGAGGCGATTTGAGGATAACCATCGGTCAAGAGCAGCTGAAGCCTCTAGAATATGCTCGACCATAACAGCAGCTGTGTCTGCAGGTCCACGAAGGTAAGCCTGCATATTGGTGGGATAGGACACCCAGTGGACCAAGGACCCCAGCCAGATCCGAAGTATATAGGACAAACAGAAGGGGAGCAAGAACCGAGCCCTGAGGGACTGAGATACTGAGCCCTGAGGGAGCCCTGAGGGACTGCTTGGGTCCCCCCTCTCTTACGGCTTACGCCGTAAGAGAGTGGGATCCAAGCAGAGAGAATACAAGCAGAGAGAATACAATGGGCATTGTTTATTAGGTGTATTTTGAAACTGAGTCAATGCCTGTTATGTCTCACGAAACATAGCGCCAACACTTCTAATACAGCGCAAACAGAGAAAACTATCCAAAAACAGTTAACAAAGTCGTTCCTAAAAGGGATCGAAATCCCTCCAGGTAGGAGCTTTTGTTCGTAACTGTTTCCTGCAAAAGCGCACAGATGGGAAACATTAAGTTTTACACAATGTCAATGATCCAGAATGCCCAAAGGTCTAATAGAATGCTGGTACTGGCGTAAAAAAACTGCAGGAGAAGCAGTAGCAACAGCCTGCGCCAGACATTCAAACTTTACTGGTCCTATACTAATAGCGTTGAATTGGATTGCTTAAATTCCGGCAGAGTTTCATTAAACACTGCAGATGAAACATCAGAACAAGCTACTTAGAGCAGTACAACAAGTCAAGACTCCAATAATACACCTTACACAACAATACCAATCTCAAAAGCCAAGCAACACAAAGCAGTGACAAGCAGAAAATTTCAAGTACCGACAAAATCCAATGAAGTAGAGAAAACATCCACTATCGCAATAATAACAACAGTTGAGGCACTGGAATCAACTCGGGCTTCGAAAAGGCAGAAGATTGACTTCTGAATGCTATTCACAATGTATGTATGTATGTATGTAACTATGTATGTATGCATGTATGCATGTATGTATGTATGTATGTATGTATGTATGTATGTATGTATGTAAGTATGTATGTATGTATGTATGTATGTATGTATGTATGTATGTATGTATGTATGTATGTATGTATGTATTGTATGTATGTATGTATGTGCACTTGTTATAGCACCCTTTCACGCCCCTTAAAGATTTCTACTCAGAGGCGCTCCCGACTACAGCGCGGACACTGAATCGGAGTTTCGCACCGAAGCGCATGAGCAATTGCGAGTGAAGGACTTGCCCAGGGTCCCTAAGATGTCAGTGGTTGCCTTTCGGCGTCTTTACATAGCGAGATTGTTTTCGATGGCAAGTACAATGACCATTGTTTGACTGGCGAAAGTTGAAACTAAACGAATACGCATTGCGTGTATGAAATCGCTAACTAACACGTCGTCATACAGCTTAATCTCTGGTGATCGCAGACACTAGTGCATAAAATAATAGAGAATAAAACATGTATTCACAATAGTAAATCGTCAACTCCAAATTTCTGAAGCGCAATTCCAAAGCTAAATGCATGGCTCCAGCTTATTCACGAGCTTTGGAATAACTCCATTGATCTAGTTTGAACTTTGAAATTTATTATATTTAAGTGAGTATTTCAACGCTATGACGACTTTAGGCAATGTTTAGAAGAAAACTACCTGATATCACATCATATCTGATGAATTTAGACCCAACACTGGTAATAAATTATCTTAGAAGTCTTAGTAAAAGACGTTGACCCAATATCTCTCTGTGTGTTGAAAAACGTTTACGGGCGATGCCGCGCTGTAGTAGTCTCGGCCACGCTCTGAATATACAGTCAATATTATTAGCGACTCAGTTTACTATCTGCATGAGTAGCCAATCAAACGTCGCATCCTGTAAGCCAATAACTGCAGTCATCAGTTCTGGAGCGCCCTTTATGTCATATGCATTCATGTTCATTCTCAGACTCTCTCTATGTTGTCAAAATAAGTTGAGGGTGACCATATCCACAGAACTGTTTTCTGGATATAGGAACTGCAACGAAATAGAATCAGTTCTAGGTGTAGATTTCGATCGTAACGTCTTGGCAACGAATTGCACAGTTAAAGATTCGCAATACGCCTTAACACTTAACTATCTCCGGAAAAATGTTTCGGGTTTTTCGAACCGTTACTGCGAAAATTTTCTTAGTCATCGTCTTTTTTAAGCTGACAGTTGGTAAGTAGAAAGTTCTTCAATAGGAAGGCATAGCCCGTGGTAATCTGAGGTGAAAGTTATTAATTTCTTTGTTTATTTAGCACTTCTCATGTAAACGAGTCACTATCACGTAAATAAATAATATCATAATATTTATGGCAACATGTTTGACCTAATTACTGTTTGATGTTTTCTGAATCAATGTGATTACACAATCCACAAACTTAAACCTCAAAAGTGACAAAAATTTGGTTACCGTATGTATATTTTGGTTTGCTTTAGGCGACCAAAAGTCACTGAGTCATGCAAACTGTCAGTTGACGAACACTTGCTTTGGAAGGACGACCGACGATTTGACAAGTGAAAGACCAACCACACCAAAGATCATTGACAAAGAACAAACTTCTAACACTCAAACTACTTTAGGTGCTTCAGAAAATGTACCACCTTTACCGACACACAGTCCACTTTCATTACACACTACATATGCACCATCAACAGAAACTACTTGTATCGGTTTAAATACAGACTACTTCAACGCTACACTCTACACAACAACACCAATCTCACTCACTAAAGTTACAAACAAAAAATCCCAAGCAACAACTGCAGTCACAGAAGAATCCACTTTCGCCATGACAACAGTTGAGGCACAGAAATCAAGTCAAGCTCTGAAAACATCAGAAGGTAGAATTCCGAAATCTGTTCAATATGACTAAAATAGTTTTTCGAGTAAAATTATGCATTTATGGTATATAATGTAGTATTATATTTAGAGTAGTTTTTCCGAGAACGTAACAGTTTACTTTCACCGTGATAAATTTGCTCAATAGTATATTCCACGTAGATTAAAAACAGTCCAATGAGGTTTGTCTCTGGTCACTGAATTACGTTGTCGTTGATACCACGGACGGACAACGAACAATTTCGCCTGAAACCGGGATTTGAATACCATGCATGGGGTGAAAGAAGCGTTTCTCATTCACTTTAACGCTAAAAGAGTCTTTCCTTTGCTCCGATTGCAACTGTAATAATATATTATATCTGGGCATTCATGACGCACCTCTTCAAAGAAAGTAATCGCTTGCTAAAATTATGTTAGTTATTATCCAGATAATAAGGAAATTCAGATGTCCTCAGATAATTTCAGTAGAAATATCACAAGGATATCACAAGGGAGAGTCCAATTAAGATGATCCCATCTGGAATTTATATGTGACTCTGTGTTGAGAGTTCTTGGACCGAGCAGCGTTGAAGATCGACGAAAGTCGATAACCTTAGTAAACGTCGTTAGGTCCATCTACCAATGTATTCCATTGTTAGTTTTGTAAGAAACTACTCCAGCATCCAGCGATGTCTATTGTTTCTCAAAAGATACACGCATGAAGGTGAAAACCCTTTTAAGAACACGCGAGTTAGCCTATTTGCACCTAATATTGCAATTGCAATTGATGACTTATATCGTTGTCGGAAATAAGCCAAAGTTCCGTTTTTCAGTAGCCAGTAATAATCGTCTGCTGGTGCTGAAGGACTTTGAAGATCTGCTGTATTAAGGGATTTTAGATCAAGAAAAGAAGTTAAGTAAGAAGTGTTATACTCTCCGAAGACTTATTCGATTCAATCCGTGTCATTCAGATGAAGTTGCATAGACAACAGTGGCAAAAACAGAGGGCGATACAAAACGTCTGAGGGGCCGTCCATAAAGTACGTCACGCTCCAGGGGGAGGGGGGTTTAAGAAAGTGTGACAGTTTGTGACAGGGGGAGGGGTCAGGCCATGTGTGACGTCACACATTTATTTTTAAATTTTATTTATAATTTATTTTTTATTTTTTAGTAGAATTTCATAGCTTTAAAAATAATTTTCAAAAATTTTCTGAAACATTTTAATTAGTTTTATGTCAAAATAGCATGAAATGCATATCTCCTGATTGTGTTTTTCACGATTCCTCTCGCTAGGAGCGCTAGTAATAATGCTGTTGCGAAGCCTTGTTTATGTATTAGCCTTGCTTTCGGAAGTATTATTATTTCTATGTTGAAAGTGTGACGTACTTTAGGGGGGGTGGTCCGAGTTTTGTGACAGTTTGTGACAAGGGGAGGGGGGGGGTAAAATGGTCAAAAATAGCGTGACGTACTTTATGGACGGCCTCTGATGGCTCTCAACGGCCTCAGTTGAAAATAGAGGAGGGGAGCGAGTCAGACTCGATATGCGCTAAGTGAAGTGAGGTCGGAGTCGAGAGTAACGCCCAAGTTTCTGACATTGGAAGAATAGGTAAAAGAGGGAAGAACTATGTAAGCAACGGATAATCAAATTTAGCAAGCTGTTGCTTACTGCCAAACCAAATCAGCTGGGTCTAATATGTATGTCGCAAAGATGGTTTGTCGACATCCAGAGGTGTAAGTCATGAGTGAGCGAGTCAATGTAGCGCACAAAGGAGAGTTAATCAGACGGTGGACCACAAGGCCGTAGCCAGGATTTTGTTTCGGGGCTGTTTACTAGTCCTTGAGCAAGCCGACAAGAAAACGAGTCAACCGACTAAGGGGTTTGCAGGAGCGTCGTGAGCTCTCATAGCAGGTCTGGAGCGGCCCCATGGGCGCCCGAACATGGGGCAAGAGGGGGCACTTGCCCCCCCTGGAAAATTTATACCTATTTTTTTAACCTCCACCGTCGTCGCCACCACACCTCCACCGCTGTCGTCATCACCTCCACCGCCGTCGCCACCACACCTCCACCGCTGTCGTCATCACCTCCACCGCCGTCGCCACCACACCACTGCCGTCGCCACCACCCCAGAGCCGGCTTTACGTATCGGCGATATAGGCGGCTGCCTAGAGCGGCACTTTTCAAGGGGTGTCAAATTCTGGGAAAATAAAGCACGAAAAGCATACTTAGTTTTAAAACCTACAATAATACGGCAACGTCATTTCAGTTACATTCTGCACGTAAAAATTTAGTCCAGTCTGTGAATGAATGTCAGCCCGAATATTATGCATCCAAGTAAAGTATAAGTAAGTAAGTAAGTAAGTAAGTAAGTATATCCTTTATTGAAAAACCAACTGCTAACCGCATTTTGGTGTACAAAGATCATCAAATATAAAAAAAAATTAAGTATAAAGCATCCGTGTGACAAATGTTTTACGAGATAGAGAGTTTGCCTTAGGTATTATTCTATTGTGGGTTCTGGGGCGTAGCGAGTATGAAACAGTTTTCACGGGAGGCAGTAGTTGATGTAAAACATGTGCAGGGTTGCTGATGATGGTAGAAAAGAGGTTAGAGTCTGCTTTTCTGCAAAGTTGCTCGAAACTTTGGTAGGATTCCGGTAGACAACGAGACCGGACCAGTCGCCGTATAGTTGCCTGAAGACGAGAGCGTCCCTCTGCCCCAACAAAGCCCCACCACGCCGGGGCCGCATAGAGCATCCGCGACACTGTGGTAGCATTTGTTACATCACACAGAGATTGGCCCTTTAACCCATGTGCTGTTAGAACGCGGATGGCATACATTGACTGTCTAGCCTTAATGACAATGTTGTTAACATGCATGTCGAAGTTGAATTGTTCTGACAAAGTGACACCTAGGATCTTCATGTGCTTTACCCTGGCGAGGCCCGGTGTAACTTTTGGAAGATCAACACCCAACCCTTTCATTGGTCGCCGAACTATCATCTCTTGGATCTTAGAATGATTCAGTTTTAAATTGCAAGAATCAGCCCAAGTGGTGACATGATCGATTTCGGACGTTATCAATTCGCTATTTGTTGATGGAATAAGGAGGTAGCTGTCATCCGCGTACTTTATAATTTTGTTTGTAGAGTGTCGTGTTTTTAGTTTGGATATTGCCACTATAAAGTCAACAGGACCCAGCCCAGATCCTTGTACAATACTGGCGTTGATTTCGATAGCGCTCGAGGTGACGCCCATAAATTTAGTTCTGTGCTGTCGCTTGTAGAGAAAGGCGATGATCCAGTTATATATGTTATCTGGAATTGGCAGTTCAGCTAGCTGCTCAGCCAAGTAAGAATGTTGTACCGTATCAAACGCCTTTGAAAAGTCGAGTGCTACCAGATGTACATATGGGTGGGTGGTGAGCATTTCTGCAAGGTGATGTGTTATGGAGATGATGGCTGCTGAGGTTGATCCAGTGGGCCGGAAAGCATATTGGTCAGAGAATCCCATATTGCTGTGCGCCTGTGTCAAGATGGGGTAGAAAAATTTACGCACCACAAGTCGCTCGAGCACTCTGCACAGGATGGGTGTGATCGAGATTGGTCTGTAGTCTGCTTCTGTTGCCGGTCGACGTACTTTGGGAACTGGAGTTATGATACTCATTTTCCATTAATGACAATGCCTATTACACAGGCGCTGTGTGAGCAGCTGCCAGCAAAGCGCTGCATACAGCTGCATCATCTAAAGTTCACACGAGTGCTCATTCACACGAGTGCTCGTAGTTCTTACACCGTGTGTTAGTAAATGCGTTATATCAATTTTACATTATTTAATTTCGGGGGGTGTCTAAACACCCAAAACACCCCTCTGAATACGGCCTTGGTGGACCATGGGCGTCATCAGCATAAAGGTGACCAGTTGCCGCATCTTTAGAAAATAGGGAGGGATGTACGCGGTGAAAAGGATATACAGCATGGGGAAAATCACGGATATTGGCGACGCCATGTTTACTTCCAACCCACTGCAACCTGCAGTTCCCAAGAACAACCATCTGCGAACGGTCAGAGAGGTATGATTTAAACCAGCGAAGAGAGATACCAGAGAGGCCACAGGAAAGCTGCACGCGTCGGAGCAAGCTCTCATGATCCACCATTTCGAAGACAGAGGAATCATCAAAAAGCGCTAGAAGAGAAAGGTGTGATTTGTCAATGGCCAATATGGGCAATAATGGGCAATATGCACACACACACACACACACACACACACACACACACACACACACACACACACACACACACACACACACACACACACACACACACACACACACACACACACACACACACACACACACACACACACACACACACACACACACACACACACACACACACACACACACACACACACACACACACACACACACACACACACATATATATCAGACAAGAGAGCTAATAATTATTGGTCAGTTTCAGTAGAGTGTCGCCCTCTAAAACCAGACTGTGTCGGAGGCAGGAAACCGATCTACTTATGGTAGGGCAGGAACTGAAGAGAGACGAGTCTCTCAAAGGATTTGGAAAGGAAGGAAAGATGGGAGACAGGCAGTTAATATTGGCAAGACTAAAATAGAAGTAATCCGGTTGATTGCCAATGCGTTTGCTTTAGACCAGAGTCACCATACTTGAAACAGTGGTACTTCATGAGCAACTGACATTATCTACGTCATAATATTATAGGAATATATGCGCATGACGTATTAGAAGGCGAGCAGTAAGCAATTGTACATCGCTTTCAAAAGCATAGTTCTATATTTAACGTGTGATTTTGGTTTCTGAATTATATTGCGCTTGATGCACGATCACAGCAGCGACAGAATGGCATTAATTGAGCGTATCAGCCACTAAACAAAACACGTCACAAACAAAGGATTCGAATCCGAGACGTCATAACAGCGGGTTGTATCGATTTGTATATCTTAAAACATTTTAACTTTATGCTTCATACATTTTGAATTGCAGTGTACACCATCAGTTCGGTCTGGAAGATCGGAACATCTCTTTGCTATCACATGAAAGTGGTCAAGGTAAAGGACCTAATCTACGTACTATGTGAAATCTTCAATAAAGGAATTCAAGGAGGTTGGCTACATGCTATCCTCGCTTACGAAGATAACATTCCGTATGATCTTCTAATGATAACTATTATAGAAGAGATTGGATATCCGATAAACATGGTTGGCATTGAAAACACGAACCTTCTCTACGTTCGTGATGAGGATTGCCATTGCATCTGGAAGATAGACACGGTTAACAACACAGTTGAGAAATGGATGTCGGAAGTAGGCCACTGGTCCAGTTTATCAGTTGCCAATCATGATCATCTACTGGTGCTGAAGGACTTTGAAGACCTGCAGCTGTATCTTGAGATTTTCGATCAAGACGCGAACCTTGTAAGAAGGGTCTCACTTCCCAACGACTTTAAAAGTCCGTTCCATGCCATTCAGAAACCAGACGGAGAATTCATCGTCAGCCACTACTTTAAAGAGAGCATTGGAGCGTGTGTAAGTTTCTTAAGCGCTGAGGGACAAATTATCAGTCAGTTTAGGCTCAGAGAAGCAGTTGGTTTCAAGGAAGTGCAATATTTTTACGATCCAAACAACAGTAATTACTTTAGAACTGAAATGTTCAGTGGGAACATATACATATACTGGGAAACTGATAATTGGAACCTGACTGATCTTAGTGTGACCATCAGCAACGACTCAGAAGGGAGCTCTAGAAAGATTTTAAGTTTCAAAACCACTGATGGGCGTGTCATCAAAAAGTGTGCGTTCGTGGGAGAAATATATATGCAGCCTATGCTGTTGTTTTGGGATACGGAAGACGATTATCTCTTGGCGTCTGGATTTTACTCAAAAGATATACATCTATTTGACACAAAAACCTTAAAGGGGAGTCATTTGGGTCAATTACCGAATTATAGATTGTATTACGACACAAAGAAAAAGCAGTTCATTATCAGTGACTATTATAAAAATGTGCATATTTGGACATTAATCAAAAACTAACTTGAGAGGCATAGATGAATACAAAGCATTTGCCAATTCCTGAGACTCGACTTGTAAGCACTCATAGTTAATCGCTTCTTTCGCAGTCTTTTCCTTGCAAATAACATTCATTTTAGTTACTTAAGTGCATATCGATATTCTAGCTGCATTAAACTATTTTAGATCAGTTTATACTATTTTCATTGGGCGAACCACCAATGATTTGTTATTCGTCCAAATGTTTAGCAATGCCATCAGACATTAACGATAAGTTTTTTTAATTTTATGGAATTGTTTTTTAATTTTCTCAAAATATATACTGATACTGTAAAATATGTCCTCTCGTTTTCAATTAATCTAATAGTCAAAATTCTGCAAATGTCGTTTTCTGGTGGTGCCAGTCCAAAGCCTGGATAACGGAAGAGTTTTCAGTCGAGATCTGAAGACCAGAACAGACTCTCCAGACGAACTTTTGCCGGAAGAGAGTTCCAGAGTCTATGGCCAGCGACAGAAAAGACTTACCTGCCAAGAGCTGTCTTTGTTCACGGGATGGTAACCGGAAGTAAGGCTGTCTCGTGTATAACGAAGTTGAAATAGATGAGTCTTGGTGCAGTTATGACTGGTATTGAAAAATTACAGAAAGTGCAGTACTGGGAATTGAGAGATCAGGCAGTGAGAGAACACACAGCCAGGGAACACACAGCCAGAGAACACACAGCCAGAGAACACACAGCCTGAGACCACACAACGAGAGAAAACATAGTGACAGAACACCCAGCCAGAGAACACACAGCCAGAGAACACATAGCGAGAGAACACAGTGAGAGAACACACAACGAGAGAACACAGAGCGAGAGAACACACTGCGACAGAACTCACAGCGAGAGAACACACAGCCAGTGAACACATAGCGAGAGAACACAGTGAGAGAACACACAACGAGAGAACACAGAGCGAGAGAACACAGTGAGAGAACACACAACGAGAGAACACAGAGCGAGAGAATACACGGCGAGAGAACACATAGTGAGAGAACACACAGCCAGAGAACACACAGCCAGAGAACATACAGCGACAGAACACACACCGAGAGAACACATAGTGAGAGAACACACAGCGAGAGAACACATAGTGAGAGAACGCTCAGCGAGAGAACACATAGTGAGTGAACACATAGCGAGAACACAGTGAGAGAACACAGTGAGAGAACACACAACGAGAGAACACACAACAAGAGAACACACAACGAGAGAACACACAACGAGAGAACACAGAGCGAGAGAACACACTGTGACAGAACACATAGTGAGAGAACGCTCAGCGAAAGAACGCATTGCTAGTGAACACACAGTGAGAAACGGAGATCCAAGTGAATTTCAAATATATCTAATACGTTGGAAGCAGCCGGAAAGAACAAAGCGGGCTCCAAGAAGACAGCTGAACTGCAAGGGAATAGTAGACTTCCTTAAGCTGACTAGGTCACATGGAAATTCTAAATCCCTCATCCTGACTAGGGTTGGGTAACCGGCTCCTAGCATTCCTAAAGGCAGGTCTGAGACAGTGGATTATACAAATCTAGCAACTAACAGTGTAAAAAATGTTTGTATACAATTAAGTTCTTTTAGAAAAAGCAAACATTTGATATCATGTGTACTGTATGTGGGACATAATGGCATAGGCGCAACCACCCTATGGGTCTCGTGGGACGCGTTTCGCCAACTTTCGAACAGATTGGGACGGTCCCCCAACTTTTGAAAATTTTGAGGTAAACAAGAGCCTAAATGCACTCCATATGGTATAAAATTCTCAAAATTGGTCTGCTTCTGGGACTCAGCCCCAGACCTCGATGAGGGGGCTTACGACGCTCCCCCGTACCCCTAGTCGTTAGAATCTTTTAGCCTTCCGCAATCTCGGCTGTGCGCCTTCAGCCTTTTGCGCTCGCAGTTCCCCCACTCGAACGTTCTAGTAGGTCCTTCCCCCAACAAATCGCCGGCCCTGTTGTCGATAAAATAAGGGTCAAGCTAAAGCCGCTAAACTCGAGTCTATCAGAATTCAGTGCAGAATGTTGCTGCATAATTTCACTCTAAAAATTTACTTATCTCGCATTTTAAAATTCGACTAAGGCTCGCGGTAGAAGCTTAGGAGGACATTTCAATTGTTAATGCTGCGACTGCGAGTGGTGTTCTTCTGAAACCTAAAATCTCAGTTGATTCATAAAATAGTCATATATTTCACAGATCTAGATGGTTTAGATACTTTTATACCGAAATCAACGGTGAAAAGTTTTAGGTCAATTAGAGCCCAAAATGTACCCCATTTGGCATCAAATGTTCAAAGTTGCGTCGGCTACTGAGGCTCCGACCCAGACGCCGCTGGGGGAGCGTTCGACGCTCCCACATACCCCCTAGTCGTCAGAGGCTTCTTGCCTTCGGCAACTGCACCTTCGCGCCTTTGGCTCTCGCAATTCCCCCACTCAAACATTCTAGTAGGTCCCCAACTTCTGGTTGGGGACCTGGTTGCGCCAATGCCTAAGGAGTCCATCATTTTAGTTATGAGTGCTTCCCAAACATCATGATTTGCTGTAAACGATAATATGTGACGGGATAAAACATTGGAATATGCTAGCTTAATCGCTAGATGTCGAAAACAACTAATTATCCGGTGTATAATGTAAGCGCTGGATGGTCGATGTTAACGGCCTACGCAGTCACAAGATGTCGCTGAAAACTGTAATTAGACAGCTTTTAGACAGACGCTGTTACTATCAAACGGAGGACCTCACCTAACATAAGTCGTATCACGTACACGTAATGACGTAATTGACCCGAGGGGACAGTCTCCCTCTGTCCCCCCCCCCATGATTTACGCCACTGGGCAGGAGACGCAGCTCCAGAGGAAAGTTCATTCCAGATAGTTGGGCCCACAACCGAGAAAGCCCGATGCTGCATTAACAGTTTTCATTTCGTAAATGCCATTATTAGGTAACAGAAATTGAAGAGGTCATAATCTAACACGTTAAGCAGTAAAATCGTGGGGAGAAGAAGCCCATGGGGCTTATCTAGTCTTCCCCACTATGGTAGAACAAATTGGTTGGACTTGAAAGGGAACATGAGTCAGTTCGATTGACTTAGAATGAAAAATAAATAAGGCAGTAGTAAAATCAACATAAGTTAAGTGAGTGTTTTTTATAAGCCTGTTTGAAGCAGTTGAGTGAGCTCTGATTACGGATGTCACGGTCAATGGAGTTCCATAGTTTAGGCCCAGTTATTCTAGCAGAAAATTGCCTGACATTAGTTTTACAGATTGCAGAGCGAAGATTAAATGGAGATCTAGTGTTATAACCGTGGACAGAAGCATTAGTCGAGAAATAGTCATTAAATATACTGGGTAAGGTTTGGCTCTGATGTCGGTACATGAAAGTAGCAAGTTAGAGTTTATGTAGGTCAAAGATAGTTAATAAGTTTAAACTTTTAAACAGACTAGAGGTCTTTGCCAAGTAGTGTACACCAGCTATGGTTCTCACAACCCACAATTAATTAAAATAAATTAAACAGAAACTGCTTACCAAGGATACAAAATACGAATACCGATGCATAGACAAATACCAAACTAATCCAAGGACCCTCAGCTGAACAATCTTCAGACGATGTAGACTTTAACGGCGCAGGCAGCCACTAGATGTCGATAAACACGCATAATGATAAATACTGAAAATTAGACACCTTTAAAAATGCTCCATTGACACTATATATTTGTCGGCTTTGTTCAAAAGCTAATTCAATAAAATCCTTTTATATATATAAGGATTATATATATATCTAATATCGTAGTAGTTTTACTTACAGAGGAAAGAATCAATAGTTAGGTTAGGTAAAGTAATGTTAGCGCCTATACGTTCATGGTAGGCCTATATCATTTATCTAGATAAAGTTTTGCATGTTGAGTCCATTATATGGTACAACCTTGCTTGCATTCATTCGTAACTTTTGTTAAATTGCAATGTACCTGATAGCGGTGTGTCTATCAGTTTTGTTACCAATAAAACGAATATAATAATAAGAAGCAGTATCCGAGAGGCAAATATGTAATTAGAGTAATTAGACGTCAACGATCATTGTTATCATAAGACGTCGTTAAACTCAGGAAAAGAAAAGCTAATTCCAGCAAACATGACCTTCAAATAAAGGTAGGTTCGACTTTAGTGTCTCAAGTAGACACAAAGCTCTGCCACTGTTATTTTGGTGGTGCCATTCCTAAGTCTGAATAAAGGAGGAGGGTAACGTCAGCGTCCTAAAGATGTCGCTAAACATATTCAATAATAAAATGCTCTAGCACGATTTCAATCGACCGAAAAGATTAATTTATCTAATATCGTAGTAGTTTTACTTACAGAAGAAAGTCAGTTTAAGGCTAGGTAAAGTAGGCCTAAGGTTAGCGCCTATACGGTCAGGGCAGCTAAACGAAGTCTTTAGAATGAACTGATGGTAGGTAGGCCTATATTTTTATCAACTCTGTTAAAACCATTCTTCTCTGATGTGATCAAGATGTGAGATAAGAGTGACGACCATTGCAGCCACATAACATAGTTAGTAAGAACAGCAGTCCCTTAAGGTACCTCTGACGTGGCACCCATTCAAACAGGCAGCTTTGGTGAAAGATATCATCCAATCGATTCATATAAAAATTAGCAGGGTTGAGGCCATCTAGCACAGAGTGCCACGGACCGTACACGGTGACCTTAAATGGCGTGTTACCCGTTCAAATGGGCAGCGGTGGTGAAGGATTTCACCCAATCAATTCAATGAAAAAATGTGCATAGGGTCCATGTTATAAGTCACATGATGCCACAGGTGCATTTACCAAGTGGCAAAATAAGTTCTTCTGGCACCATCTGCCGAATGCAGCTGGAAACCAAGAGAGCCTTTTGCAGCGACATCTTCCGAATGATATAGCGCTAGATAGTTTTGCATGTTGAGTCCGTTGAAGGAAGCCGTATCCGTGAGGCAGATCTATATGTAATGTAACGTAATGTAATGTAACGTAATGTAATGTAATTTCTCAGCGCCACACAAAAGCCACGTCAGGTTGACCAGCTTAGACACCAGCGCTGTTTCTAATTAAGTCAGCTACGGCACTAACAGCCACTGGATGGTTATGCAAAGGATTATGCAAATACTCTACATAGATACCTCTGAAATGTATTAGGCTATATTATAGAACTAATGTTGAACAACAGTTACTCCCATGCCTCTAATTATAACTGGGGACTCTGCCATATTCAGATTGATTCATGGGAGAGCGAAGGGATGGCTGGATGGATGAACGGACGGAAGGACGAACGGACGGACGGTCTGATGGACGGATGGATGTATGGTGTATGGATGGATGGATGATTGGATGGATGGATGGATGGATGGATGGATGGATGGATGGATGGATGGATGGATGGATGGATGGATGGATGGATGGATGGATGGATGGATGGATGGATGCATGGATGATGGATGGATGCACGGATGGATGGATGGATGATGGATGCATGGATGCATGAATGCATGGATGCATGAAATAAATGGATGGATGGAAGGATGGATGGACGGACGGACAGTGAGACAGGCTTTATTTCTTTGAATGTAAATACTATGACGTTTTCAGTTACAATGCCTCATTGTTGTTCGTTATATCCAATCTCGTAGGGAGGCCTGTGTATTGTTTATTGTTTGAAAGTTCTCGTGATTCCAAGCACGAAGAAACCCACTCGGAGGCGCTCCGAGCCCAACTACGGCGATATAAACTAGACTTGAGCAGCTTGTGAAGCAAAGGCGTATTACCCCTTGGCAGAACCGTATCTCCAAATGGAGTCCGTTCCCTATGGAAGGGCCACCAACTGTGAAAGCGCGATGCTGCCTGGCAAGGGGGGGGGTTAGGGGGAACCATGAGCTAACAATACTTGCATTTTGTGGGAGGTCTCATTGTTCATTGACTTTTCAGTGTTTTTTGGTATGATTTGTTTGTTTAATTGCGACTTCCTGTCGGTGTTAATTAATAGCCTAATCTAATTGCTCGCGATGGCAAGTATAATGGTTGTCATCTAAATCGTGTAAGTTGAATGTCTGAGTGTGTGTGTGTGTGTTTGTTTGTGTGTGTGTGTTTCTTCTAGTTTTCTCTAGACAGTGTGGGTATTGTATTTGTATCTGCAGTCAAAATCAAACACGACTGAAACTGCATCTTGGCTACGAGTGACAGTTGGTTCCTAGTACTTCCTACTACCTCTGAAACAATAGAGCAATTTTGTTCAGGTGACTGCTTAAAATGCTACCATTGCAGTGTGGAAAGTCAAAAAAGTTTTTAGTGGGGAGGGGCACATGCCACATACCCCACCGTAAACTTCTCCCCTTGCTCGACGCTGCGTACCTCGCGGATCGTCCTTCGGACGCTCGTTCTTCGTACCCCCATGCCCCCACATACCTTCGTCCCAGGCCTACGCGTGGTCTCCTTATTGTGTGCGTACACAATTAAAATCCTAGCGGCGCCGCTGGGGCGTAGTAACAATGGCGTCAGCTGCGTTAAACAATTTCATCGCGTTAATTAATTAGCGCATTATTCGCGTAAAAAACGCGTTAAATGCTCAACCCTGATATTCACATGAGTATAGCTTCAACGCTATGACGAATTTAGGCGATGTTTAGAAGAAAACAATCTAATATCACATCATATCTGATGAATTTAGACCCAACGCTAGTAATAAATTATCTTAGAAGTCTTAGTAAAAGATGTTGATCCTTCTATTCTAACCCATTATGCTTTCTACTGCGGATTTAAAACGGTATTTACTTAAATATTTACATTGAATATCTTTGGCTGTTCTTTTTTTACTTTTCCTCAGCACTCGTGTGTTTTCATGTAATCTGGCAATTTTTGTTTTTTGAAGGTTCAATAAAAATGATTTGATTTGATTTGATTTGACCCAAAATGTCTCTCTGTGTTGAAAAACGTTTGCGGGCGACGCCGCGCTGTAGTTGTCTCGGCCACGCTCAGAATATAGGCCTACAGTAAATATTTTCAGCGACTCAGTTTACTATCCGCCTGAGCAGCCAATCAAACGTCGTTTCTTGTAAGCCAATAACTGCCGTCACCTGGAGCGCAATATAAGGTCATATGCATTCATGTTCATTCTCAGACTCTCTCTATGATGTCAAAATAAGTTGAGGGTGACCATATCCACAGAACTGTTTCTGGATATGGGAACTGCAACGAAATAGAATCAGTTCTAGGTGCAGATTTCGATCGTGAACGTCTTGGCAACAAATTGCACAGTTAAAGATTCGCATTAAGACTTACGTCTTAAAACTTAACTATCTCCATAAAAAATGTTTCGGGTTTTTCGAACTGCAAGTATTTTCATAGTCATCGTCTTTTTGAAGCTATCAGTCGGTAAGTAGAAATTTCTTCATTCGGTACTCTTTGAATCAGGCACGTAGCGAGACTTAAATTCATGAGGAGGCAACTTCACAGACCATGATTCGCAAAATCTTGGTCATTGCTATAAGACAGACACACTGTTAGGACACGGTGTATTTAGGCTGAGAGATGGGTAAAGGGTCGATTGCATTGCTTAGAGTAAGGTATGATTTGTTCATTCAACCTAAAACGACTAATCTGATATTTTAGTCAATGGCCAATCCGTAATATCTCAGAAAGCCAATTATTTTGAAATTATAACATAAATCCAGTGAGCCAAGTTTACCTCAGTCTTTAAAATTTTGAAAGGGTCACTACTTCAGAAGAGTCACCCGCAATAAAACGAACTTGAAAATATTTATTTTCCAACGAAGGACTGTTCGGCGGCAGCGTTATCGTGTCCTGCAAGCGCTGTCACCTGTCATCTCAACACCCTGTCGACGCAACTTGATCCAGAGACTCAGAGCATAGGCTACATTCCATCATTGGTCAATAGAAGTTTCAGTATATTAAAAAGCAAGAGGAGGCAACTGCCTCCTCGTGGCTCAATGTAGCTACACCTATGCATTGAATGTGGTGATTTGAGGTGAAAGCAATTAATAATTCGTTGTTTATATAGCACTTCTAGTGTAAGCGAGTCACTATCACGTAAATAAATAATATCATACTATTTACGGCAAATGTTTGATCTAATTACTGTTTGATATGTTCTGAATCAAAGTGATTAGTGATTACACAATCCACAACCATAAACCTAAAGAGCGACGCAAATTTGTTAATGTATATTTTGCTTTAGATGACCAAGAGTCATTGAGTCATGCAAACTGTCAGTTGACGAACACTTGCTTTGGAAGAACGACCGACGATTTGGCAAATGAAAGATCAACGACATCAAAAATCACTGACAAAGAACAAACTTCTAACACTCAAACTACTTTCAGTGCTTCAGAAAATGCAGCACCTTTACCGACACACATTCCAGTTTCATTACACACTACATATGCACCATCAACAGAAGCTACGTGTATCGGTTTAAATCCACGCGACTTGAACGCTACACTCTACACAACAACGCCAATCTCTGTAGGTGCACAACTCAAGGTTACAAACAAAGCATCCCAAACAACGGAATCCACTCTAGCCACGACAACAGCTGGTGCACTGAAATCAACTCAAGCTCCAAAAACATCAGAAGGTAGAATTCCGAAATCTGTTCAATATGACGTAAATAGTTTTTAGAGTAAAACTATGCATTCATGGTACATAATGTAGTATTCTATTTAGAGTAATTTTTCCGAGAACCTGACAGTTTACTTTCTCCGTGATAAAGTTGCCGAGTAGTATATTCCACGTCGATTAAAAACAGTCCAATGAGGTTTGTCTCTGGTCACTGAATTACGTTATCGTTGATACCATGGACGGACAACGAACAATGTCGCCTAAAACCGGGATTTCAATACCATGCGTGGGCCCGTGGGGGTGAAAGAAAATATGTTTCTCATTCACTTTAGCACCAAAAATTGTCTTTTCTCCGATTGTAACTGTATTTATACCTGGTCATTTTTGAAGCGACTCTTCAAAAAAAGTAGTCAGAGTACGGTAGCTCATCAGCAGCTCTCCGCTACAAAAATGATGTTAGTTCTTATCCATAATTATTATAATGATATTCAGATAACTTAAAATAAGTACAGGTAGGAATATCACCAGTATCTCATGGTAGAGTCCAATTAAGATGATCCCATCTGGAATTCATATGTGTTTCTGTGTTGAGAGTTCTTGGACAGAGCAGCGTTGAAGATCGACGAAGGTCGATAACGTTTACAGCACAGTTTGGTCTATCTACCATAGTATTGCCTCCTAAGTTTTGGAAGAAAATATTCCAGACACCGTTGCCAAATGGTTGTTGGAAATAAGCTGAAGGTTAAGTTTTTCAGCAAACTATGGCAAACTTCATCTACTGGTGCTGGAGGACTTTAAAGACCTGCTGTATTAAGAAGGTTTAGATCAAGACGAGTATCTTGTAAGAGGTTTTATACTCTCCGACGACTTCCTACGCTCATTGCTATTCCATACAATCTTAACGCCTTATGTACTATGAGATGCAATGTTGCATCGTGTCGTTTCCTGATTATTTATATAGCATCTGTCGAAGTAAGAATTATTCAGAGACGTGCTGAGTGCAGAAGCCTTCAGGAGAAGAGAAGATGAGACAGGAGGTCCCAGACATTAGTCCGTAGTAGAGAGAAAGGTCGTTCCAAGCAAAGGGCCCGCAATAGTAAAGGTCCGACATTGGGCTAGAGCGGTCCTCATCCGAGGGACAATAAGATCCAATCGCCCCCTATAGAGCGCAGCGAACCAAGAGAGGTAGTAGATATAGGTTTGCACATAAAGTCAGAGATATTTAGGGGCAAGGCCGAACTGAGATTTGGATATCAGAATCCTATAGCGAATGCGTAAAGATATAGGTAGCCAATGTAGGACTTCAGCCATGTAGGTAGAGATAATATTATGAGCGAACCCAGGAAGACGTGCGATGAGTCTGCCTGGAGCAGTTGCAACCGATTAGGCATCATCAGCAGAAAGGTGGCCAGTTGCCGCATGTTTAGCAAATAAAGAAGGAGGTGTCCGCGTAGAAAATGATATACAGGATAGAAGCACGGATCCCTAGGGAACTCCAAATTTAATCCGAACCAACTGTGACTAGGAGTCCCCAAGAACAACCATCTGTGAATGGTCAGACAGGTATGATTTAAACCAGCGAAGAGAGTTACCAGAGAGGCCACAGGAAACTGCAAGCGTCGCAGCAAGATCTCATTATCCACCATTTCGAAGACAGAGGAACCATGAAAAAGCTCTAGAAGAGATAGGTGTGATTGGGCAACAGCCATAGCCTATAATATTATAAATACAGTGTGATTCTCCTGACAGATTTTAGTTACAGTTATAGTTAAAGTTAATGGTTTCTTATTTTAGTTATAGTTACAGTTATGGTTAGTATTATTTTTATAGTTATAGCTATAGTTATTGGAGTTTTATTTTATTTACTACTTATAGTTAAAATAGGGCTACGTGAAATTGCCTACAGTCGCAGCAGGTTCGTTATAGGCCTACAATTTGCTTAAGGCTTCAAGTGGCTTTGAAGAATGGGTGCTTTCAGCTTTAGGAATACACTTTATCATAATGCTAAAAATTCATCAATTCTGATGATGAGGGGTAGCCATTCCCGAGTGATCTACTACTCTGTTTTAATTATTGTCCTCACTATGAAAAATGAGAAATAAATTGCCCTAACGATAATAATTGTATACGCTGTAACAGCACTTCCCCGAATCTCTTAAATGTATTATTCCTCAGTCTCGTATAGCATAATGAAATATTGCATTAGCAGCTCGGCTATTTGAAATACTTTCATTAAATACATGACAGATAGAAATATTTCTATGATTATTAAGATAGAGAGACGTTGTAAAGCCAGCAAAAATCACCAAACACATTAAAAGACACAGTTGTGTCAGTTACTTTTACTGCATGTATTCTACTATCTCGCTGGTTTTGATTGTCTTCGCCGAGTTCCTTTATTATACACCTCTTCCTATGACTCTCTGCAGCGCCGCCTTCTTTGTATGTGGGACTGTAGGGGATGGTGAGATGATTGAGTAGACTAGTCGTGTTTTACCGGCTGTGAGCCGGTGTCCCGTGACAGAGTCTCCCCATAAAAGTTTCCCCCCGGAGACTCTATTTCGAAACAGATTCTCCCCGGAGACTCTATTTCAAAAAAGAGTCTCCCGGAGACTGTATTCTGGAACAAAGTCTCCGGGAGAGAGAATATTTCATCCCCCCGTTATTTCAACGCAAGATAGGAATCATAGGATACACCATATTTGTTAAAACGGTGAACACTGAATAGAAACGGTGAATACTAAATAAAAACGGTGAAAACTGAATAAAATCGGAGTAAACCTCGTTTAAAAAACAAAATAAGAAAACCGAAAATGCGAAAAATAAAATAATTTGACTTTCTTAGCCTACATCTCGTACTGCATTTTAAAATTAAAAACCTTGTTTACACAAATTAATTTTAATCAGCAAATAACACAACTTTATTAGTAAACACTAGGTAACATTAATCTACAAAAATTATTCTATTTTATTAGTTTGGTTTGATAAGAAATTGAGAAATTAAAAATTTTTGAAATCTTTTCAATTTGAAATTATAGACAATTAAGAGTCCACATAAGCCCATACTGGCATGAAATAACGCAACTAAAAACTAAATTTTGTAAGTAGTCGACGTTTCTCACCTTTAGAATACTCTGCTGGATATTCTTTGTTGGTAATGTAATTAAGCAAAGCTTCACATTCAGCCTTACCCTTGAAAATTATTTTGAAATGTTTCACAAAGCAATACTTATTAATGCAACTTATAGCAAAATACATACTAACCTATATTGAATCAGTTGAGATCATCTAAGACTATGCAGAACTAAACTTGAGTTTCGAATAATTTATGGTGGTCTTCACTGCGCCATCGGTTGATGCCTTGTGCACTAGACACCGGCGCAATAGAAGTTGCTAATTACATTATAAAGTCGAACGATCAATTTTGTTCAGCTTTGTCACCTGCTTGAGCATATTCCATTCCGTGGTTAACAAATGCTCAGTAGTCTTTATCTTAAGCCTGTACTGGTTTCATGAACTACAATGATTTAATTGATATTGGCCTATCAATATTAAATGGGTTTGGTTTAGCTGCGATAATTATTTAGTGGGTATACTGTCCATGACTAATCTTCATCATTGAATGCCAGAAATGTAAGGGCAAGCTCATATCAGGAAGCCAGTAGGCCTACTTCAGTTACAATCACTTGTCAGGACTTTCCTGTTCTAGGTAATAACCTGACACCAGTTAACAATAATGAATAACAAATAGGCTAACCAGATTAATGGATGAATGGTAGGCATTATACGTATCAAAAGAATCATAGAAAATCAAGCGCAAGGTCGTAATTATCCATCGATACCAGTTGAAGGGTAGGCCTAATCCGCGTAACGAATCGTATAGAGAGGCCAGTGTTAGCTCGTCTCAGGAAGCCAGTAGAGTTGTAGTTATTCGCATGCATTGTTTCAGACTACCCGTGTAGCTAATAGTCTGGCCTGATAATCTGACGCTAATAATATTGAGCAAACAATATCCAACACAATTTCAATGGTTGGTCTAACCATAGAAGAATGAGCGTGAAGCTAATTAGCTCTATAGTTGGCATAAAGAATATAGCAGTAGTTAGTGAATGGATAAGAATTACTGATCACAGAAACTTCAGAAACCAGTGCTAACTAGCACCCATAAAAACCTAATTGTAGTGAGAGCCATTTTCTTAATTAATTCCTCGGGGTTTTCGTGCTGAGAGCGCTTCTGAATAGTTATTCTGAGAGAGCGCTATATAAATCTTTAGATACAATACAATAGGCCTATATATATATATATATATATATATATATATATATATACATGCATATATGTATATATCATACAAGAGAGATGAGATGACAGTTTCAGTAGAGTGGTGCCCCTAAAACCAGACTGGATCGGTGGCATGATAGAGTGGCTTATGATAGAGCAGGAACTGAAGAGAGACGAGTTTCTCAGAGGTTTTGGAAAGGAAGGAAAGATGGTGATGGGCAGGTAATTTTGGCAAGCCAAAAGTAGTAGCCTAGTATTCTGGTTGGTTGCCAACGCGTCTGCTTTAGACCGTGGGAACCGTATACCTCAAGCAGTGGTACTTCATCATCAACTGAGTAAGAGTAGTAGTTTCAGTTTAACCCTCAGACTACCAGAATTTTTTTGATACACTGAGTACCAGTGGGGTCAAAAATGACCCCAACACAATTTTTACAATAAGTTCTTTGTTTTTTACATTTTTATTTATTGCCATGAAAACAAATATTAGTAAAGTATTTGGAACATGATTAGGCTGTTGAAATGAATAAATTTTTAATTTAATATTTTCAGATTAGTGTTCAAAGTGTTCGAGTGTTTTATGTTCAAAACTAGTATTGACAATATCCGGTCATTACAGTTACTGTTTACAGTCTATGCAGGTATACTCGGCAAGAACGACATAATTGCGCTTACTTTTTGCACAGATTATATTCGACTTCTTATCATTTTCTTATGATTTTGTCCACTTGTCAAATAAGTGCAAGTTGTTTAGGATATTGACTTTCTATTCTACGCACCACATCGTCAAATCTAAGGGTACGTGATAATTTCTTGAACCGATTTCTAGTCATGCTGTCGCTGAAACAACGTCTAAACTCTACATTTTTGCTGTACTGCTTCATTTCTAGGTTTGTCAGATATATCACTCCATGTTTCACCATAAATGGCACTGCCTTCCTTATTTATCCACTTCCGTTTCCTTTAGAATTGTTTTTTCACAACTAGTTTGAACCTGTTAGCAGACTGTCAACATTTTTGGTAATAAATTTACTAAGTAAACAATATATAATAGTTTATATTTGTTAAAATACATTTAAAATCAATGTTAGCTCAATAAAAATGCATTTTGTTATTTTTACATATGTCAGAATTATTCAGTTTACACTGGGGTCAAAAATGACCCCACTGGTACTCAGTGTATAAATGGTATACCAGCGCCATCTGGTGATAGAAAATGTAAAATAAAACTTGGAATTTTGTACAAAACAGGATTACCTATAAAGTCATAAAATTTCATTGAGATATCTCTTATGGGGGGTGAGCAGCACTAGTGCAAACTACCTCTGGGGTCATTTTTGACCCCACTGGTAGTCGGTTCCCATCGAAAATGTCGCGAAGAAAATGTCGCGTTAAAAATGTCGCGGACAAAATGTCGCGGATATAAATGTCGTTGATATATAATGTCGCGGATACAAATGTCGCGGATAAAAATGTCGCGGTTAAAAATGTCGTTGATACATAGTGTCGCGGATAAAAATGTCGCGGATAAAAATGTCGCCGTTCACAATTTCGTCGCGTCTTGTTTACTATCTGCTCTATTGAGCCAGCAATGTCTTTGACCTCAAAATTAGCGAATTACGAACATTATTAGTACGAACATTCTATTTTTTAATACGAACATTGTAGTACGAACATTGTAGTACGAACATTCTAGTAGGCCTACGAACATTATAGTACGAACATTCTATTTTTTAATACGAACATTGTAGTACGAACATTCTAGTACGAACATTCTAGTAGGAACATTATAGTTTTTTAATACAAACATTCTATTCTCTATACGAACATTCTAGTAGGCTGTAGTACGAACATTCTAGTACGAACATTCTAGTAGGAACATTATAGTTTTTTAATACTTTAGTTTAGTATATCGTATATCGTTCTTAATAGTTTAGTCTTCGTATATCGTATATTGTCTTCGTATATCGTATATCGTTCTTAATAGTTTAGTATTAAACGGTCAAAGTTAAAAATTGTCTTCGAATTTCGTTCTTCATAGTTTAGTGTTATAGGCTACTGTCATACGGTTCCCAGTATGGTGAAAATGTCGCGGGGAAAATATCAACGACATTTTTATCCGCGACATTTTTATCCGCGACATTTTTATCCGCGACATTTTTAACGGCGACATTTTTATCCGCGACATTTTTATCCGCGACATTATATATCAACGACATTGTTATCCGCGACATTTTGTCTGCGACATTTTTACCGCGACATTTTCTTCGCGACATTTTCGATGGATACCCTGGTGGTCGCAGGGTTAACGACACTTTGTGATGACAAAGATCATTAGCGTCGCCGTCCTCCTTTTCCAGGCTTGAGACTGGCACTGCCAGAGTACAAGCAGTGGCACAGTTATCATCAACTGACATTTTCCATGTCGTAGAAGACGCAGGCCTAGATGAATATCTACGTGTATAACATATTTGAAGGTGTTCTGTAAGCAATTGCACATCGCTTTCAAAAGCATAGTTCTATATTTAACACATGTGATTTTGGTTTCTGAATTACATTGCGTTTGATGCACGATCACACCAGCGACAGATTGGCCTCCATTCAGGAGATCGACAACTAAGAATTTCACGTGACTAACAAAAGATTTGAATCCCAGACGCAATAATATCTGGTTAACACGGTTTTTTATTTCTCAAAACAATTTCACTTCATGGTTTCTACATTTTCAATTGCAGTATACACCATCAGTTCGGTCTGGAAGATCCAACTTTCTTTTTGCTCTCCGAGGAGTGTCGTCAAAGTAAAGGACCTAATATGCGTACTATTTAAAATCGACAATAAAGGAATTCAAGGACGTTGGCTATATGCTATCCTCGCTTACGAAGAAAACATTCCGCACGATCTTCTAATGATAACTATCACAAAAGAGATTGAATTTCCCATAAACATGGTTGGCATTGAAAACACGAATCTTTTATACGTTCATGACTGGGATTGCTGTTGCATCTGGAAGATAGACATGGTTAACAATAAGGTGGACAAATGGTTGTCGGAAGTAGGCTATTCGAACCGTGTGTCAGTAGCCAATGATAATCATCTACTGGTGCTGAAGGAATTTGATGATCCTCTGCATCTCGAAATTTACGATCAAGACGCGAAACTTGTGAGAAGTGTTTCACTTCCCAACGACTTCAAAGGTCCATTCAGTGCCATTCAGAAACCGAATGGAGAATTCATCGTCAGCCACTACTTTAAGGAGAGCATTGGGGTGAGTGTAAGTTTCTTAAGCGCTGAGGGACAAATTATCAGTCAGTTTAGGCTCAAAGAAACAGTTGGTTTCAAGGAATTGCAAGAGTTTTTCGATGGAAAAAACAGAAATTATTTTGCAACTGAAATGTTCAGTGGGAACGTATACACTAGTATTAGTGGAGACTGGCACCTTACTGACCTTAGTGTCACCATCAGCAACGACTCAGAAGGGAGCCCTAGAAAGATTTTAAGTTTCAAAACCACAGATGGGCGTATTATCAAAAGGTGTGCGTTCGTGGGAAAAATATATAAATCTAAGCCGTTTGTGAGGTTGTTTTGGGATAAGGAAGACGATTATCTTTTGGCGTCTGGAAGTTTCTTATATGACATATATCTAGTTGACACAAAGACCCTAAAGGGGAGTCATTTGGGTCGATTACGAAATGATGGATTGTATTACGACACAAAGAAAAAGCAGCTCTATGCCATTGAGTCTGCCATTGAGTATGGTGGAATGGTGCATATTTGGACATTAAACAAAAACTAACTTGAGAGGCAACGATGAATTCAAAGCATTTGCGAATTCCTTGGACTCGACTTGTAAACACTCATAGTTATTCACTTCTTGCGCAGTCCTATCCTTGCGAACAACATTAATTTTAGTCATTTTAACAATATACGTCAATATTCGTAAATTTCTAAAAATCTTAATATTCGTAATATGCGCATACTCGTTCTTTGCCTTACACGGGGATCATAAATGGCGGCGCCCATTCAAACGGGCAGCGGTGGTAAAGGAACTCACCCGATCAATTCAACGAAAAATGAACAGGGTCGAGACTTACATGTAATACTATGGTCGATACATAAACACGTGTACCTAGGCCTTGCGGGGACGCGGTGGTGTAGCAGTATGTTCTGTGCCTTGCAACCGAGGGTGGCGGGTTCGAATCTACCTCAAGCCACTGCGTAGCGACCTTGGACAAGTTGCTCACCCACAATTTCTGTGGGGAAGGCAACGGGAAACCAACTCACTCATCTCAACCCTGGGTGCAGTGTTGTTCAATAATTGAAATACATGTAATTGAATTACGTAATTGAATTACAAGTTCTGTAATTGTAATTGTAATTGAATTACATTTTAAATCCAGTAATTGTAATTGTATTTCAATTACAATATTGCATGTAATTTGTAATTGAATGAAGTGTGAATTACAAATTACTTTCATAAAGTCAGCAAAGATGCCAGCCTGCTGGGTTGACCCGGGCCACCCGTTTAGTTGAATAAACTGCTCTGCATTATGTTTGCATGGCAACATAATTGTCAACATTATTCTTTCCTTACATCCCTCTTACAATCTTGCAGCACACTTTGTATCAGACTATATATCCATGCACTCATTCACTCAGTTTTATCTAGCTTACTGCGGCTGCCTACAGATAACAGAGCTTCCATCTTCAGCTCCTGTTGAGCGTCTCTTTAGCACTGTTGGACGAATTGACTCACTCACCCAGGCGCAATCAACTGAGTTCTCTAAAAACTTCTACTAAAAATCAAATAAACTTGTTTTATTGGATCATAATTGCAAATCGTATTTTGGATACCTGACAAACTTATAATACAGTTGAATGTATATAGGCTATTATTACAATTTACAGGCCATTGGTCCATTGGATGCTTTAGTTTAAAAATAGAGTAAATTAAAAAGTATCGAAAAATTCTAAATCATTTTTCCAATTTTAAAGGAATAATTGAAAAGTAATTGGTAATTGAATTACAATCAAAATATAATTGTAATTCAATTACTTTCACAATGAAGTAATTGTAATTGTAATTCAATTACATTTGCAAGCATGTAATTGCAATTATAATTGAATTACATTTAGAATGTTATTGATACAACACTGCCCGGGTGGCGTAAAAGCCAATGGACCTGCCTTCGGGCAGAGAACTCATAATCATCACCTAGGCCTATACCTTGTAGCACAATAATCTTTGTGGCACCGCACCGTCTGCCGAATGCAGCGGAGAATCATGCAGCGACATCTTCCGAATGATATAGCGTTAGAAACCGCTTCTTGGATCTATTGAAGGAAGCACTCTCCGTGAGGAAGCTCTGGAATGTAACACAAAGTAATGTAAATCTATGCAATTTCTCAACGCCACACTAAAGCTACAACAGGGAGACCATATTATACACCAAAGCTTTATCTACCGGTAATTAAGTTAGCTGCTTATTTTGTCTTTACGATTATTGATTACTATGAATAAGCATATAGAACATTGCTTGTAAATATAATATTGATAGTTTGATGTGATGCTCTGTAAATCTAAACCGAGTAAATTCGTCCGCAACGGGTATGGCAGCCACAAGATGTTACAACACGTTAAATAAATGCAGTAGACACAAGAAGTCGTTAAATGCGTTTGATCAGTGGCGTAAAGACGAGGGGATAGAGGGTCAGCCGCTCCCGGGTGCAGCACAAAAGGGGCGAAAAATAATCTTTCAGTGGTACACACTACGCAGTACTATGACAATAATGATTAAAAGTCAACAAGAGATTAAAAGTGGGCGCAGTCATCCACCCTTGCCCCTGTGCGTTGAAACCCTTCGTTACGCCACTGCGTTTGATAATAAATATTGCTTTTATACACCTTTAAAACGTTACGTTACAATATTTATTCGAATAGCTGCATTCAAACGCTCAAGGGATTCAAGTATTGGCGAATGAGACTGTATAATTGTACCATAATTATTATAATACATCGAACGGTGAGGAGTGTTCGAAAAAATTTAAGCCGATGGCAACGGCCTTTTGTAATCACAAGATGTCGACAGACTCTGCATCCATCCATCCAAACGCTAGGTGTGAACGAGGCTATTTATACATATTATAAGGATATATATATATATACACTGTGTCCTGAAAAAAGGGACCCCTTTTGGTAATATGAAAATAAACTAGTAAATGTTCATCGATTATTAAAATTCCAACACCATTTTAATCCTGACATAATTTGCTAAATATTGGGTAAAGTATAAAAGTTTTTGTTATTTAATAATGACGTCATAATGACGTCATTTTCATCACAATTCAAGCGTCAAGCTGTGCTTTCTTGTTGGCTTTTGTTAATTCCGTCGCTCGATGTTTCTTAAAACATTTTAAGCCGAGGTCTTTCTTGACAATTTTATGCACGAAAGTTTTTGAAATGCCAGTCTCTCGAGCAATTTCTCTTAGTGTTAGATGCGACTGTGGTTTATCTTCTTGACTTAAATCAAGCTCTTGCACCTGTTCAATATTTTCATGTTTCCGTGCAGTTCTCGGTCTACCGCTACCCGCGCGACGCTGAGACGATTGGGTTATATCAAATTTTCTTAGAAACCTCTTTAGACCACCTAATCTCCAACCCATGTCCAGACATTTTCTAATGAACTTTTTTGCTCCGTGATGTTTGTTTTTCCGTAAACATTTTATAATAATTTTGTCTTCGTGGCTGAACGGCATTTTCTAACCGTGTTGATTTTACAATTTGCTATTTCAAGACGTCATTATGACGTAAATTTTTAACTGGGCCGTTCATAAATTACAAAGTTGTTGATAATTATGTCAGGATTAAAATGGTCTTGGAATTTTAAAAATCGATGAATATTTACTAGTTTTTTTTCGTATTACCATAAGGGGTCCCTTTTTTCAGGACACAGTGTATATACCCAAGTATATAGAAATACATAAACATATATATGTAACACACTGTAGCCGACTGGTTATGGTAAAGCGGAGGATACAAGTTCAAACCTGGATAGGGAAGACGTCGACACGAATCGTCAACACAGACTACCTACCACATCGAAGAACCTCAACAGGAACCGCCAAGGTCATACCCGAGCGAGGTTAACGGTGCTAGCAGACACCAGATGTCGAATATACAAATACTCTAAGCAGACACCTCTGAAACGTACATAGAACTAATGTTGAACAACATTTCTAACATCTTTGGTTCCAAACCTCTAAATTAAAACTGTATAGGCCTACTTTATTTGACATGTTCGTATTGATTATTGAATCTATCCGTTAAAATTTAGTAGGTATTCTGAACATATTATAAGAAAGAGAGCAAAATAGCCGACATGGCCAAAAGAACCTTATGGTCAACAAAAGAGCCATTGGGCCAAAGAGGAAATGGAAAAAAATCAAATTTTCAAATAAATTATATATTATTAAATATTAATCGATAAAATTATCAAAGCTCGACACCAACCATCTGCCTAACATCGTCATCTCAACAACCTGACAGATGAAAAAATAAGTACAAGAGAAGCAAACGAAACTGCAATTGTTTGCACTCTGACGGTGCCAGTCCCAAGTCTGGAGAAAGGAGGAGGGCGACGTAATCATCTTTGTTACGACACAGGTCGTTAAACAGCAACTAACAAATTCATCTACCTATTCACCGCTTCAGTTAAGAATTTAGAGAAAGTTGATGAATAACGATAAACGACTGTTGCAGCCACAAAATATCGCTAAGAAGAACAGTTCTTTAAGGAACATCTGAGAGGAAACCATGAGTATGATGCATTAGCGACTTCATTATTAGGCCTCAATATCATGACGGAGCATTAAAATACTCAGGAGGTGCTAAGTAACTGGAAGTGGTGCAGGTCCAGGACTCAGTTATCCATCAACAGCTGAGATTTATAAGACTCGCTTATTTTGTACTGAGTGTATAATTGGTGCAGTATGTTTGCGTAAAGGTCTCCCAGCAATCTCGAAAAGACTCATTTAACGAGGCAATACATAAATATATTTACAGCTTAGGATATAAGTCGTTGACAATGACGTGATCTGTTCACATAGCGAGTTTGTGAGTCTGTGACGAATACAATGGGCATTGTTTGCAAGGTGTAATTTGAAACTGAATTAATGCTTCCTATGTCTCACGAAGCATATAGCCAACACTTCTGCAGTCAGTTTAATATTTACATAAAGCTCAAACTCTGGTTGGAGCAGACACTATTTCTCCTAGTATCGCACCAACGCTATGACGACTTTCAGCGAAGTCTCGAAACAAACTTCTGAATACTATTCAAAATGACTGAATGTTACAGTATTTTTGCTTATGGTCTGTGGACAATCTCTCAATACATAACTGTTTGTCCTGACAGTGAATGAGGCCATAGAGGTACTTAGGAGCTAGGCCAGAGTAAGACCGGTAGATGAGAACGAGAACCTTAAGCTGGATACGAGCAGTGAGAAAGAGCCAGTGAAGACTGAAAATGACTGAATGTTACAGTATTTTTGCATATGGTCTATAAACAATCTCTCAAAGACGCACGATACGAGACAACACAATTTTAGTTGTTTGTCGTCTAAATCTTGGCACTGAGTTATTCGGACCGTTATGCTGTTGCACAGTGACAGTTTGAAAGCCAATTGATCCAGTGCTACTTCAACTTTGGCGTCAAGGTTTAACGTCATGTCATATTAACTAGCGTCGCTGTCTAATGATCAGGCATCAATCGATGACGCTGAGCAATTGTGGTGAAGAACTTGCCCAGGCTTCTTGCACAGTAACCGTCTCAGAGGGAGGAGTCTCTATGCGTTTCAGGGACAGAGCCCCAACCAATCGGCTATCGTTTCCTTCAGGGCACTCAAAGGGACGCATTGTACGAGGAGCCAATGCATGTAAACAGCTGCAGACTTAGAAAGTGTAAGATGTGGCGCGTTTACACAGCGAGATCGTCTACTTATTTTGATGCAAGTAGACCTACAATCAGGCACGTAGCGAGACTTAAATTCAAGAGGAGGCAACTTCGCAGACCATTGGTAAAATGCTGGTCATTGGGGTCATTGGTTGATAGAAGTTCCAGTATTATGAAAAAGCTAGAGGGGGCAACTGCTTCCTCGTGCCTTACTGTAGCTACGCCTATGTCTACAATGGCCTTTGTTTGATTGGTGAAAGATTAAACTAAACGAATACACATTGCGTGTATGAAATCGCCGGCTAACCTTTCGTCAAACAGCTTAATGTCTGGTGGTAGCAGACACTAGTGCAAATGTTACCAATGAAACGTGTATTCACATTAACTAATCGTTAGCTCCAAATTTCTAATTTCGCCCAACTCTAATGCAAAGTGAAGGGCTCCAGCTTATTTACGAGCGTTGAAATAACTCCATTGATCTAGAGCGCATTCTATGTTCCTATTTATTTATGCGAGTATCGCTTCAACGCTATGACGACTTTAAGCAATCTTTAGAAGAAAACAACCTGATATCACATTATAATGATTATGATGAATTTAGACCCAAAACTGGTGATCAATTATCTTAGAAGTGTTAATAAAATATTTGAAATCAAAATCTCTACTGTATGTTTTGAAAAGCAGTTGTGGGTGACGCCGCGGTGTAGTCTCGGCCACGCTCAGAGTTTGACTGCGAGTTAATAATTCAGTTGACTATCTGCTTAAGCAGCCAATAGGAAGTCGCTACTTGTAAGCTGCAGACATCTGGAGAGCCCTATAAGGTCGTATGCATTCATGTTCATCTCAGACTCTCTTTATGATGTCAAAATAAGTTGAGGGTGACCATATCCACAGAGCTGCTTTCTGGATATAAAGGAACCGTAACGAGAGAGAAACAGTTCTAGGTGCAGATTTCGATCGTGAACGTCTTAGCAACGAATTGCACAGTTAAAGATCCGTAATAGGCTAACGTCTTAAAATTTAGCTATCTCCTGAAAAATGGTTCGGGTTTTTCGTTCTGCAAATATTTTCTTTGTCATCGTCTTTTTGAAGTTGACAGTCGGTAAGTAGAAAGTTTTTCATTAGGTAGGCCTACTCATTGATTGTGGTAATTTGAGATGAAAGTAATTAATTTCGTTGCTTATTTAGAAATTCTCATATTAGCGAGTCACTATCACGTAAATAAATATAATATCATTGGCGAAATGTGTGATCTTTTTACTGTTTGATGTGTTTTGAATCAAAGAGATTACATTAAACAATCCTAGACTCAAAAGCGATAAAATTTGTTAGTGTATATTTTGTTTTGCTGTAGGTGACCAAGAGTCAGTGAGTTATGCAAACGGTCAGTTGACGAACACTTGCTTTGGAAGAACGACCGACGATTTGGGAAATGAAAGATCAACGACATCGAAGATCACTGACAACGAAGACACGTCAAACACTCAAGCCACTTTAAATGTTTCGGAAAATGCAGCATCATTTGCAACATACAGTCCAATCTCATTACACACTACATATGCACCATCAACAGAAGCTACTTGTATCGGTTTAGATTCAAGATACTTTCGCACACTACTCAACACAACAACCCCAAACGATACAGCTAAACAACTCACTAAAGTTACAAACAGAAAATCCCAAGCCACGAAAGAAGTCGCAAATGAATCCACAATCGCCATGACAACAGTTGATGCACTGAAATCAACTCAAGCTCCGAAAACATCAGAAGGTAGAATTCCGAAATCTTTTCAAAATGCCGAAACTGGTTTTTAGAGTAAAATTATGCATTTATGGTATATTAGGCTATGTAGTATTATATTTAGTTTGATTTTTCCGAGAACTTGAAAGTTTACTTTCGCCGTGATAAAGTTGCCGAGTAGCATATTCCACATCGATTAAAAAACAGTCCAACTAATTTTTGTCTCTGGTTACTGAATTACGTTGTCGTTGATACCATGGACGGACAACGAACAATTTCGCCAGAAACCGGGATTTCAATACCATGCGTGGGGGTGAAAGAAAATGCGTTTCTCATTCACTTTGGCGCCAAAAGAGTCTTTCCTTTTCTACTGTAATTATACCTGGGCATTTTTAAGCGACTCTTCAAAGAATGTAATCAGAGGCGCTCTCTCCGCTCGCAAAATGACGTTAGTTAATAATAATAATAATAATAATAATAATAATAATAATAATAATAACAATAATAATAATAATAATAATAATAATAATAATAATAATAATAATAATAATAATAATAATAATAATGACAATTTATATGGCGCCGTAACGCAGCCATGCCGTTACAAGGGCGCCTTAGTTGTTATCCGGATTATAAAGAAATTCAGATAGCCTCAGATAAGTTCAGGTAGAAATATCACAAGGGAGAGTCCAATTAAGATGATTCCATCTTAAATTTATGTGACTCTGTGTTGAGAGTTATTGTACCGAGCAACGAGGAAGATCGACGAATTTTATTCCACTGCGACCCGAAGAACAACCATCTGTGAATGGTCAGACATATATGATTTAAACCAGAGAAGAGGGATGCCAGAGAGGCCACAGAAAAGCTGCAAGCGTCGTAACAAGATCTCATGATCCACCATTTCGAAGGCAGAGGAACCATGAAAAAAGCGCTAGAAGAGAAAGGTGGGATTGGTCATATATATATATATATATATATATATATATATATATATATTATAGATGTGTATATGGGTATATTTCACAACCGGAGGCAAATTCAGAAATAGAATTAGAGAAAAAGTCATGAAAAATAAAAAAATTCTTACACAAATAATTATTTGCATGGCAGTGCTCAAGCATACTTAATATTGAGCAGAGCTTAAATTTGACAGATTTGACCTAATTTTTCATTTCAGTTTTTTTACCATATGAAACACATACAACTTTGATTCCTAAATATTTACAACTCCGTTACCTAATAAATACACAATATAATATACTGCCACTGTTTATAATTAGTGATTAATTAGTATTTAGTGTGCATTAAATTATTACACAGCAAAATAAATTATTATGACGATAAATTATCTACATGTACCATTAAATAAATTCATTTTAATAGAAAAATAAAGTAACGGAGTTGTAGTAACGGAGTTGTAAAATATTCGTAATTAGGTCTCCTCGCTTACCGGGCGAGTTAAGATATTAAAAATAGTCAGTTTAGAGTGGCCAGTTTCAATATTATTTTTGAAAGAAAAAAATTATATATACATGCAAAATGCAATAATTACCGTCACGGAGTTGTAAATCTTTTCTATGCTATAACATTACCGGATAAATTTTCGAAAATTGTCAACAGAAGCAAACATCCATATTGAATTCTTTTTGGTAAAATCAATGCAGAAATGTTCCCTGCTATCGAAGATGTCAATTCAAAAAAATTGAGTTTTCAATTTATTCCACAGATGGCAGAAACCCATTCGTAACGGAGTTGTAAGCAATATTTGAAGACAGAGGGTTTAATTTATTTTTTAATTATTTAGTTCGTTAATAAGTTAATAAAAACCATATGGAGCAATGGATAATTATATGTCAGTTAATTATCTAAAAATTATAAAACATTAGTTCAGCGCTTTAACTGGTACCCTAACGTAACGTTGAATTGAAAAGGACAATGCAATTTCGGGTTAAAATTGGACTTTATAATATTTTTTTCGCATACTAATCATCTAAATAATATAACAGAATTAATTTTTAAAACTAACTTATGACCAATGATGTATTTAAAAATTATAAATGATAATTTTACACTTTGTGTAAGCCGCCGAAACCAGAAGACGGAAGTTTATCTAATTTGCTGCCGGTTGTGAAATATACCCATATAATATATGGGTATATTTCACAACCAGCAGCAAATTAGATATATATATATATATATTCATGCACTACTAACTCCTTACATCTCTCCTCGTTGCCTTCGATCATCAAGCACAGGTCTTCTAGCTGAGCCACGATGCAGAACAGTTATGGGCTCTCGTGCATTCCACGCCTCTGCTCCAAAGGAATGGAATCGACTGCCACTTTCTCTTCGTAGCTCAACTTCACTTCCTTCCTTCAAAAAGCGGCTCAAAACTCACTATTTCTCTTTGGCCTTCAAGGATTTAGAAATCTAAGTGCATCTTCACCTGGCGGCTGACTATCCGCGCCTCAGATTCACATTTCGGTGTGATCTTGCGCGCGTTACAAATTTATTTAATAATAATAATAATAATATATATGCATATATGTACAGGGTGCGGCCGAAAAAATAACCCATTATGAAAATTGCGATTTCTCGAAAACCGCTGAATGTTTTGTTACAAATATTTTCAATCTTATTCGTAACATATTTTTGCATGTTATTTGAAAATTTTATGTCAGTATCTTTATATTTGTGATCAGCACAGCAGGCAGAAGAAAGAACTGCATTTTTTCAACTGAACACGGCATTCACGAAATAGGAAATCATATTTTTACACAAGGTATAGCCTGCGGTGTGCCATAATTACGTCATTTCCGCTTTGCAGACGGTGTTTTGTTTACATTTTGAGTAAAATTGCAATTGTAAGCAAACAGTTTTATTCAACATGGGCAAGATATCCGTCTGTTGGTCGAGAGATCCAAGTTCTCTCCCCCACATCATGGTTTCTGCATGTGTCAGCTATGATCGAGGTTAAGGGACGCTTGCATTTCATTGACGAGAAGGCCAAAGTCAATGCTAAGTACTACGTGAAGAATCTTTTGCCAAAGCTTGTCGGTGACTGTCACACTGTCTTGGGAAATCAGTTCAGTTTGCAGCAAGATGGAGCGCCCGCTCACGGCGCAAAGCTGGCCAAAGATTGGTTAACAAGTCACTGCCCGGACTTCATCGACAAGGATTCATGGCGGCCAAATTCCCCAGATTTGAACCCACTCGACTATGCTGTCTGGGGTGCAATGCTTGAGACCTACAACAAACTTACCACAAAGCCGAAGAACATTCCTGAACTGAAAAATACGCTGCAAATCATCTGGCATGACGTGCCACTTGAGACCATTCAGAAGTCTGTTCTGGGCTTTCGAAAACGTCTGCAAGCTTGCATAAAAGCAAACGGCGGTCACTTCGAACATTCCTTGCACAAAACTTAACACTTGGCCTAATCTTGTCAATAACAATAAGTAACCTTGAACCTTGTTACATTACTGTTTGCGTCGTTACTTTGTTACTTATTGCTGTCAGTAACTGTCTGTTGAAACGAAAATGACATTGTTTCACTTCAGAGTTGCACCATTTTGGTTTTCATGATTCGAATTTCATTAGATTTAGCACAGCTGTAGATAGATATGTGTCAAATAGACTGGCGAAGTTTTGTAACAAAATATTCAGCGGTTTTCGAGAAATCGCAATATTCGTAATGGGTTATTTTTTCGGCCGCACCCTGTATATATCAGACAAGAGAGATAAGATGAAAGTTTCAGTAGAGTGGTGCCCCTCATGGGCGTAGCCAGATAAAAATTTCGGAGGGGGTTTTAAGATTTCTGGGGGTTTTCCATTGGAAATGGTCACAAAAGTTTAGTTTTTTTCTCGTATTTTGCATGTAAAAGCATCAAAAAAAGTTTTCGGAAACTTATTTGGGGGGATTGATCTCGTAAACCCCCTAAATACGCCCATGGTTCCCCTAAAACCAGACTGGTTCGGTGGCAGGCAGTGTTATTTCGGTTGTGGTTTTCAGTTAGGCCTACAATTACAGTTACCTAACTTATGATTTTTCAGTCACAGTTATAGTTACAGTTAAATGCAATCAGATTTTTCAGTTTCAGTTATTTATTTATTTTTCAGTTTGTTACAGTTTCAGTTATTACTTTTCAAATCTCGTGACTTGCACAACTGACCACAAGTATTCTGAACAGTTACCAGAAATATTTACGCACCAAATCAATCCGATTTGACGTATTGTCGGTTTACTTTCAGGAAAACACAACGTTCCAGATTAACACTTGCTCGAGATCTGTCCCGCTTTCGTGTGCATAAAACCAAACTGAGAAAACAAGCTCAATATATGCTTGTGAAGCTGGCGCGGATAGGAAGTCTTTCGCATACACATCGCCGCATGAGAATTATAGTGTTCTATCTGCAGTTTTGTTTACTTTGGAGTTAGACACACTGTCCGATTCAGGGTAATTTGTTCTATCTTCGTGCAAAATGGCGCTTGTTGAAATGGTGCCTTTGCTGGGAAAAGAACAGAAGTATTTATTCTATTTGCATATTCTTACCAACTGATAGGTATTATAATATTCTATGTGAACCACAACCAATTATATTCCAGAGATTTAATCACGTGGATATTACAGAACACGATGTTTCTTGATTATTATACACATGGTTCAGGATTATCGTGTTCTATTACGGTCACGTGGTGTGAACGGCAAACTGTGATTCGCACATGCATATAGAACATTATAATAGTAAGCGTGTTCCGTTACAGAAGGATAATCAAAAAAATATTACATAAAGAGACAAAATGGAGAGACTAATTCGAAAATAATGCACATATAGGGCCTATACAATGATAGCAAGTATCACAGTTAAAAATGATATTACAAAAATTACTTTTTCTCTAGAATTATTATATAATGTACTTTTATAAATAATTACAGCGACAGTCATAATTCATTTCGCTAATAATTATAATGTTCCATGTAATGACGAATCATCATAACATTTAATTGTATAGAGCTATTTCTGTAATATTTTGTTCTATTTGAACAAATTCCAAAAGTTGCCTTCAAATTATGTTTTCTTATGCAAGAGGCTTCAATCGTCGTGATTGCTTAAAAGTGTCGATGTCCACATAAATGTTTTCTAAACATTCTTTCTCTATTTTGTCCCACCAAAGAGTTTTCAGTACTAAATTCTAAGTCACTAAACTTTCTTTTTCGATTTTCTCCGTTTCACCAAAAGTGCGCATAGAACAGTCTACTTCTCATGCGGCGACATCTTTATGTTTTGCTGTGCAAATGATTTCGAAGATTTGTCGCATTTTTTCTGACTATTAGCGTGCCACACTCATGCTTTTCTACTTTTCGACCGCTACTTGGCTTAAGCAATGTTTTCGCAGTCGTCGATTGTTTCACGGTTTAGCGCCAACGACAACACACGAAAGGAGAAGGAACTAAAAGTGAAATGAGCATAGAACCTGAAAAGGAACCGCGAGTGAAATGAGCATAGAAAACTGACAGTAGACTCTAGTCTACGGTCAGTTTTCTATGTAGGATTACCATTCAAAAATTCAAAAAGTAATTTAGAAAAAGCTCATGTTTCATTTTCAAGTTGACTTTTTCAGTTATACAGTTTTCGTTTTTCAGTTACTATTACAGTTTCAGTTATTCAGCATTTTTAAGTGTTGGTTACAGTTACAGTTAACGACAAGACATTTTTCAGTTATTTTGCTATTTCAGTTGCAGTTACAGTTAATAGAAATAATACTGGTGGCAGGAGACCGATATACTCAAAAAGGTAGGGCAGGAACTGAAGAGAGGGTTTTGGAAAGGAAGGAAAGATGGGAGATGGGCAGGTAATTTTGACAAGCCAAAAGAAGTAGTATAATTCTGGTTGATTACCAATGCGTTTGCCTTAGACCACGGTCACCGTACTCGAAACAGTGGTACTTTATTAGAAACTGACATTTTCCACGTCATTATTATATAAATATATGCACATAGCATCATAGAAGGCGTGCTGGAAGCAATTGCACGTCGCTTTCAAAAGCATCCCTATTACGTGTGATTCTGGTTTCTGAATTATATTGCGCTTGATGCACTATCACAGCAGTTGACTAACAATGCGTTTGCTTTAGACCATGGTCACCGTACTTGAAACAGTGGTGCTTCCTGAGAAACTGATATTTTCCACGTCATATATGATTATATGCGCATAGCGTAGCCTAATAGAAAGCGAGCAGTAAGCTATTGCACATCGCTTTCAAAAGCATCTCATTAGCGTGTGATTTTGGTTTCTGAATTATATTGCGCTTTATAGACGATCACAGCAGCGACAGAATGGCATTTATTGAGGGGATCAGCGACTAAACAAAACAAAAGAATATCACGTGAGAAACAAAGGATTTGAATCCGAGTCGTAATAACAGCTGGTCATATCGATTTTTATTTCTTAAGACATTTTAACTTTATGCTTCATACATTTTCAATTGCAGTGTACACCATCAGTTCGGTTTGGAAGATGGGTACATCTCTTTGCTATCACATGAAAGTGGTCAAGGTAAAGGACCTAATCTACGTACTATGTGAAATCTTCAATAAAGGAATTCAAGGAGGTAGGCAATTTCAAATCCTCGCTTACGAGGACAACACTCCGCACGATCTTCTAATGATAACTATCACAGAAGACATTAAAGACCCCATAGACATGGTTGGCATTGAAAACACGAACCTTTTATACGTTCATGACTGGGAGTGCAAATGCATCTGGAAGATAGACACGGTTAACAACACAGTTGAGAAATGGATGTCGGAAGTAGGCGACTGGCCCAGTTTATCAGTAGCTAATGATAATCATCTACTGCTGCTCAAGGACTTTGAAGACCCACTGTATCTCGAGATTTACGATCACAACGCGAAACTTCTTAAACGTGTTTCACTTCCCAACGATTTCAAAGGTCCACTCCGTTCCATTCAGACACCTAATGGAGAATTCATCATCAGCCACTACGTTAAGGAGAGCATTGGAGCGTATGTAAGTTTCTTAAGCGCTGAGGGACAAATTATCAGTCAGTTCAGGCTCAGAGAAGCAGTTGGTTTCAAGAAATTGCAAGAGTTTTACGATCGAAACAACAGTAATTACTTTGTTACTGAAATGTTCAGTGGGAACATATACTTTCATGACTGGGAAACTGATAATTCGAACCTAATTGATCTTAGTGTCACCATCAGCACGGACTCAGAAGAGAGCTCTAGAAAGATTTTAAGTTTCAAAACCACTGATGGACGTATTATCAAAAAGTGTGCGTTCGTGGGAGAAATATATATGCAGCCTGTGATGTTGTTTTGGGATACGGAAGACAATTATCTTTTGGCGTATGGATTCTACTCATATGATATACATTTATTTGACACAAAAACCCTAAAGTGGTGTCATTTGGGTCGATTGCAGAATTATAGATTGTATTACGACACAAAGAAAAAGCAGTTCATTACCAGTGACTATTATAAATATGTGCATATTTGGACATTAAAGAAAAACTAACTTGAGAGGCAACGATGAATACGAAGCATTTTGCGGATTCCTGAGACTCGGCTTGTAAGCACTCATAGTTAATCGCTTCTTTCGCAGTCTTATTCTTGCACATTAATTTTAGCTACATAAGTGCATACCGACATTCTAGCTGCATTTAACTATTTTAGATCAGTTTAAACTATTTGCATTGGGCCAATAATTTGTTATTCATCATACTGTTTAGCAATGTCATCAGACATTAGCGATATGTATTTTAATTTTATAGAATTGTTTTTTAATTTTCTCAAAATATATACTGATACTGTAAAATATGTCCTCTCGTTCTCAATTAATCTAATAGTCAAAACTCTGCCAATTTCGTTTTCGGGTGATGCCAGTCCAAAGCCTGGATAACGGAAGAGTTTTCAGTCGAGATCTGAAGACCAGAACAGACTCTGCAGAGCGAACTTTTGCCGGAAGAGAGTTCCAGAGTCTATGGCCAGAGACAGAAAAGACTGACCTGCCAAGAGCTGTCTTTGTTCACGGGATGGTAACCGGAAGTAAGGATGTGTCGTGTATAACGAAGTTGAAACAGACGAGTCTTGGTGCAGTTATGACTGGTATCAGAAAGTGCAGTACTGGACAGTAAGATAACAGACCGCTAGAGAACACACAGCGAGAGAACACACAGCGAGAGAACACTGTGAGAGAACAAATAGTGAGAGAACACACAGCCAGAGAACACACAGCCAGAGAACATACAGCGACAGAACACACACCGAGAGAACACATAGTGAGAGAACACACAGCGAGAGAACACATAGCGAGAACACACAGCCAGAGATCACACAGCAAGAGAACACACAGCAAGAGAACACACAGCGAGAGAAGAGACAGCGAGAGAACGCACAGCCAAAGAACACACAGCCAAAGAACACACAGCCAAAGAACGCTCAGCGATAGAACGCACAATGAGAACATAGTGAGAGAACACAGTGAGAGAACACACAGCCAGTTTTAATATTTTATAGGTGATTTCCCGCCAAATGATATTTTATATTATTTTGCTCTCAGAAGTTCATAAATTTTGGGCCAACCGTTCTGAAATTTTCCCCTGATTTTCTTATGGTATAGGCTTATGGAAACTGGTAAGAAGCCCATTCCCGACAAGTGGTCCCTTCTCTCGGCCGACGTCACACACATAGGCCTAATTATATATAATTATGTGTATATACGATTATAATTATGACTTTTATGCTTAAACTAATATATTACTTGTTTGCCAACATTAATATATGTATATACATGTATATACATACATGAACAAATGGAACAATTGCAGAATTATATATATAAATATATATATATGCATATATATATATATATATATATATATATTAATTTAGGCAAACATTATAGGGCCTATATGATCTATGCTGCTAGTCAAGCCTGATGGAAGAGAGAGAAGAAGAAGAGAAAAAGGTAGTCCAGCAGCCTACATGTACGTCGCTCTGCAAGAGCAGAACATT